>CM021101.1:651407294-651489433 GCA_007115665.2 Sequoiadendron giganteum | reverse complement strand
TCACTTGGATATCTAAGGAGCCATACCCAAATTAGAGCAATATGGTTCAACATTCCCCTATGAAGAGTTCGGTGAGATTTTCATCTTTAAGACAAGACTATAAATTCTTAACAATAACAAGCTTGCTCATATTATTTTTTACTATTTGGTATGAATCTGGATATCTAGGGATGATACTTGCTCATAACTTTACTTATAGGGTTATTCACCATCAAATAATTCAAGTAGAATTTTACATTATACCAAGTTCTTATAGTCCATTTGTTGGGTGTCATGGTTTACGATCTTTAACTCATCCTTGTCTCACCCTTTAACAAAATATTGCAAACTCGACATTATTCTCAAATCATCTAACAAGAGAATAGAAAATTATATGCTTATTTGTTTAAGTTTCTTTAGTTTCGAGGAGCATAAAAGAAATGGTTTTATTTGTTATTCATGGGTTCTCATATATTGCGTTGTTGTATTAGGTATGATTGCTTATTTTTATATGTTAAAGCTACATCCAAAATAGAGTTTTTGAATTGTATGTGGTTGATGCAAAGGAAATTCAATGACTATCAAATAACATAATAAAGGTAGTATTTGAGGTTTGGGTTCATAGTGTTTGTCTTATGGGAGTTGGATGATATTTGATTGCAATAGTTTATTCAAGAATGACTCAATGGATTCCCCTAAGGGTGTATATGTTTGTCTCTATGGATTATTTCTTGGAGGACCCCGTCGTTGTGGAGTTTTTTGTACTGTGGTTGTGGATTGTTCATGACTAGGCGGTTGATTATTTAATATAGGGAGACCTTTGAGACTAATGGTGGGTGAGCTTTATTTATCACTTTAGCATCTACTATCCTATTATTTTTGACATTCTTGTTTCTAGACCAAAATTTTCTTTTGTCAATAGAAGTATTCTGATTCTCTTTGAAAATTTTGACCAAACATTTTACAGCAAGTGCCTTCTTAATGGAAACACCCTTTTCAATGATATCCTCAAATATATTTCACTAATGGATTTGAAGCTGGTACATTAATTTTGAATTGAGATTTTTGACAAAGATATGCACCAACTATTTTTCAAGTATGTGACATGGGCATTTGCTAGCCATACTTCTCCATTTTTGGAAGAAAGAGGTAAATGATTTTCCTTTTTATTTTGTTTGACACAATTTTGCAAGGGTTATATCACTTTCAATATTGTAGGATAAATGTGCAACGAACGTATCATATAGTTCATTCCATGTCATTATCTCGGGAGGTAGATGTGCAAACCAATCAAGTGCTTGTCCCGTGAGGCTTCGTGGGAATAATCTCATCATATATATGGTCAAATGCGAGATCCATGCAAGCGGTACGAAACTCTCATACATGCTCTATTGGATCTCCCTTTCTCTTGCATTTATTGAAGTTTGGTACATTAAAATTTTGAGGGAAAGGAGGCATGTATATGCTCTGATCAAAACGATACAAACATAAGTCCTCAATGGTGTAAGTTTTCTTTGTCCCGGTTACTTGCATATTAGAGACTTGTTGCAATGTTTGAATTTTTTGCGCTAAGGTATCCATGGGTGAGGGTGACGTATTTGGTTGAGTCTATGTAGGATGTGCAAATGGATTGGTATTTTGATGACCTGTGCTTGAGGCAAATGGGTATGTGTTTTGATGACCTATATTTGAGATGGAGGGATTAGTGTTTGTGTTGAATGCTTTGGGGTGATTATATGACGAAGATGGCTTTTGGTTTTGGAAATATGATGTGAATGTGGAGTTTGGATTAATGTTTTGTTGACATGGATTTGGATTGGTTTGTTGAAAGTGGGATGTGAACATGGTATTTGGATTGGTATGATATTGAGATGAATTTGAATTCATTTGTTGATATTGTGGTATGAAATTGGGTTTTGGATTGATTTGTTGTTGAGATGGAGATGGATTGTGTTAGAGTAATCATGCATTAGCTAATAATTAATTAATATTTAATTGATTATGTCTAATTTATTCTTGTGCACTTAAGCTAAACTTAGGAGTGTTTAATGCTTTATTAGTTGAGCTAATATTAGATCATTATGTCTCATCTCATGCGATGTTGACACTTGTCATGATCTAATCCCTTTCTCATTTAGGGTTTTTCTCTTATAAGCACTCAACCCTCATTGTAATTAATCTTGAGCTTTCATATCTTTTTGTGAGTCTCTTGTTCTGTAACTTTTTCTTGTTGAGGAATATTGCATATATTGTTTGTAGATCTCTTGCATGGAAGGTGTATTTGTTTGTTGTTTGATCATGTGGCTCATGGTTTTGATACCAGAAAGCCTCCATCTTAAAAGGAATTCCCTTAGGCTTCTGTCCAACTGAACTGACCAGACTTATAGGCCAATGGTCAGAACCCCCGAAATCACACACTTATGAGAAAAAATTAACCAGCTGCAAGATCCACTTTGAGTTGATTAAGAATCTGTCCAATCTACACATAATGTTGTCTTCCCCTTGCCTCCTATTGGAACAAGTAAACCAACCCACCTTAGGTTGAATATCCACCAAAGAAAACTCATTGCAAATTTTTTTAAAGCCACTTGAACCCAGTCTACCCAGAACCCTACCACCTTTTTTGTCCTCTAGGGCTAATATAGCATTAAAGTCGCCGCCAACAATCCAGTTCCCTTTTGGATGATGGGCCCTAAGGTCAACCAAATGATTCCAACATCTACTCCTTTCCCCTTCCAAGTTTGGCCCATGAACATTCGTGATCAAAAATCTTTCAGCAATCTGCACATGTCTTAATTCGATCGTGATTTCGTTATCATCTCCCGAGACCTCAATGCCAACAAACCCAGATTTATTCCAATCCGTCATAAGACCGCCAACCATACCAACTGCTCCAATCGCACAACCTTCTACTGATTTTCAAATTTTGTTTAATAAATTGATCATGTCTTCCTTCCCCAGCTTAGTTTCTTGCAACAGACACACATTAGGCGCTTCCTTATCTAACAACCGCTTGACCAAATGACATTTCTCCGAGCCATTTAGGCCACAAACATTCCAACTTAAAATATTCATTTCTTAAGGGGCGTCTAGGAATGCTCACCCCCTTTCTTTACAAATTTGTTCAGTTGAATCCAAAAGCTTTAACATCAATCTCATAGACTGTAGAAAACTCATTCCAACTAAATTTGTTGAGTGTTCCCTATGTCCCTTTACCTATTTCAACCAAGGTAACATTTTTTTTTTGCCTTGCTAGCATCCGCCTTCCGACCTCTTAAGGAAGGACCACTCGCATCCATCTGGATATTTTGTTTTACCCCTCTTCCCGCTTCTGGTTTGGATTTTCCACTCATTTCCCTTGTCCTCCGAATCCACTTCTTCGTCTGAAGCCTCGACCCCTCCAGGGGCCTGTGAGATTAACTTGCTCTCTAATTCCAAATTAGGCCACTGTGACAGAGCGCTATTGGATTCCTTGAGAACCTCATTTTTGAAGGAATCATCCTCCCCTAGAGGCTTAGCCGAAGGAGACGTGAAATCCTTGACAACACTCTCTGGCTGGGGATCAACCTGATCAGCCAGAGTCTGGGTCTGGATGCTTGGAGGCGGCATTATCTTTGCCTGGGTCCCTGATTTCGCCGAAGACAAAGGGTTCTTTCGAGGAACGGATTTGCTTTTATCAACTAAGGAATCTATGTCTTTCTCCTGCTTAGCTTTTTCGTAAGATCGCGCTAGACGCCCTAATTTTCCACATTTGAAGCATCAAACCGGAAGACATTCATAATCCAACTCCTGTAGCCGCACTCCGAAAGCCGAGGATAGCTTGATGAGAATGTTTGATTGGTTGGCTTAAATCCAAATACACACAGATCCTTGCATAGGGTGCCCATTTTCCTATGTGTGACGCTTCCGAGCAGGAGATATAAGTTCCCAAAGTATTACCAATGAGTTTGAAAATTTCCTGCGTCCACAGCTCTTGCGGCAATTCATACATTCTAATCCAAACAGGAGCTTTCTGAATCATCTCTTCATGTGGATCGAAGCCTAGCATCCAAGCCATAATGTAAAGCCCCGAATTCCCCATAAACCACGACCCTCCCTTCAAGACGTTGTCTCTCTCGAATTCCGATTGAAACTCGATCTGCAGAAACCCTAGGGAAAGAAAACTCACCTCAACCTTCGCCCCCAACCATTTTCGATCAATCCACTCCTTAATTTTTTTCATAGGAGGCCAAATTCCTATGAACTTCGCTATGACCGCATGCTTCTTAAGATTTTCTACCTTGGAATTCAGAAGCACGTCAGGAACAACGACAACCAGAACATCTTTCGAAATATGAAGATTGACGTTTCCTACTGCAATCCAGGTTTTGCTCAGTTCTTCATGTCTTGCTTCAACTTCCAGCAGCAGGGCCTCTAGCACATCCTCTCCTTCACTCTTCACCTGCTCGACCTTTTTTGCCTCCATTTTTTTATTGTTATTGATGGCATTATCACTTAACATGTCCCATCTTTTTCTGATAAGTATGTTTGGATAAATTATTTTTATGTAAGAAATTCATTTTAAAAGAAGACATATTATCTCAAATGTATGACTCATCAATAGGAGGACATCCAAGGTTTTTACAGACTTATTATCGTATAAAGAAATATTTCTTTTGGGAAGGTCTAAAAGGAGATGTCAAAAAATTTGTGGTTGAATGTTTAATATGCCAAAGAAATAAAGGTGAAACAATAAAGACTTGAGGCCTCTTACAATCTTTAGGCATTCCGACATAACATTGGGAGGAAATATCAATGGACTTCATTACAGGTTTACCAAAATCTAACAATCTTGATGTAATTTTGGTTGTTGTGAATAGACTCACCAAGTATGAATATTTGTGTGCGCTCTCTCATCAATTTCATGCAAGTATTGTGGCCAAAATGTTCATGGAAAATATATAAAAACTACACAGAATTCCCAAAATCATAGTGAGTGATCATTATCCTATCTTCACTAGCAATTTTTGGACAAACTTATTTACAACATGGGGTAAAAAACTAGCACATAGTTCCTCTTATCATCCACAATCAGATGACTAAATATAAATTGTGAATAAGTGTTTAAAAGGAAATTTACATTGTTTTTCTTTTGATAAACAAACACAATGGTCCAAATGGCTATCATTAGTAGGGTGGTGGTACAACACATCATTTCACACATCCACTAAAATGACTCCATTTGAGGCTCTTTATGACAACCCTCCACCATCTTCTAGTTCTTATTTACTGTCTCATTCTAAAGCTCATGTAGTAGAGGACCATATTCAACACCAACAAGAAATACTACAAATCCTTAAGGATAATTTATTTATGGATCAAAGTTGAATGAAACAACAAGCTGATCAACATCATAGTGAGAGGCATTTTGAAGAGGGAGATTGGGTATTTCTTCGATTACAACCTTATAAAAAATTCCCTTAAGAAACATAAGAATATGAAGCTCACACCTAAATTTTATGATCTTTATAAGGTTCTCCATTGAATAGAAAGTGTAGCTTATAAGTTATAACTTCCACCCTCTTCCAAAATTCTTCCTATCTTCCATGTGTCTTGTTTAAAGAAAGTAATAGGTAACAATATTTCATTCCAATTAGAATTGTCATAGTTAAATGAAGAAGGCAAGTGATTTTTAGAACTCGAGAAAATCATTGAGAAAAGAGTGAAATGATTATGAAATAGAGTTATCTATGAGTTTCTAATCAAGTGGAAGAATATGCCAATTGAAGATTCCAAAAGGAAAGATTAAAAAAATCATAATAAAGCATCCAAAATTTCTAAGCATTGACTTGAAAATGGTATTTTGAAGGGGAGGGTCATGTTAGGTCCCTAATATTCTATCTAATGTTATGACCCTAATATCATATATTCCTAAGTATGATGAGTTAAGTACTTGTGACATGCTTAACCTTAACATTAAATTTTTAGTTAATACCTTAAATACTTTTTATTATGATGAAGGGGTATGTCCCTACATAGTTAAGCCTATAAATAAAGGGGAGATGTTCCTCCAAATCATCATATCATCAATTATTCAATTCATATCATATTTTTTGATTATTAAAGGTACCTCTTGAAGTGGTTTGCTATATTTCTTATTTTTTTTATTAATATTTCCAAGAAAAATCATAACATTCTCACTCACAAAAAGAGTATTTTAGGTTTTGGAGGTTCTATGAACCATGAAATCAACAACATAGAATAGATTTCAGCCTTTTGAAAAGTTTTGTAACTTCTAAAACTATTGACAATGGAAATATTTCTTTCTTATACAAAGTAAATACATTTAACTTTCATAAATATTAATTTTAATTTTGAAAACTCTAAATGGGAGAATAGTGATAAATTGTTCAAAGAAATACTTTGAAGTCTCCTTAGTGATGATCTACTTCCTCAAAATTTTAGCATATAAAATGTCATAGTGCTAAAAACATTCACAAAGATGAAACCATGTTTTATCAATAATATGAGTGTCATCTATTATCCTTGATGACCAATAATTATATATATATAAATGCACTTTTGTAACCTTTGACTATGAGTTGTGAATCAAATAGAAAATTGCTTTAGAATTATATCTACTGCAAAATAATCCACAAACTCATGTTGAATGCTTGTCAATCTAACATTATACTCTGTCAAAATGTAAAGTACGGAAAACTTAAAATCCAACCTCGACATATACTTAAAATGAGGTCCATTATATTTTAAATAAAGTCGTCATCTTATTCATTCATTCATCAAAGTACAAGTCGATTACCTACAATGACATAAGGGTCAACAATATATCTTCATTATAATCAGTCTAAATCTTACAAGTGTCGAAATACACATTTCCAATAATAAAAACAAGGATGATAAAATATCCAGTTTACAAATTCAAGACTTTGGCATTCAGTCGCCATAAGCTCATCATTACATACATCATGAATAATAAAGCAGTAAAAGAAGATACAGTCTATCGATCTTCCATCCAAAAGAAAATCTTCAATAAGAAGACGAGAACAAGAATCAGGCGCTTTTTCCGCCCAACCTCAAAGCTTACGCTTCCCCAGAATTTCTTAGTCAATCAAGAAATACCCAACCCTGCATGAATCGCTTAGCAAAAAGCAGTCTACGAGCAAGATGGAATCTGGTGCATGCCTAGTACTACTAGTAAACCACAAGCATTTTCATTTTTCTAATTCAGTTAAGAAAGAAGCAAGTTCGGTACTAGGATATGGTAGAGAGCTCAAATAATCCATCTATTTCAATGGTACAAAATTTACTTGGCCAAGTAAAATGTCATGCACGACAATAAAAACAATTTTGGAAATGCAAAACTACACTCTCTATTTACCCATATTCGACACCCGTCCCAAAAGGTAACTTTCCAATTACATAACATGCGAATTCTTTATCAAGCATGCATGTTTCCATTCAAATAAAATAATCAATCTTTCACAAACACTTGAAATGCACTTTCATTTTCACGCAACATGGTTTTCAATGCAATTTATCTCAATTTTAAATCATAACTATGTTATGTTCATGTTCAATATCTAATTAAATTAATGTAATTTTAAAAGAAGGTGTATCTCAAGTATGTAATTAAAACATAATAAAACAAGAATAAATGAGCATACGTTCTTTCGGTTCAATCACTCATAAAATTCAAGTTTACTTCAATTAAAACCTTCTCTAAAGTTCGTTTCATTTTGGATTAAATATTAATTTAATTCCAATTTAAATATTTTTCTGATTTTCATATTTGTATTAATATATAATCTTTATCCAATTCAAAATCGTTTCTCGTTTACACTTCAATTTCGTAACTGTTTGATATTATCTCAAAAATTGTCAAATTTTCACTATAGTTTTCAGCAAATTTAAATACTAAAAAAAATACTAAATCTTAACATTTAGAATCTGATTTTAATCCATAATCTTCTATTTGTATTATTCTGCAATCTGTTTTCTTAAATCTCGGTCTCATTTCATTTGAAAAGTTCATCTTTTTCTGAAGGGTTTTGATTTTTGGAGCATTTACAGATCTAGTTTAAATTTACGCTTTTTTGTGTGAATCCTTTCTTAAATCTGAATCTTCCTAAATAATAAATCAACTGTCTTGATTATTTTCTATTCAATTTATTCTACAAAATTCTGTTTCAAATTGTTTAACTGTTTTCTGGTAAAATTCCAGTTTGATGTTGATCTTTTCCTAAATTTGATAAAAATAGAAGTTATCTTTCCTGATTTTTAATAAATCTAATTACCAGAATAGAAGAAAATGATTTCAATTTATCTTATTATAATCATGAATTTAGCAAATAATGTTTATTGATCCTACCTGGTAATTTTGGATTCTGGGAATAATTCTCTGTATTTTTGTTCTCTCCTCTTTTATTTCTGATGTTCCTTATGGTCTCTTATTTCTTCTTTGTTGCTTGTGTCTCCTATGTTTTCCTACTGTTCTTTCCTGTCTGTTCCTCCATCTCTTCCCACACACTTCTCCCTTCTTCTTTTCCTGTTCGTCCATCCTTCTCTTCCCACACACTTCTCCCTTCTTCTGGCCGCGCTTTGCCTCTGTCTACCCATGCGCGTGAAGAGTGGGAAGAGTTCTTTGTTTTTGTATCTTCCTGTGGCTGACTGCACACCCTTCACCAGTCCTTTTCTCTTCACTTGTTGGTTGTGCTTTCCCCTTTGGACTCCTACTCACCTACTTCCTCTTGCCATGCATTAGCTCTCTCCTTTATTTCTCATGAGCGCCCACTCTCTCCTTGCCCTTACGCTTGAGGGAGATCATCAGTATTTTTTTTCTTTTTAAATAACACCCGCTCCCTCTTGGCTGCGTATTGTCTGATGTTGTTCTTGCTTTGAGGCTAGCCGCCCCTTCACCAGTCGCTTGGGGTGTACAGATTTCACTAGGCTACGTGAGAAAGGAGGTTCCCTCACTGCCTGCACCTCTTCTTCCTCTTTTCCTTAGGCGTGTCTTCCACCCTCTCTTCTAAACACGCCTCTCCCTTATCTTCTTTCGCACTTTTTTTTTCCATGTTGTCTTCCTGCGCCTCCTTTATCATTCCTTGAGTGGGGAGGGAGGAGTCTCGTGACTGCGTGGGAAATAGATTTCTTCCTTGATTGGCTGCGTAGAAACCTGCCATCTCCCATGTGCGTGGTGTATGGCCTTCTTGGCCGCGCATCCCTTCCAATTCCCTGTTCAGATTTTTAGAGATCTCCTTAACCTTCTTCCCCAGCCGCGTGTGAGTGATCCCCTCTTCCTTATCATTGAACTCCTTTTATTTCCATCCTTGCCTGTAAAAAAATAAAATTTGATTTCTTCCCTCTCTCTACATGCGTATGGTGAAGCTCTCTCTCTTATATCAGATCCACAATTCATGCCATAACTCCAAGTTCCTCTTTGGGTTTGCATGCAAAAATTTATTGAAGGTAATTGATTTCAAACTGAACTGATGTTTTCTCTTGATATTTCCATTTTCAATTATGAGAAAATAATGTGTTTTCTAATTTTCATGAAATATCTTAATTAATATATTTCTTGTTTAAACATTTCTTTTTTTAAATGGACATTCTAATAATTTAAAATAAATAAATTAACAATTATTATTTTCGCAATTAATAATTAAATAAACATCACAAATTTACATTGTTATATTTAAATAACCATTTTTTTTTAAAACAATAGCATAATAAAGTTGCCATTTTAAAACAATCATATTCACTTTCACTTAATTTTGCAATCGAATAAAGCTTATTTAAAATTTTCAAATAAACATCATCATAAAAACACCTTTGTAAATACTAAGTGGTGTGTGATTCCATCAAACTCATAAACGTCAATCGGCTAAACAACTCTATTTGATCGTTGTTTTCGCCTTTCATCACGTTCACCTGTTCCTACGTTCACTTACACTCAATTTATCATCAGTAATGACAAACCCCGAAATATACATAAATATAATTCAAATCATTATACTTGCATTTCGATTTCAGTTTCATTTCGATTTAACCATCATCTAATAATCATTAAATAATCATTCAATTTCTATCTAATATCGACATAATAATTAATGTTCGCATTTAAATAAGTAAATGAAAAATCTATACGTGACACAAAACCTATATCACCTCTAATAAAATCCTGATCAAGTGCAACATTATTCTCACAAAAAATATGAGATGGACAAGTTATGATAACTTGATGCAAAAACTTACAATACTTGAGGAGAATGGATCTAACAATTATTTTCTTGTGACTATAAACACAAATTTACAACCACAATTTGAAAAGTGATTTGACATTTGAGGACAACTAGGGCATTTGTGATTAAGATTGGCATGACAAAGGGACTTAACCCATGATGGCATGTGTCAATTCAATGGTAGCAAGAAGTTTAAAATTCAACGAGCTTGAAACAAAGCCAACATATATATGCTTAATTTAAAATATTTAAAGGTGTTAATTTAGGTAAGTGGCAAGGATGATGGTGTGTCATTTTATTTATTAGAGTATAAATTTTTAGAAGTATGGTGAGAGTGATTTTAATGGTATAAATTCCCTATCTTTAATTTGATGAATAGATCTCCCAAAACTTGAGATACCATCATGATAGCTTAGTAAAAGAAGACTTCTAGTATAGATTTATATACTTGCTCAACACTTGCTAATCAAATTAAAAGAAAATAAAACTTTAATCTATACTCCACCAAATTTTTAGGATGAGAACAATAATGAATGGAGTGGAAAACTTTTTCAGGAGGCCATTTTCTAAGGGACAAAAATTTAAAAATATTAAAGTTTCAAATCAAATATGAGAAATTTAAAAAGAAAACCCTAGGTGTTCAATACTCAATATAGAACAAATTTTCAAAGCAAAAAAAAGACATCATAAATTCTAAGTGCATGCTTCTGAGAAAGAAAAAATGTTCCAAATGCTTACAAAATTATGGGCATGTTGATTAGTATCACCTAGGGTTTGAAAAATAAGCTTGCATTACCATACATTATCACACACCATTATTAAGATAGACTAAATGACAAAAATAAACTTTGCATACTTGCCATTAATTATATGCTTTTATCAACCAACTAAACTTTGCTTAAATTTGTCTAAATACAACTTGAAAATAAACATTTGTTTATGAAAAGACTAAACAATTAAATTTCCTGAAAAAAAATCATTCTATATTTCTTACCCATCTCTATATCTCCAAAATATTTTCAATAAAAAATAAAAAATATAAATGTAAATTAAACTTACTCATCATATTGTAATCAATTTAAAAAGCAGTTATCCCAATATCTACCATATGAATTAAAAAATATCTCTAACGGGCTGATAGACCGCAAACATTTAATGCGATATTTAAATAATACTTTGACAACCCTTTACAGAACACAGTCGGCATGCACGACAGCGGAACTTTGGGCACAAGCGAGCATTTATCACGGTTTGGCTCTTCATACGTCTGTGCTTTTGTTCTCTTCCCTCTCAGGCCGACCTCGTTTTCCTTCTGCATATTTGGAATCATTCGTTTCTTGAAGCTTTATGCATTGCTTACTGTAAGCTTTCCGAAGTTTTCAAGTTCTTCGCCTTGTTCTTGATATTAACCCTACAAAGTTCAGATCTCAAATTTATAATTTCCTTCAATCATCTGCAAAGCTCGATCAATGTATCTGCTTGAAATCGGGGTATAGAGCTAATTGCGTGGCGTGAAATCGCGTTCACAGGTAAATTTTCCTGTTTCTAAGCTTTTCACTGTGTTTTTTTTCTTTTTTTTCATAAATTTAGTTTGTAAGGTAGGAATACTCAGTCTTGTAAGTTCTGTGATTTGGTCCTACTTTTCCGTGTCGGAAGGATGAACTTTAATTTCTCACTGGAGATTCAAGTTTAATGTGTTACATACGTTGCTTTAAATTGAAGCTTCCGCGGCTTAACTTTTACAGCTTTGTTGGTCAGTGGCTAGGGTTGCAAGCTAGATCGAGCTCAGTTGAAATTTATCAGAATTCTTATTCCAGATCTCGGATTTTCTTCCTTAGGTTTCGCAGCGCTTGTTATTTTTGGTATAGAGGCAGAGTAATTTGAAATAACTTCTCAATGGCAGCAACAGCCCCGATTCTTCCCGTGTCACAGATGCCCTTGCTTTCAAATCCGGAAGCCCGAGTATTTTTCTCCAAGATCTCTGAGAGCGCTAAAAATGCAATGTATTATCGACGGCCGTGGACGGAGCTTGTAGATCACAACACCTTCTCCAAACCAGAGTCCTTGGCGGAGGCAGCCACCAGAATTCGTAGAAACTGGAGCTATTTCCACATAAATTATGTGATTCTGCTGTGCGTGGCAGTGGCCTTCAGCCTGGTGTCGCATCCACTTTCGCTATTTTTGCTGATGGTGCTGCTGGGGGGATGGCTTTTTCTCTACTTCTTCCGCAACGGGCCGCTGGTGCTTTATAACAGGCACTTCAGCGACAGAGAGATTTTGGGGATATTGACCGTCATGAGTATTGTCGTTGTCTTCTTCACTGATGTGATGTCTGTTGTAATTTCTGCATCTATGGTTGGATTGGCGATTGTTTGCGCGCATGGGGCTTTCAGGGCGCCTGAGGATCTCTTTCTGCCTGAACACTCTGTAGGAGGAGCAGCAGGGCGCATGCCTTTTGCTCCTAATGTCGCCACATTTGTTTGAGCAGGGGATTTCTGAAAAATGGGCATTACTGTTTCTAGATCCATATAATTTTGTATGGCGTTCCTGAAGCGACCTGTGTAAACGTTTTCGGTTTCACTACTGATAATTTCTTTAGCGGCGCCTTTCCTCCTCATATTGGCACAATTGCATTGTCAACAGTGATTTTTTAAAATTTTCTTTAAAATATTTTTCTGTGGCATATTTTGTAAATCATTTTCAGGGGAGATTGAATATCCCCAATTTGCTTCTTCAAAGTTGAGAATGCTGGTTACTGGTTCCGTCATTTAGACAGCAGAGGTATCAAATATTTTGTAGCTTGGTAAGCAAGCAAATCAAATATTTTTTGATAATTTATTATAAGTTTGTTAGATCTACTCTCATTCAACAACAGAGCTACTATTTAAATAGAAATATAACCAAAATCTAATTTTAAGTTTCTCCTAATTTGAACACTAATGATGTTACCTTTGAGTCCATTTCTAAAGGGAAAGGGGATGAGGTGGTTGCCCCTTTACAATCGACGCTTTTAACTTACAGAATATTGGCTTATTTAAAAATATATATTACACAAGTTAATCTTCTAAGACTTATATTATAAGTAAAAGTTGTATAGGCTAATGGTTGGTTAGATTTATATTGGCTTATTTAAAAATATATATTACACAAGTTAATCTTCTAAGACTTATATTATAAGTAAAAGATGTATAGGCTAATGGTTGGTTAGACTTATATTATAAGTAAAAGTTGTATAGGCTAATGGTTGGTTTTATAAGTGTTAAAATATAAAAAAATCTGTTATTTGAAAGTGATTGACTTTATTATTGTAAGGGTGAAAATTGTATTTCTAGTATTTTTTTATATCATTTTGATTTTTGTTTTAAATATAATAATTAGTATTTTAGTAGCATATTTTTATGTAAGAGTTGACATCTAATTCATATTATATCCGATTTTGAATCTTTATCTCCTAGTATTCTAGACCCAACCTTTATTTCAATTTTTCTTATCCTAATTCAAGATTGCATCTCTGGTTCTAACCTAGTTTAAGATCACAAGTGTAGAATTAACCTTCTAACTCCCAATTTCAAATTTAAACATGGGCCCAAGTTGATTGTAACACACCATTCAAACTATGAAAATTTAGACCAATTTTTTATTATTATCTAATTGATACAAACATAGTAAAAATAATGGTTCCTTAGATATATTTATTTCCTCAGTCTTAAATCACAACTAAACCAAGCTTGATAATTACTTAAATAAAATTCATCTTTTGTTCTTCTCTAATCGTTACAAGGCTCTCAATGACTAAACAGCGTTAGAAATCAATCACATTGATTTTTTGTTGATCAATAATCAAAGGCTAAATCAAATATATAAAAAGTTCATAACTTTACACCTGACCATTGGGTGTTGCCACAATAGTGGTTTACAATTTCTGAGAGATTCGATTTTTTGCTAAAATCACATATTTTTAGAAAATATAATGATTTAAGCCTTAAAAAGTTTCATTTTAAGGATTCCAATTGAAGAGGGTTTGATCAAACCATCTTAGATCAAACCCCCCTAGATAGAACCTCGCTAGTTTTAAACCATACTTATAAATGAGTCTCTTTTACACTTATCAAAATGTTGATAAAAAATCACTTTTGATTTACCTTTTGGGGGATCAAATGAATTCATTTAAAATTTGTTTCAAATGATTATGGTAGTCCTCAGAATGAGCTATCAAACGAATATAATTTTAATATGTTTTAGTTTTATTATGTATTTGTTTTTTTAGTTTTATTAAACATAAGTTTTTTATCGAAAATAAAAATCTTTGTTTTGCACATGTGGAAAAATAGAAGATTATCAAAAAAAGAACAGAAAAATATGAGTGCACCAGATATTGAAGTCCTTGATCCAACAAAAAAAATAAATTGAATTTTGATATATACAAAAAACGTTACGAGTTATACGGTTGCGCTATGTCTGAATTGTAATTAGTTTGACTTTGAAACTCGATTAAAGAAAAAATATTCATAAAAAACTATCTAATCAAATGGAAGCACTAGATATCGAAGTTACAAATCTAAATTCGAAAGAATTCGAATTTTATCCTTCATGGAAAAAAAGTTATGCATTATATAGTGTGTGTCACTTTTTAAAAATGTTGTTTTTTGAAAAAAACTCATGGGAGATGGAAAAATAAGTGCAATCTGATTCCAATTTTTTTGAAAAATATATTTTTAAAATCTACAGACAAAATTTGACAAGAGTCTAGTTTGCATCATCTTCAAATTCCTCACGGTTTAGTCGCTATAGGTGCCTGAATGTGAAGATTTAGTTAAAAATAATAATTTTAGTGTCTAGTTTGGCCAAAAATTGTAAACCACTATTGTGGGATCACCCCATTTTGCAAGACTAAGGACATGTAGTCAACTCTAGTTAGTTCAACCTATTTGAACATCTTAGATGTATTAATAACTCCCACAAACTTGAGTAATAAATGAATCCAAATATACTAGGTTCCTTTGGGTTGAAGTTTTACTTATTTAGATTCTATTTAGGCTGATATTAATTTTAGTGGTACTTTGTGGGTGTGAAATATGGGCTACCAACACTTTAAACACCAAATGGAAGTAGATAGAAAGAATCTAAAAACTCGCGATCACAACCAAATTCAAATTAAAACCTTTGGTCTGAAAGGAAATATCCATCCACTCAAGATAATTTCCACATAATCCAAATAGAGAATCTATGCAAACAAGTATTCATAATTCATATGCAAAAGAATAGACAATGTACCATCAAAGATGACACAAGATATACCCTGGGAAAACCCTCAAGAGGGATAAATCTAGCCTCCAAAAGCATCCATCACTCATGTATTATTTAATAATAAACATGTCAATGCATTTTAAGAGTCCTTCATGAACACCTTTGAAACATCAATCCCTCTACAAGCACTCCATCTGAACAAGCATGTAACAACACATCCCACGCCATTTTTCAATCTTCACAAGTGCTAACAAGAGCTAACCTCAACCAACCAACTATCCAACCTTAGACAACTACCCATGTGTTTGTTTTTATAAAAATAAACTCACACAAAACCACTAAGTGGTATTACATAGAACCATGTGACTAATACCATGAGCTTACAAAACCATTAACCCCTCATTTAATATTGGTAGTAAGTTTTTTCCAATATTAAATATTTTTCCCATGTGCAACCCCACATTAAATATTTAAACTGATGTTACATACAATACATAAAGTGGCCCCAAGAATGCTAGACCCATGTGATGCACGTATCCTTAGATTCTCTAGGTGCACCACATAATAAATAAATAAATATTGCATTATAACATTATGCAAGGTGTACAACACACCTTTTCCTTAACATAGGCCATGTTTTAATTATGCTAACAACAAGAGAAACTAGATTGGTTGATATAAGCAACATAAGTGAATAAATTAGTATTGTTGTGAAATCTCGTGAAAATAGAGGTGTTTAGGATAAATTTGTGAAAAACATAAAATTATATCAATGATTGGTGGAGAGAAAGGTAGGTGAAATTTGATGAGCCTTACAAATGTCTAGTTTCCTTGCTTTAGTTTCATGCTTTTTATCTTATTTATGCTAAGTTTCAAGACATTTCCAAATCTTTCCATATACTTTAAGTTTTTAAAAACATTGAAAATGATATATTATATTGATGAATGATTGTGTGATCTTTGAGCGTCTATGGGATATAGTAGAATCTTATGGTTAATTATAGTTTTTAATAATGAAAAAATACCTTTGGAATAAGACTAACCCCTGCAGTGAAGTACTTGTCAACCCACAACAAATGGATTCTCAACCCGCAACATAAGGATGTCGGTTCAACATATCCAAAGGAGGTGATCAACCACAACATGTGCATATTTCCCAAAGGTGATGCAAGTGATGGTCTAAGGATGTGGACATGAATATTCATGAGTCATTCCATCTCTTCAATAAATCGTGGAAGGAAGAAGAGGCTTGTTTTAATAGTAGATAACGACTTATAATAAATTTTGTCATGTTAAGGCACAATTTTAGTTACAACAAATCTTCTTAATTGGTGTAAAGTCCTTATCAGACTCTTACACTCTTACTTCCACTTGCTTTTAGTTTTATGTTAATTTAAAGACTTGGTCCTCTTTTTATGTTTTTGGAAGAGTTGATAGTTTCTCGTAGTTTTTTTTAGTTTTGGAATAAGAGGACTCTCACAGATCCATATATAGGGATGATATTATGAGAGACTAACTAGCTAGATCTTTACATGAAATAGATTGAATATAAGACTTTTTATTCTTTGTTCTGAAGTTTTGTGTATGTTCAAATTACAATAAAGAAGGATACTTTAGTTTCATGAATTTTTGAGTTAGGATTTGAAGGGAGACATTATGGATTGTAGCAAATCAAAAAAGTGTCACTTGAGGTACTGCAAAATCCATGTTAGCTTACTTTATCAGTTAGATTGTGAATTGTAGCTTATGATTTACATTATGTTGAATACTATATTATAAATTCTAAATTGTAGTTTATGATTTGCATTATGTTGAATATTATTAAGCAATTAGTTGAAATGGGTCATGCTACAACATAGAGAGTCATTACTCATAGTCTGTAAAAGGATAATCACCCGTAGTAGTTACGAAGGTCATTTATAACAACTAGTATTTTATTAACTTGTTTTCTATATAGGAGTTATTTCAAGTTAAGAAGCATTTAGATGAAATTACTTTTGTTCAATTACCTATACTCAATCTATTAGCAAGGTTTAGGATTCTCAGTTGCCCATACAATGCCAACATCATCTCAAGATTGCGATTCGCTAGTTGAAAATTTAATGCAACACCCCTAGGAAAATAGATTGCTTAATTAAGGACTTGTAGGTTCGTTAAGTCATATGTATGCTCTACATTTTTGGCATTGTTTTCGAGGATGATGCTAAGTTTAGAATTCCTAATTATTTTTTAATTCATTTATATTGCCTTCATAAATTATAAAATTCTCAATTACAACAATTAGGATTAGTATACATTTTTAAAATCAACCATGAACTACTCACTATTAGTGTGTAGGAGAGGCTATCTAAAGCTCAAAATACTATTGTATGTGGAGGTAGACACTTTGGGAAGGTTTCTCCCCTTGAATCAAGAATTTAAAGATACCGGTGCAAGCGAAGAACCAATTGAGGGAACCAACAATCTAGAATCACCCCTCACACCAATACCTACTCCAAACCTAGGGAGAACTCCCATAAGGCATCTTAACATTATGATAGCGGAAGCGGTGGACAATCCAACAAATCTTGTTACATTCGAGTTTCCAATCAAAAATCAAGAATGGGCAATTGCACTCAAGAATATACCCCCTCGACCTTTCCCAATTTCTATGGATTAATTATAGAAGATTCAGACACATTCCTATTTGCATTTGATGTTCTATGCAAAATTTATGATTACACCATGGATTCTCATATATTAAAACTCTTCCCAACCACATTGAAAGATGTTTCTTTGCAATGGTTTATGGGTCTAGGAAGAAATATAGTACCAAATTGGGAATCAATGAACGAAAAATTCTTGTAAAAGTACCAAGATTATTGTCATGGAATAGACATGAAGAGAGATACATATTCAAGATGTCACAAAAGGAAGAATAACCACTTGAATATTATGTAGAAAGGTTTCAATTATGCTTGAAGTAGTCACACCAAAATAGGCTCTCTCCAGAGTCACTAAAGCTAGCATTTTTGCGAGGATTAAATGAATATTGTATGGATGCCTTAAACCTCATAGGAGTAGGGGATGTTTCTCAATTTCCTTTTGATGAAATATGCCAAATGTGAAAAAATTATTCAAGGTCATCTATGTGTTGATGTTAATGCAGCGTCGGTCTTCACTAGTACATGGGCCGACCTTATAATTAAGTTATACAATGTACTTATTCTGGCCGACTTTATTTATTATTAAATGTTTATCAAAAGGCCGACCTATATGAAGAGGCGCCAAGAAGGTATATATACAAGGTCACCTTTTTGATGTTATACATATATTCGAATACACAAAAGAAAGTTCGCTATTTTGGCAGAGCAGAATTCGCAGTCATAGAAGAAGCTCATACTTGGATTCGCATACATAGAAGAAGTTCATACTTGAACAGCAGATCATCTTTTGTAGCAGCAGACCGATTTCAAGGAGAAACATATTCATTTGTATCTTTGCATCTAAGAGAGATGCTATCATTCATTGTATCAAATTCGGCATTGTGTTGGGCCTGAGTTCAAGCAGATTTCTGCTCTTATTCCTTCAATATATAAGAGATATATTTGCTGGGTTTTTCTCCCTCAAGAGGAGGGTTTTCCCAGGGTATCTTGTTGTGTTCATTGTCTTATGTGTTGCATTTCTTTTATTCAATTGATTAAATAATCTGATCTAAGAAACACTAACATGGTATCAGAGCGGGTGTGAAAAAGATCGTGATCAGATTTAGTTCGCAACACTTATTCTTTTTCAGTCTATCTTCCAAATTTCTCAAGATGGTGAACGGTCTGAAAATCGAGGATAGACTCGAAGGGATCTCGAACTACATATCATGGAGATTCAGGTTCATGCTAACCTTGGAAGAGAATGATTTGGCTGAGTTTGTGAAAACAAAAGTTCCCGAACCTGAGGGGGAAGAAGAGAAGCTGCAATGGAGGAAGAAAGACACTAGGGCAAAGAAAGCATTGGTTGATTCCGTCAAAGATCATATTGTACCAATTATCTTCAAGTTGGATACAGCAAGAGAGATGTTTACAACCTTGGAAGAGATGTACGAAATCAACAACACCAGTCGTGCCCTTGCTCTGAAGCAACAACTTCATCATGTGAAAATGGAGAAAGGAGAATCTGTTATTACATACTTCATGAGGATTTCAGAGATAAAAGATCAGCTCTCCACTATTGGACACATGATTGATGATAAAGAACTGACTATGCTTGCTCTCAATGGTCTTCCGCTTTCATGGGAGGCATTCATCCAAGGAATCAGTGCAAGATCCGAACTTCCTAAGTTTGATCGATTGAGGATTGATTGCATTCAAGAAGAGTCAAGACTAACAGCAAGGGGGATTGGTCAAAGCTCAAAGAATGAAGAATTACAAGTTCTTACCTCTCATTCATCAAACAAAGGAAAAGGCCTTAAGAAAGGATTCTTCAAAAGGAATCGAGAAGATGGAAATGATGATGCTCCTACCTTCAAAAGAAAACGAGACATGTCCAAGATTCAATGTTTTCGTTGTGATAAGTATGGTCACTTTGCGAGGGTGTGCCCTCAACGACCTAAGCTTCAAGTTGCCACTGCAGATGTTGAAGAAGTCACTCCACAAAAGGACTCCAGTAATTATCTATTTTATTCAGCCTTGTCTAGCAATGTTTCTACGGACTCTTACACTTGGTTGATTGACAGTGGTGCTTCTAGACACATCACCGGATTCAGAAGTCACCTTTCAAACTTAATGGAAAGCAACTCTAGTGATCAAGTTGTTATTGGAGATGATGCTAGATATTCTGTAAAAGGGTTTGGAAATTCCACTATTCACTTGGATTCTGGAATTTCTTTGGAATTGAATGATGTACTGTTCGTACCAGGGATAAAGAGGAACCTTGTTTCAATTTCAGCATTAGAAGACAAAGGTTATCAAGTTGCCTTCTCTAAAGGGAAAGTTCTTATATGGGCAAAGAACTCCAGCTTCAAATCTGCTCAAGTGATTGGAGTTAGACATGAATGTCTCTACATGTTGTGCACTCGTCCTCTTCAAGCACTTGTGCATAACAGTACCAGCATGTGTGAACTTTGGCATCGAAGATTGGCTCACATTCACTTTCGTGCTCTACCTATCATGGAGAAGATGGTCACCGGTCTTCCGAAATTCGATCAAGAACATGAAGGTACTTGCAAGGGATGTGCCCTAGGCAAGAACACAAAAGGTATGTTCCATTCCAGTGAAAGTAGATCTAAATGTATTCTTGATCTCATTCATTCTGATTTATGTGGTCCAATGTCTATTGCATCATCTAGTGGTTTCTTGTATTATATTATTTTCATTGATGATTACTCTAGAAAGACTTGGATTTATTTCTTGAGATCGAAAGAATCAGAAGAAGTATTAGTAAGATTCAGAGAATTCAAAGCGCAGATTGAAAATCTGTCTGGGAAGAAGATCAAAGTATTAAGATCTGATAATGGTGGAGAATACACTTCTGGCACCTTTCGAGACTTTTGTATTGAAGCAAGGATTAAGAGGGAGTTCAGTGTTCCCTATAATCCACAACAAAATGGTATTGCTGAAAGGAAGAATAGGTCTATTGTGGAAGCAGTGAAAGCTATGATCCATGATCAAGACTTACAAATCTCTCTTTTGGGCTGAAGCATCAAGAACAGCCGCTATGTTCAAAACAGAGTCCCCACAGGATCTTAGAGAATAAACTCCTCGAAGAAGCATCTCAAAGCGGAAGTCTGGTTAGTTATTTGAGATCTTTCAAGCCATTCAAATTTGGCGTTCATATTCCAAAGGAAAAGAGAACAAAGCTAGAACCTTCTGGGAAGAAAGGAATTCTTGTAGGCTACAGTGAGACATCAAAAGCTTACAGGATCTACATTCCAGGACAGAAGTCTATTGAGATTAGTAGAGACGTCACATTTGAGGAAGATGTTGCTTATAGAAAGTCCAAAGGCACTCCGATGGAGGTCGATGAAGAAGAACCTCCTCAAGATATGGAAGTTGACCATATCCCAGAGAATCTGAAGGAGGATACAGAACCTAAAGAAGATATTGATCCAGCTGAGCCTTTGGATCCTACTGATGGGCCTCTAGACATTGTGATTGGAAAGAAAAGACCTCTTTGGGCTCGCAGGACAATGCAGGAAGCAGAAAGGTTTGTAGCTCCAAGAGGAACCTTCAGAGAAAGCAAGAGACCTCACAAGTTCTCTAGCTATGTTGCCTTGATGAGTCAGATTATTGAGTCAGAGCCTTCAAATGTTGAAGAAGCTTCTAGTCAACAAGTATGGAAAGATGCCATGATTGAGGAGTATCAGTCTATACTTAAGAACGATGTTTGGGATATAGTTCCTAGACCCAAAGACAAATCTGTGGTGTCTTCTAAGTGGCTCTTCAAGATCAAGCATGCAGCTGATGGGAGCATTGAGAAACACAAGGCTAGATTTGTGGCTAGAGGGTTCTCACAAAAAGAGGGAGTTGACTATGAAGAAACTTTTGCTCCTGTGGCTCGTTACACGTCTGTTAGAACCATCATTGCTATTGCCGCATCTAGAGGATGGAAGATTCACCAAATGGATGTAAAGACAGCTTTTCTGAATGGCATAATAGAAGAAGAGGTTTACATTGAGCAACCAGAAGGATTTGAGGTACATGAGAAAGAATCTCATGTCTGCAAGTTGAAGAAGGCCTTGTATGGTCTTAAACAAGCTCCTCGTGCTTGGTATGAAAGAATTGATCAGTACCTTTCAAGTTTGGGTTTCTCAAAGAATGATGCAGATTCTAACCTCTACTTCAAGGTAGTAAATGGTGAAGCATTGATTTTAGTTTTATATGTTGATGACTTGATCATTACTGGTGAAGAACATCTAATACTAAAATGCAAGAAGGAATTAGCTTCAGAGTTCGAGATGAAGAATCTAGGTCTTATGCATTACTTTCTTGGCTTAGAAGTTTGGCAAAAGCCAAATGAGATGATTCTAAGTCAAGGCAAGTATACTGTTGACATTCTCAAAAGGTTTGGTATGCTTGACTGCAAACCTATGTCTACACCCATGGAGTCTAATTTAGATAAGTTGAAAGAAGCTGCAGCTAGTTCAGAACCAGTGGATTCTACGATGTATAGACAGTTGATTGGTTCATTGATGTATCTAGTTAACACTAGACCTGATATCTGCTATGCAGTGAGTGCACTTAGCCAGTTTATGTGTGAACCAAAGCAAATACATCTTGTAGCAGCTAAACATATCCCGAGATATTTATGTGGCACAATTGGATATGGGTTGAGATATTCTTCAAATGTGGATTTGGAGCTGCATGGTTTTACTGATTCTGATTGGGCAGGATGTGTCTCAGATCGGAAGAGTACTTCTGGTTGTTGCTTCAGTTTGGGGACTGCTATGATCTCCTGGTGTAGCAGGAAACAGTCTTCGTGGCCTTGAGTACAACTGAAGCAGAGTATATTGCAGCTTGTGTGGCAGCTCGTGAGGCAGTGTGGCTTCGTAAGCTCCTTGCAGGATTGTTTGGTCAATCAATGGAGCCTACTATCATACACTGTGATAATCAAAGCTGTGTGAAGCTTTCTGTCAATCCTGTGTTTCATGACAGAACAAAACATGTTGAGATCAAGTACCACTATATTAGAGATATGGTGCAAAGGAAAGCTATACAGTTGAGGTATATCAGCACTGAAGAGCAAACGGCAGACATTCTCACCAAGCCTCTCGCCAGGATGAAGTTTGTATACTTCCGAGAGAAACTTGGTATGGTGGAGAATGCAGCCTTGACTGAGAAAGAGTCTCAGTAATCAGTGATCCTTGTTGAGAATGCAACTCTCTGCTGAGTGAGAGTTGAGGTGCAAGCCCTTGTTAATACAATTCTCTGCTGAGAGAGAATTGAGGTGTAAGTCCTTGATAATGCAATTCTCTGATGAGAGAGAGTTGAGGTGAAAGCCCTTGTTTCCACCCTCTGGGAGAAGCTATGGTGGATGTCAT
This sequence comes from Sequoiadendron giganteum, assembly GCA_007115665.2. Lineage (NCBI taxonomy): Eukaryota > Viridiplantae > Streptophyta > Pinopsida > Cupressales > Cupressaceae > Sequoiadendron > Sequoiadendron giganteum. The sequence goes on along the minus strand of CM021101.1, from coordinate 651,465,958 downwards.
GTGTGTGACTCCATGACAACATCACGTGAGAGAATCCGTGATGAGTTTTTACCATCTATGGGAGTAGCCATAATGGTTAAATATCACGTTGAGGTGATATTTTATTTTGTTTTCATTCTAACATAATGTGTCTTGTGCAGATGGAAGTTCATCCCTAGCTGAGAGGGAGTGTTGATGTTAATGCAGCGTCGGTCTTCACTAGTACATGGGCCGACCTTATAATTAAGTTATACAATGTACTTATTCTGGCCGACTTTATTTATTATTAAATGTTTATCAAAAGGCCGACCTATATGAAGAGGCGCCAAGAAGGTATATATACAAGGTCACCTTTTTGATGTTAATATATATTCGAAATACACAAAAGAAAGTTCGCTATTTTGGCAGAGCAGAATTCGCAGTCATAGAAGAAGCTCATACTTGGATTCACATACATAGAAGAAGTTCATACTTGAACAGCAGATCATCATTTTGTAGCAGCAGACCGATTTAAAAGGAGAAACATATTCATTTGTATCTTTGCATCTAAGAGAGATGCTATCATTCATTGTATCAAATTCGGCATTGTGTTGGGCCTGAGTTCAAGCAGATTTCTGCTCTTATTCCTTCAATATATAAGAGATATATTTGCTGGGTTTTTCTCCCTCAAGAGGAGGGTTTTCCCAGGGTATCTTGTTGTGTTCATTGTCTTATGTGTTGCATTTCTTTTATTCAATTGATTAAATAATCTGATCTAAGAAACACTAACACTATGAAGAAGACCAAGGGTACTAGAGCCTTCTCTTCCACCCAAAAATCCATTAGTGTTTCTAGGGTGGAACTAAGCAACCTCTTGTCCAACATGAAGGAGGACACAATAAGTCATCTAGATACTCGACTGGATACCCTGCACATAAAAAATAAATAAGATGAGGCAGAGGTTGATCTAATTGAATTTTTTCCACATTGCCTCCAGAAGAGGGTAAACTTTAAATGCAAAAATATTGCTAGCATTTCTGAGGAGAAGCAAGGGAAAACCTGAATTTTATACCTTGGAGAATGAGGAAGGACAAGTGTTCTATATTTCTCAATTCAAGCAATGGAAAAAAGGACAAGGTATACCTCAAGATTCCTTGTCTTATAATATGTCCTTTCTTGGGGTTAATTCAAACTTCTCTAATTGGAATAATCAACCCTGAAATAGCATGCAAAATCAATCATGGCCAATGGCTCAATAATCTAATTAGGATCCACAATAGGAAATATGGCCACCACAACCATACCAAGCCTTAAACTACAATTCATAGTGGTCATCCGCACAAAACCAATGGTCACCACAATGACATGGGAACCAATTTAATGACAAAACCAAAATGTTAGCTACCCACAACCACAACAACATTTGCAACAACAAAAACCCATCATAATGCTAAACCCATCCATAATAGCCCAACACAACCAAGAGCACCTCATTTTTCAGATCAACCTGCACCAAACTCTAACAATAAGCATGTTAAGTAAACTTACACTAATGAATCCATCCAATACCCAACCTATGGGGTTAAGTTCAATGATGTCCACCTTTGTTTGGGAAGAATGCTTGCTAGATCATCATCTCCTCATATCACAAAACTTACAAATGAAGAACCACTAATATAAACCACTAACACTTCAATAAAGCAACCTGAACAAGGTAAGACACATCAAGACATCACAAATAAGGAACCATAATTTCCAAAAAGATTGACAACAAAAAAATTTCATTTTGAACTTGAATTTGATTTATTGAGCCAACTTAAGAATGTTTCTATAAACATACCCTTGATTCAAGCCATTAAAGCAATACCCATATACACAAAAAATGTGAGGGAATTATGCCTAAAAAATCCAGGAAGGAAAAGACTGTCCATATTTTAAGACAACTAGCTGACATCATGTGAGGAAACATAATTATCCCAAAACTTGCAGATCATGGGAGTCCTGTTGTATATGTATATATTAATGACACACTTATCAAGAACACTCTGATTGAATTAGGGGCAGTCATAAATGTAATGAGAAGAGAAACAATACAATAACTTCAACTGATAGATCTTAGACCCACATCTACTATTTTGCAATTAGTAGATAGATCAACCATCAAGTAAGAAGGTATTATTGAGGATTTGGTTATCACACTAGATTCATGGGAATAACTAGCAGAATTTATGGTTTCCCGAATCTAACCTTGCAGGATATCCCATTAATCTTAGGAAGACCATGGCTAGCCATTGTAGATGTATTCATTGGATGTAGGTTTGGTAACATGATAATTTCAAATGGGAATGTGACCAAAAAATTGGTCCTCCACCCGCCTGCACAATCACATGTAGACTTAGAACAAACTATTTGGTTAACCTTAGAAGAAGATGACCAATACTCTCTACAAACACATATGACTATATAACGTAGCCAAATGATTAAAATTTGGGATGAAGATGAATTCCTTGCCCAAATTATGAAAAAATATTATGGTAGGGACCCACAACAACACTACCGTTTAGCATTCTTACACTACCCCTTACACAATATCATACCTACAAATGCCTTTGAGTCCATTTCCTAGCTATTCCATCCACTAATCCCCCATAGTTGCAATCTCAATCTCTCAAGTCTAGATTCTTTTTTTTTCATGAATTTTGCCTTAAACATGGAAATCACACTGAGCCAAGCACTCAATGTCAATAACCAATTGATATTTTCCCAATAATTTGCATTACTTACAATGTTGCAAGGTCACACAACAACATTCACCTGAGAATATCATGACATGAAGGGTATAGATCCTAACCTATGTATGAATATAATCTACATTAATGAAGTATACAAACCATTCAAGAATCTACGGAGAAGAAAGAACCTATTTGTGCAATTTGATATAGTGAAGAAAAAATTGTAGGTGTTTTTATATGCAAGGTTCATTTTCGCATATCAAATAGTCAATGGGTTTCCCCATTATCAATTATACCAAAAAATCGAAGGTAAATAGAGAGTATGTGTAGATTAAATAGGGAACTAAATACAGTCACAAGGAAGGATCACTTTCCTCTTCTTTCTATTGATCACGTGTTGGATTCACTAGCAGGGAAGAAATACTTTTCCTTCCCTACGAGTAAGCTACAACCAAAATCATATTTAGTAAATCGTGGTTGTTGTAGACAATTGGCTAACATTGTTGAAATTATTTTTCTACACTTATAAAACTCATGAGCATGCTAATTATCATAACTAAGATGATAGATGTTATATTATTTTTAATATATAACATTCAATAAATAGAATGCATCTTAAACTAGTGGTTTATTAGTGTACTTTAACCAAAAAGGACTATAGCATATATAATGCGTAAGTCAAAATTGGGAATAAAGAGTATTCAATGAGGAGAATTTTGGGTTTTATCAATGTATCCCATTTTAAACATTTGAAGTGGTAAGATTTATGTTTAATCCACCTAATACCCCAATGTTGTGCAAGTGAGAAAAGTTGGTGCTAGAGTAATCACCAGTTGTAATTGTTTCTATTTCACGGTGAATTATTTTATCTTGTCCATTGGATCAAAAGCTAGAGGTGGGAAGGGTTTTACAATAACTTGTCCTATGATTCTTTAATGTCCACATGATTATCTCATAACACTTTCCCCTTGTCATATTTTTGTTCTAACTTTTGACTTTGTTTCAAGTACAATATCCTTATAGTGCTTCCTATTATGGATTCTCAACTTTCTTGTATTCATATTTTTTAATATGACTATCTTGTTATGGGACTTCATAGAAGTCCCCAAGAAGAGAAAATAAATACCTCCCAAATAAGAGAGAGAAATGGAATAAATATCCCACCAACTAAGTAGCCTCTCGCACCTCCCAAAAAGCTCATAAATAAAGATTTTTTTTTATGAAAATTTTGGTGAACATGTCTACATTCTACTAAGAAGTTGAGAAAATTTTTAAATCAATGACCTACCTATGGATTAGCTTCCAAATGCAGTGCATGTGAATGTCTCACCAATTATGGATTTGGTTCTATGAGATATGTATGACACTATGTTGTCACAAAATATGTCTGATGAACATCTAAACCATATGCTAAACTCAATGAGAACATGTTTACACTAAATAACCTCAGTAATGGGGAAATTTTCAATCTCTAAACAATGAGTTAACTTTAAAAATATGTTCTCAAGTTTTAACATCAATTGGTGAGATACTAGGCTTGGACTACTACAATATGAAAATCTGAAATATGTATGTAAATATAAAATTAAGTAACCTTAATATGGAATTATCATGATTAGATCCATCTTCTTTATGATGCTAAAAATTAGCTAGCATAACATGCTTAACAACACCACCTTATGTGAACTTATAACATAAATAAATAAAAGATAATATCACCATAATATAGCAACAAAGAAGCACAAATCAACAACATAAAAGCTTCACATGACACAAGATTTATGTGGAGGAACCCTTGAAAGAAAAAACTCCACCAAGAAGAGAGACCGAATATTGATTATATTTAAAACAATATTATGATTTATCACATATTTCCATTATCCTCTTTTCCTTTGATATGGCAGCACATGTATACCTATGAACAACCTCTTTGTGATCCAACTTGTTCCTACTTAGGTTATCGTACTTGCAGTGTAATTGTTCCTCATATTTGCCACATCGAAGAAGCTAAATTTATAAAGTTGCAAAGAGGTCTTATGCACAAAACTTGGTTCGAAAATATGACAATTCATTTCAAACATCCAATCCTTTGATTTACCTCCTAGTAATGTGTAAGGATATAGGTTTTGGCTCCAAAAACATTCCCTCATACCTAGGTGTCAAAACTTGGAAATGAAAAATCACATGAAATGCCACAAATCAAGGAATATCAAGAGACACATGTTTCCTCTATCCAAACACCAACTTGGAGAACCCCAAAAGTTACCTTTTGTCCTCTTCACTTTTTTTTACCATCCCATTATAGGCATCCACATTTGGGAGAAAATTAATTAAATATTTATGTGAACAAATCACATTTACCATTGCTAGTGGAGCCCTTCATCCCTTATGAATGCATTACAAAAAATGGTGAGAATCAAAATATTACAATTATTTCCATAATACGCCCTAAGTGCCTAGGGACACTTTCAAAGGATGTTGGGACCATGCAATATGACATAGGATTTGCAAGGTAGATGGCCCCTTAATTCTAATAAGTGACAAAATTAATAACCCCTAATACTCATCCTTAGTGGAAGATAGAGCAATAGCAAGTCACTTCCTACTCAATCAACAAATAGGATTTGAACCAAGTGAGAATTCAAAACCTAAATTTGACTTACAATCTTGAGAATTTCCTACCGAATCTAAATCTATATTTGCTTCACAATGAATCACAAAACTACGAGTACCCTAAATATAATGGAGAATCTAGTTAGCTTTCATCTAGTGTAGCTCATGCGGCTCATGCATAAACTAAGAGACCATTCCCATTTTATATGAAATATCAAGCCTTGTATGAGTCAAATAAATAAGTCCACCAATACTTTTTGATACAAGTTACCATCAACTAAAGGTGGAGAGAATTGAGCCTCAAGTTTGACTCTAGAAAGAAAGAGAGCTAAATAAAACTTACAATTAGCAATTTGGAACCACAAGATGAAATTGAGATCAATCTTGGATTGTGTAAGGATAATCCTGAAAGTATATTGATATATTTCAATTGCAATAAAATAGTGGAACAAGCCACACTAGTAATCAAAACCATATCATTAAGGGTAGTTTTCACTACCACAAAGGATGTAGAAGAACTCTCCATAATCATTAGGTCGTCAACACATATAACCAAAATGAGGAGAGAACCATATTATTGTATATGTGTGAATCCAAGTGGTGATGATAAAACCCATAAGTGAGAAGGAATTCATTTTGGCATGTGAAGCCTAAGGGGCATGTTTCAAGCTAGAGACATATTATTTGAGTTTGTAAACCAAGGAAGAGTCATATAGAAAAGCTTGTATTTGATCCATGTATATATCCTCGTCAAGATCTCTATGAAGAAAGACACTCTCATGTCCATTTGGAGAACCTTTCAATGATGCAATACAACAATATAAAGTGTGAGTTATATATATTTTATCTTTGTAATGGGTGCAAATGTCTTAGAGTAATCAATGTTAGGAACTTGGGAAAACAATCATGCCTTTAAATTATCAAGCAACCCATCTCATATGATTTTTTTATAATAGATCCCCCTACATCAAACAAGTTTCCTTCCCTTAGGAAAAGAGACAAGATCCCAAGTGTGCTTCCTATCTAAGGAACTATAATCATCTTCCATGGTCACATCCAACTTGGGAGTGTTGTATACCTCCAAAAAACACTATAGGTTGGAGTTAGAAGTAATGCACACATGTGCAAGTGCCTAAATTTATGAATTTGTTTGCTTAGTGTTTGATGGATCCCCAACCCAATTTCTTATGGCTTGCAATGTCTTTTATTTCAAAGTGGACCTAAAGTCAAATAATTTGGAGGAGAGCCCTCAACATTTTAATGTTGACTAGGAGAGGAGTTAAATCCTCAATATCACTCTCAACATCTAAAATGGAGAAATTAGAGTCCTCATAATCAAGAATATATCTAGGTGGATCTAAATCCTTAGATCTATTGTCATCAAGCCCAAGTTACTCCAATATAAATATATAATGATGAGACGTGTAAATATTAGAAATAAAAAAATCCTCCTCAAAGTGAATACTCCTCTTAATGAAAAAATCATGTGAGGTAGGGCAGAGGAGTCGATAACCCTTGACATCATCTAAATAACCTAAAAATATGTAAGGCCTACTCTACAAATCCATGGCCTTATGTTTCTCTACAATAATGTGAGCACATGTAGGAGAACCAAAAATTTTGAACTACTTAATTATTGGTTTTTACCACCCCAATATTTTAAAGGACTAACTCCCTCCAAATATTAATGAGGAATATAATAGTAGATATAACAAGAAAAATTAATGGCCTTCACCCAATACTTAGGTGCAAGAGATCTAGAGTGTATCATGTAATTTGTCATTTTATTAAGGACATGTTCTTGAATTCTATCACACCAATATTTTGAGGTCTATATGGAATTATGTGCTACAAATCAATCTCCTTTGAAGTGCAAAATTTCTCAAAATAATGGCTAACATACTCACCACTATTGTTTATGTTCAAAACCCTATAGTTTTTCCATAATTATTTCTTTATCAAATATTTGAAGTCCTAAAATAAATTAAGACCTTGGAATTATATTAGATAAATAGCACCCAAATATACCTTAAAAATTCATCAATCAATGTCAAAACATATATTTCTTTACTAAAGGGAGGATAATGGAATTAACCAAATCACTACAAACTTACTTTAGAATTGATGTTCTTCATACCTTACCTTTGTCAAAATTCTCTTTGAGATGCTTACCAAGGATTCACCCTTGGAAAAAATCACTAGAAAATCAAATAAAAGGAAACTTATAACCATGCCCAATTGGTTGAGTTATTGCAAGTAGTAGTTAAAATGGCCAAACTAATAATGCCACAACTTTCTCACTTTACCATAATGCATAAGTAGAAAAATTAAAAGAGTATTGAGAATAAAATGAGGAAAAAGAGATTTGTGACTAATGATGTCCTCTTCCACCATAATTATAGAACCACTATGCACCTCACTAATAACCACTAAATTAGAAGTGAACTCAACTCGATTACTTGAATTAATGTGATTGGCTTAAAAATTGATGGGAGATTAGTTGATAATGATGGTACCATAAATAAAATCCTAAAATGTTTCATCATCCATATCGAGTGATGCTTTACCACATACCCTAATAAGAGTGTCATCATCCATCAAAATAGTTTGAATAGTGCAAGGATCCAAAAATGTGAAATCACCATTAGATGAAGATGCAAATACTACAAGATCCTTTCCATTTCTTTCCCCTTGTTATCTTTTCCAGAGAAGACCCCTCATCTGAAAAAATATTCTATTAACTCAAGAAAATTGATATTCTTTTCTATAATATGTCTCAAGTGATTAAGTCATTTCTTTAAATACTTATATTAATAATGACCAGGCCTTTGAAATATGCACATTTATTTGACCTATTTCTTGTGCTTGTGAACTTTACAAGATGAGGTCTATAAATCTACTTTGGAGGTTGTGAGTTTTAATCCTATTTTTCCTTCTCATCCTTATTGCCTAATCATTTATTCTTTTTTATCTTTGTTAGTAACCTATGCATGCGACTTAGAGGATTTAAAAGAACTTATCTAGATTACTTTATCTTACTCTTTGGTGAGAGTGGTTGTCAAGACATCTAAAGATGTCATTATGAATTGAGCTCCCAGGGCACCCTTTGTGTCATAGAAGGTAGAAACATAAATTGAATAGCCAAAAACAAAATTTGGAGATAATGTTAAGGATCAATTAGGTATCCTATTTTCAGATCCACATTATTTTAACTATAATCTTAATGATTTCAATTTAGTGAAGAAGTCTTAAATAGTGTAAAAAATTCTAGGACTCAAAATAATAAGTTCATTCTCCAATTAGTGACCTCTATCTTAAAACCCCCAAAAAGCTAACCAACTTAGTCCAAATATTATTGGGAGAATCTAAGGCCTCAATATGAAATAGAAGGCTAGGAGATATAGATAAACACAACAATTCATAAGCCTCACCAAATTATTAAAGCATTTGATTTTTTCTCTATATATTTAGTAGGTTCTACCTCTATAACCATAGATATTCTAAATAATCCCTTGCTATCTAACAATTACAAATTTAGATTCCATTCATAATAGTTGTATGATGTAAGTAAAGAAATTGAAAATTGACCCATAGTTCAACACAAGAAACATGAGAATATAGAAGAAAATAAGATAGCACATAACAATCCTTTATAACTATTTGTTGAATTACCCCAATAATTCTAATATTTGGCACTTGTTGATTAGTAAATTTTATAATATAAAAAATATATTTGTAGAGCTTTACAAATCCCAAAAGTGGCCAAAATATTGAAAGTATAGATTAGATGCACAATGAAAATAAGTAGAGAGCACTACTAGGAATTATGTATAAAAATATGCATTATAAATAAAATAAGACACAAAAAGGAGTTTGTTTGCATTCTCAAAATGAGAAATGCACAACAAAACCTATAAAAAAAGTTCAATTTTTAGAAAACTAAAGTGAAATAAAAAAGCCAATCACACCATGACAAAGAGAATAAAATTATACCCCATTTGAAAAGAGTTATACCAAAAAACACCTCCATATGGCTAATTATAAGCCTCCTAAAGTTGCACTATTAGACTAAAATTATTAATGGAGAGGAGGTAGGGGCCCTAGTGGCAAGATATCAATTGATGTTATGGAATTGGTGGTAGTGGTGCATGATTATTCTCTAGCAATGATTGGGATTTGAAACTAGGCAATGCTAGAGCCAAGGGTCATTGGGGTGTTGAGTAGGTAGTGGAGGATTTATGGTGGAAATTTTGATGGTTGAATAGGTAACACATAGTGGTTTTTGGGCCATTGAAATATCTCTACAATTGGTGGTTGGGCTAAGCCTTTATTGGGTCAATGGTGGCTCAAATTTGAATTAGTTGGGTCATGTACTTAAGCTTATATCCTATGTTTTGGTTCATGAGTGGTTTGAATGGGCCATAGTACCTATTCCAAGGAGGTCACATGCCTCAAATGTTATTTTATTTTTGAAAAAATTAACAATACTGACTTGTATGACTATATGATTTGATTAGAGGACTTGATCGAGTAGTCTTTTTTCTTGGATTCTCTTAAGCTATGTTTTGATAATTTTATTTTCAACACATATGTCTTGATGCCTTTTGGATGCAATGACACTATTTTTTACCTTCAAAATGCCCAAAAAATAGTTCTTCGATTTAGAGTGCACATTCAAAAACTCTATTATAAACTATCTTCCTAAAATTTGATTTTGGTGAAATCAAAGCCAAACCTAAATTTATTGATCCTCTTTGACACAATGGAACAATAAATTTTTTTCCTTAAATTATTAAAATTTGCACAAAAAATTAAGTATAAAATCCCAAAGATGGTTCAAATTAGGCCTATAAAGGTTGCTATAGACAATGGGATAAAGTAGACAACCTTGCACTACTAGTTCACTATAACTAAATTGGTCACTCGGTATAAACATGTCAGCATTGGATTTCTTAAAGATACTTTTAAACCTATAAGAATGGTTTCAAAATCCTAACCAAGAATACCTAAATTAGTGTGAAAATGAATTTAGATATATCTAGTGTAAATGAAAATCAAAGTGCACAATGAATAATTGTGGTATTTCACATGACTCAATTATTGGATTTGAATTTGCATGTTGTTACATTTTTCCATAGTACAAGTATTTGAATCAGGTACACACCTTAAAAAAATAAAAAAATAATAGCACTAACTTGTATGACTATACAATATGATTATATGACTTGATTGATCTAAGTTATTTTTGCCTTAGATGTTCCTAGGCTATATTTTCAAAATTTTACTATCAATTGATAAGTTTTGATGCCTTATGGATGTAATGGAACTATTTTTTTGTTGCAAGTATGAGTAGTTGGTGTTTTCATTGATGTCAACAGGCTTATGTTTGTGTTTTCATTAATGTCAACTAGTGATGGTTGAGAATTTGTGATGATGCTTTAATTAGTTTCATTATATTGTCATTAGTAACTGCTACTCGTGTCAACCTCTAGTGTTGCTTTGATAAGCTTTTGTTTGTGGGTGTTGTTTTGTTGAGTTGTGTTGTAGTTGGAAAGTGGTGAAGATGATGATAATTTGTTTTTGGTTCTTGGTTTCCAAGTGCTTTTGAGAAAATTTGAATAAAAGAGGAAACTGTGTGTTGTAGAGGTGTTATGGCATACAAAGTGGTCTTCTGGTTGTGCTCCACATTTATTCTATGTTGAAGATCTGCTTGTGTAGTTCAGATATATTAATCAGAGGTGTTCATAGATGTTATATCCATAATTTCTTGTTCTAGATCATTGTGCAAAGAAAGTTGTGTTCACCAGTGTGTGAACTATGTTACAGTGTTGTTTGGGAGAAATGGTTTTTCTTTACATTTATCCATAGTAGTTTTTCTAGTCTTGTGAAATTGGAAGTGTGTTGATAAGGTTCATATCTACCTTAAATTGATGTTTTTCATGGTTTGATGCTCCATAAGTTGATTTCTTGAGTTACAATATGTGGAAGGTTATCTAGGTGAACATGATGAGTTTTTTTTTTCAGGTGAAAGTTGTTGCAAAGGAATTTGTTGGATTTCAGGATGTTTGTGGAATATTCCACATTATGTTTAAGTGTTGTGTGTGATTTGTGAATCATATTTGGATTTGAAGAAGCATGCACTTAAATTTTAATGGTGCTTACATAGGTTTGACCGACCTTGGGTGTTTACACTAATTATGGATTTTCTTCGATGATTGTGGAAGGGTGGCATAATGTGTATGAGTGGATTTAGGTCTGAGTTAAGGTGTGATGTGGTTTGCCTTCATTCCTTTCCACCGCGGGAATGCTTTGGTGCTAACCTAATTTTAATTTGCACATTTGAGGTGCATAACTAACCTTGGAGAATGTTTTCAAGGTTGAAGAAGGTATACATAAGTGTTGTGTTGATGAAGGATTGGTGTGTAGTGTGTATAATGTTAATTACAGAGTTGTGAAGTGTAGTGCAAGCTTTAATGAGTTAGACTACTGGAAGCAATGAGCAGAAGGTGTCTACAATCTTTAGTAAGGTTGTGCATGTGTTGGTGATGTTGTGGTGGACTTTTTTATTGCATTGAGATGGATTTCTCACTATGTCATTCTTCTTTTCCTATTTTCTATAATTTGGAAGTGATCCATCATAAATGAGCCCTTCTTTCTCTTGGGTAGTGAGCCCTCTGATAGTGAGCATTTTGTATTCGGTATTGCAGCTACTTTATATTGTGAGCTAATCCTCATTGTGGTTTTTCCCTTCTCGGATTTTTCACCTAAATCTAGTTTTCTATTGTGCATGGTGTTGTTGTGTTTTAGTTATGTTATTTTATTTCATGCCAAATCACTCTAACATATTAAAGGTTATTAAAGTTGATGTGGATATGAATGTTAATGAGGGTTATAATGTTTTAATGTACAACTGATTCATCCTCCTCTTAGTTTTCTTGTGCATTCTACAATTGGTATTAGAGAAAGGTTCCTTGGAAGAAAGCTTAACCGCTTGAGGTAGATCTAGTATGGCACACAAGAGAGATGCTCCTCTATTTGATGGATCAAATTATGCATTCTGGAAGACTAGGATGGAAATTTTTTTGGTATCCCTTGGATATGGAGTTTGGAAGTTGTTCATCATCAAATCTTGTGCCTCTCCGATAGTCTTATGGGAAATTCAGCAACCAATTTGTGCCTCACTAAATACCTTTGGGATTTTAATAGAAAGTTAGCTCTTCTTTGAGTTATGAGAAAAGGGTAGGAGGAAATGTAAATATAAAGCATACAAGTGGCAATGCGCCAAAGCTTTTACAACACTTTAAATCCTAAATCTTTTCTATGAATGATATATTAGACACATAATGCCACAACCCTTCATAGTTGGGAAGATAATGAACAACAAAGGCTAAATACAACAATAGTGTAGTCTTTCAGATCTCCCAGTGGGTAGTGTTAATTAAGGTCCGATCTAGCATAAAAGTTTTGAAAAGTTACTAGAAATATTCAGAAAGTGCATAAAAACTCTATCCCTTCTTACAACATAATATGGACAAACAACAACTCTTAAAAATATAGAAGTTTAAAGACATAATCCAATTTCCGCAAGTTACTATTGTATCTTAAAAGCCTACAACATGAAAATTAACGACTCAAATTATCAGATTTAAACTTGACACAGTGCTTCTATTTTTGAATGAAAGCATAAAGAAGAAACATGACAAAGGTCACAATGGGCACAGTTTCAAATATTTCTTCTAAAAGGATTGTATTCAAATATTAAGTGAACTTAAAATCAAAGGTCGGATTACAATCCGATAATAGTTTGAGATTTAAACAATATAAGATGCCAAAGAAAAGAAAATTTTCTGCCAACTTTACTTGAAAAGTATTTCTATAACTAAGACGAATTCAAAAGAGCCTCGAAAAAAACTCCTTTTTTTTTGCAACTATCCTCCTATTTATAGTTGAAAAGAGAAGAAAAGCACCACCACATCTCAAAAGCAAATACTTCCAGATGTTTGCATCTGATAGCTCAAGATCCAATTGTATATCTTTGGTTAGGGCACAATAATCTTTGCTCATTAATTTTGAACTACAACATTAATGTTCCTTAGATATTTAGCAAAGATTGCCCTTTGTAAACACTCAGATCCGAGAAAACATCCTAGTAAAATATGATTGACTGATCACATGGCCTGGTGGTGCTGACTCGAAGGCTCCATCCCAAAACAAGGAAGTCCTATCATGCTCCAACAAACTCCACAAAGAGATCACTTCCTCCAGCGTGTCTCACCCGAAGTGAAGGGATGATGTGTCGAGCGGGTGGAGAAATTTGGATTTATGAACATGGCCTTAGCGAAAATATGCGTCAAGCTGACATGTCTCATCCTTCTCTTGAAAGGAAGATGATAGACGAAAAACCGCGTAGCCACCACATGGCGCATTGTGCGCCTTTCAGAATCACTTTTTCTTGAAGCATGAATCCATCCTGAAGCCAAAACATATACAAGATAAAATTAATTTAAAAAAGATTAAGGCAAAAGATCCTTCACTAGTGGAGGCACGAACCTAGAGCTCTAGAGGTTCTTGGAGTTTGAGGAAAGCAGAATGTTGCACTTCCCAGTCCAAATTGCTTGGACGGACGAGATAAAAAATGATATTGTATGCTTGATCTAACTCAAAGACTTCCTTGAAGGAAATATCTCCCCATCTTGTTGATGCAACCCCAAGGTGATAATAGAGGTGAGAAAGACGAAAGATCTCATTCTCTATTACATCAACGGTGGGCGTCGTGCTGGAACTTTGGAACTTTTTAGAAGTCTGAACCTTTTGTCTGATCGCATCTATGATCTGCTCAACTATTAGCACATCTCCATCCAATAAGAAAAGGGGAGGTAAACCAAAATCAAGCAAAACATTGAAATCCTTCTTGATTTTGTTAACCCTTTTGTTCAAAACTACTTGGATTTCCTTGCTCTTTGCTGCTACTTTGTGGTAGTGTACAAATACACTTGCTTTGTTGGAGGTGACCCTCTGATTTGTAATCATTGCACTTCTTAAGGCCTCTTCAGTGGTCACACACAATCTAGAAATTAAAATTTGTGATTCTGTCACTCAGGGAGCATATATCTACAAAATTTGGTCGACTAGCGGGCCAACCTTTTCGTTTAATTCTTGAGACTCCCTTAAAAACTGTAAAGCGGGCCTGAGAATGGAAACCGCAACTATGATCCATTCCCAGTGAGCAGAAATCAAATTCTTTAATATCGAGAGGGTCTTCGACCCTTGTGCAGCTACTAAGTCCTAGTGAAACTGAGCCTCTTTCGCTCTTATGTTCTCTTCCATTCGATTTTTCTCTCAGAGAGTGTTTGTTAGTTTAGAGTTTAGCCTTCCAATCTCTTGATCGCAAGTCTATAGAGTGGACTCGACCTCCTATTTATCATGCCTTAATTTTTTTGCTTCCCCTTGGACCTTTTGTAGGTTGTTGAAATCCTGATATCGGATGCTATCCAACTCCTTATGTATATTTTATTGAGTGCATCGGTACTCTGAATTTCTTTGGCATTCTACAACGAGCTCAACTCTTAAATTCTTAATTTCAACATACAACTAAATCCATTCATTCTGGGCTTCATCGAGAAACTTAGATGCTTCACCCTCCTACTCCTATATTTGTCTTATGCGGGCCATCTCAACATCTCTGGCCTTGATCTTTGTCTACAACCTGCCCACTATTTCTCTTACATTTATCAACTTTGTCTCACACTTCTTCAATTTTTTGTCTAGCCTCTCATAATCTGTATAGACTACTTTTTGGGTGGTCTTGGCTAGGACCACCTTGTCATACAGATGAGTTTCATTTAAATCCAAACCCATGGCCCTGATGTCATATTCCTCCATCTACATTTGTCCTTTGGGCTTGGACATGAGTGGCCTCATGGTAATGATCATTAGAGAATTCTGCTCTTCATTGAAACAAGCTTCGATCTTCTTGGTAGCTGGCAATGCGACATTCTTTAACTGTCATTTTTGCTTTTTGTTCTATCGGGCTTGCTTGGGCGCGTTGAAATGCTCCTGGAGGCTTTGCAGAGTGTTAATACTTTGGGAAGTAATGGAGGCACCTGGAGGGAGACCAAAAAGGGTGACAAAAGGGGAAACCTCAGATGTATGAGCATGCAGAGAGGCAAATGGGAGCATTATCATGGAAAATGGTGAGATACTGAATTGAGATTTGGCATGAGGGAAACCAATTGGGGTGAAAAGAGAAATGGGTGTAGAATGATATTTTTTCCTAGAAGTGGATGGACCTGGAGTAATTAGAAACATAGACAATTTAGCTCTTTCAACATGGGCCCTTGACAGGGTGATCAAAGAATTAATAGCAGTCGAAGCGGATGTTGCTCCCTCAGCATGTAGGGTTACTTCACAAGGGACACTATTAAAAATGGTTGGGGGTTCATTCAAGACCAAAATATTAGGGTCCACAGAGTGAAGACTCTTCTCTACAGATGGGGGAAGAGGGGCTACAAAATATGTAGAGACAGAAAGAAGAGAGGGAGCGAAACTTACATGTGCCTCGACGATACAAAAACCTGGTAGAGCTAACTCCACTTCTTCTTCTCCTCGAATTGATGCACCATGTCTGCCAAGATCCTGGACTAGTTTTCTCTTTTCCTAACTAAAACTCATATATTTTGATCCCTTGGTAGTTGATCCCTCTAAAACTTGTCCTTTAATAACCACAACGAACCTTCTTGGGGACCATCGGGATTTTTTCTTCTTGCTCTAGGCACTGACGTAGGACATGGCTTGTGAGTCCCTTTGCCTCAATCTTTTTCTTTTGTCTGATTCTTGGGGCCAGGAAGTGTAGCACATAAGCTATTTTGGATCAATCTCCTGACTTGTCTCTAGATTGCTATTTTTGGTATCAGCCTCTTTGTCGTAAAATTCCTCAAACCTTTCATCATGTGGTTGTACTTCCCTGAGCAGGCCATTGGGGTGCCTGACCTCTTTTCAAAACCTCTAGAAATTGGTTTTCTTTTGTTCTAACCACCCCCTGCATTTTAATTACACGCTGAGGGTTTTACGCATCGGGAGGTTCTTCTGGTACTCGACCTACTAAATATAGAATCTCAACCATGTTGGTCATTGGAATGGTATGCGGGCCAAGTCGATGTATACCTTTGGCCTTTCCTGAGTTAGATTCCTCCTTGACTCAAAATATTCTTGACTCTCATGTTTAAAAGTTGGGAGGTGCTTTGTCGAATTGTAGTCCCACATGTCACAAATGAGAACCAAACCTAAGGAAGCCAACTTGTTTGTAATATCACCCTTTACCTTTTGCTTCTCTAGGGTTAATTTACTATTGGCAATGATAAGGCGAAGCAAAAATAGCTTTGTCTTATTTCTTTCGGTGTCATAGACGTTGTCGGCAAGTGTTGCCTGACGACATGCCTCCAAAGAAAAAACTCTATCTATCACAAATATGGGGAGTTAGAAAGGCTCCCCGACAAAACCACAAAATCTGATAAAATTAAAATCCTCACCCAAGAAATAATCCACCAAGGTTGGGGAAGTCTCCATCCATTGAAAAAACCTTGGGAGAGAAACAACCCATAGGGCGTGGAAGTAATTCTTGGAGTACAGGTCTCAAAAAAATAATCCACAAACCAATAGTAGTTTGATGTCTTTGAAAGAACATGGGTCCATACATAAATTGGCTAATAAAAACCATTTTCATCGAGCCTAGGTAGTAGCAAACTTTTCTCCAAAAACTTAGAATTTTGATGCAAAATCAAGTGAACCAAGAAAGAAGAATACCTAAATTTATACTCGGTACCATAGGTCCTCAATTGCTCTAACATTCCTTGGGTGATTGCATTAGTAAAATCATAATACTTCTGCTTTTCTCCATTTTCAACATGAAAACCAAGCCCATTTGAAAAGGATGGACTTCTTCATCATTATCAAGGCTGTAAATCTAGGCCAGCATTGAGAAAACCGATTGTGTATTCTTTTTGAACTTTTTGCGCACAAGAGGAAAAGAAAAGAAACCTCCCTCTGGTTTTTATTTTGTTTCACCCTAATTAAATCCACCTTTCTTATGTCTACCTTCCTAGAATTCTTCCATTTCTTCTTCATCAAAGCATTTGGCGCCCCAAGTTGTAGGGATACACAACAAATCTCATATGATCGCTGCAAAAATTGTAACCTTGATCCTGTTACACTCAATAACTCCCTTTTCCCTGTTGAATATTTTAGCACATTCGTCTACCAACTTCGGGCATGGGTGTATGGTGGGCAACATGAATTGTGGGAAACCACAATTCGAGAGCCAAGACGTGAAACCTCCAGATGACCCCTATTCCATCATTCTTTAGAAAGCCCCTTCCTTAAGGATTTTAGGGTTAGTCACCGACTTTGGGTGAAAAATGTTGTCAACAAATTCTCACACCACCTCTCTCCCGATACGATTATTTCGCTCCACCATTCCGATGTATTCCAATGGTTGTTCCATTGGTGCTAGAGCGTTGGCGAATGAATTCCTCCTAAAGATATTAGTGTAACCAGGCCTTTTAGACAAAGCTCCAGCCCTCCTACGAGATGTTGATACTTTTTCCATTGTTAATATGAGAAGTTATAGAGAGTTTCCTTGGCTAAACAACCACTTGCTTCTTGCTACTTAGCAAAATTTTATTTTGGGTGCAGTTAATTCCCTTTGCACGTACATGCAGTTAAGACTCTATCATTACTATTGGTCCACTAAATGTTGCCATTGAGGTGATACATGTGGATTTTGGATCCATATCCCTCGAGAATGCCAAAAAATCCATGAGAATGGAATTAGTAGATTCTCCCCGTTGCCTCTCTTCTAAATGAGCTCATTGCATTGGAAAGCATGCTTTTAGTTATGATAAATGTTCCAAAGTAATGCAAGGTACTTTGAAAATATGGCCCAATTTAATTTATCAGAGCTTAACACGCTAATCCATATCTTTTCACATAAACAAGTTAGCTAGTGTTTATGATGGCAAAAGACATATGGTGATGATCGACCTACGCGAGCATTTACTCCAAACATCCAAATTTATTTATTAGGACCTTTTGTCATATTTTTCATATGATTTACCTCCTGCCCTTTGGCTGCTTTGATGTTTTCTCCATTTTCGTCTGACCAAAAATAGACTTTGTGATAATTGGTTTCGTCAGCACATCCTCTCTATAAGTAGCTATACCACCTTACTTCAATATTCATTCGAAAAGGTAGCTCCTTTAGTTTATCAAGGTTTTGTCACTATTTTCATTCCACTTTTCGATCTGCTACTTTTTTATAATGTTGGCTGGCTTGGGCACTCCAATCAGACTTCTACTGTGAAGGCCACAATACGCCTTCGCAGTGGTGGTCACCAATGATAGATTTAAACATCTAGTGAAGAAATGTGACTATCTTGTTGTAGTTGCATTCAGGTGGGTAGTTGGTATGGACTACATTGAAGACGATAACCAATTGAGGAGAAACTATAATTTTCTTTCTCACTTCGTGGCCTCCGTCCTTGATTTGAATGTCTCCAAGCCCATGATAATTGAATTGTGCCACCAGATGTTTGACTCTTCATTGATGGAAGGGCTTGGTGAAATTGTGCAAGTGGTTATCCTTGGTGTCGGCATTATGAGTGCAATGGACCTCCATAGGCATGTCGATTATGGGGTAGACGTGACCTGGTGACCCTTTCTTACCAACTTTTGCACCATGGACCTTGAGAGGCACCGATCAAGGTCTCAACCAACAGTCACCTATTTTGTGGGAGTACAACATGGAATGTATTTCTAGGCTCGGCTAGAGGAACCACTTTGAGTTCCTGGTGTATAGCCATGGTGACTAGGACTGAGATCTATGTAGTGTTGTGTGTTGTTTTGGGCCCTTTCCCCTGACAAGAAGAAGAAGAAGAATGACCTAACGACGAGCCGTCTCGACTACTTTACAATGGTTGGAGGCCTATCTTTACTATTTTTGCATGTTGCCTCCTTTTTTGATTCTTTTCCCTTGTGACTCCTTTTGGGTTTGCTCGAGAGGGCTTTATGTTTAAATCTAAGCCTCGGGTTGTGTATTACATCGTAAAATTTATGATAAATATAATATAATATAATACAAAGATTTTTCATTTCCTCTATGTGTTTCTCATGGAATATTTGCAAAAGTAAAACGTATTTACAATTTTTTTACATATGGTACATAACTGTAAAAAATTATAAAGAACTTGCATACTTTAATGGAATGATTTTAGATAAATACTGTTCACTAGTATATCCAAAGTGTTTCCTTCCATATCCTCTAGCTCATACACATTTTTCTCCTTACACACGTTAATACAGAAGAGTCCCTTCCATAATGCCTCAAATCTGGTATGTTGTCTTGGCTTAGTAGTGCGCTTGTCGTACTTCAGCACCAGGCTCTTTTCTTTAAAATCTGGGTTGGAGGTCCTTTTATCAAACCATCACTTCACCTTCTGTTGGCAACCGATCATGGCTCCATAAGCCTTTTCTCTATCTTCCTCCAATTTGAGGAGTTCCTCCGACCTCACTTCCATTCTACCACTCTCTTTGATCTCTAGGGCCTTTAGCAATTGCAAAGCATGGATCTCTATGAAAATAGGTAAAACTACCTCTTTTTCGTACACTAGTTCATAAGGAGAGGCCTTTAGGATCTGCTTTGGTGTAATCTAGTCTATCCAAAGAGCAGCTCGTAGGTGCTTGTGCCAATCTCTTTGTTGTTCTGACTCAATGCGCTTAATTAACCTAATTAGGTTTTTGTTGGTTGACTCTACTAGTCCATTTCTTTGGGGGTAGTAGTTTGATGAAGTCTTAAGGTAAACCCCATTTTTGATGGAAAAATCCAACATCCCTAAACCTACAAAAACTCAAGCGTTGTCGGATATGATGGTTTTTTGTGAACCAAATCTAGTTACTAGCTCTTCAAGGAAGTTGACAATCTTGCCCTTTATAGCATTTTTCAGAGCGACGACTTTTTTCCACCTCATAAAGTAATCAGTCACCGTAAGGATCCACTTGTGGCCAGTGCTAGAAATGGGATTTATCATCCTGATGAAATCCAAACCCCATTGAGAAAAGGGTTCCTTAGTTACAATCGAACTCAAGGGAAAGGCAAAATTATTTCTTTTTCCAACAAAGAATTGGCACTGAGTACACTTTTGCACCAAATGGTGTGCTTCAAAAAACATTGAGGGCCAATAATACCCTACTCACATTATCTTCAAAGTTGTAGTCTTGGAAAAAAAGTGTCCACCCTTAGGAATTTTATGAAACTCATTGAGAGCTCTTTTTTCCTGTGACTTATCCAAGCATCGGAGTAAGACACCATCATAATTCCTATTGAATAAGATGTCTTCAATTAACACATACTTGGTGCCTTGAAGTCGATAGTATCGTCTTTTGTGAGAAGGAAGGTTGATCGGGTATTGTCCCTTTTGCATGTACTATGCCCGATCTGTCACCCAGAACTCATCAGACTCGAACTGGTTTGTGTAAACCTGATTGGTCTCCTTCTCAACTAAGGGACCTATGATGAGGTAAAAATAACCTCATCGATAACAGTGACTAAAAACTCTTCCCTATATTTTTCCAGCCCTCTACTCTGCCAATTAGTTAGCTTTAGGATTAATAAGTGCTCTTTTTTGAGGAAATTGTATAAACTTTATTTCTTGAAATTACTTGAAGGTAACTAACCTGCGTTGACTTATTAGTTTAGATTTTGCAGAAATAAATAGGGTTCTTATGAATAAATTGGTCATTATGCCCAGCTGGAAAGAATTCAATGCAGAAGACTCAACACTAATTCCATAAAGTTGAAAACAAGCTCAGGAATTTTAGGTGTCAGGATTCTAGGGCAATTGATGTATCAAGTTTTTATAGTTGTTTAGTTACTTTTTGTTAAAAAGACTTATGGCTCATTACGAGCCTGTTTAATGTTTATATGTATGGACTTGAAGTTTGTTAGAATTAGTTGAAGACTTTGTCAGTGGTGCTTTCCACCTACTAAAATTTAGGATTTTGGTAAACAGTTTTTGTATAAGTATGTAATTTTCAGAATAAAGCGAATCTTGTTTATCTTATTTTGTTTTGTTAAGTGTTCAAAATGGAATTGTTTTGGATGGAGTAATTCTAAAGTTATCAGTTCATGTGACCTGAGTTAGATAAAGAGAAACCCGCGAGCTAACCACTCAAGGGATTGTAGGAATAGATAGATAAGTATTTTACTTCCAAAGTTTTGTTATTTCTATTTTGTAAATGATAAAGTGCGAAGTCGAGTTTCTTTTTAAGTCTGTTAATTAAAGTTTTGGTGCACCTTTCCTCACTGTTAAGTTTCAAATTGATAGGTTGTTTTTTGTTAGCTATTAAGTTTTTTAATCTGTTATTGGTTAAATGTTTCATAGTTTATTTACCCATTTTTCTCCTTCAGCAATTTACACACTCATTAGTTTAATCATTTCGATTCTTTCTAGTTTAGTTGTTATAATCTTTAGACTAGTAATTTCCTACTTTCTAGTTTAATTATTTCAAATATTTCTAGTTTAATGGCCTTTAGTTTAAGTCTTGTTTTAGTTGTTTCTTCCATTTGGAAATTCCAAGAGAGAGATAGTCAAGAAGTGTCATATTACATATAGCCTTGAACATTGCCTAGTCGATATTTGAATACACTTTTAAACTAAAGAGATAGGACCAATGACAACCTATCACTTTTTGGCATCATTGTCGGGGATGCCTTCTTTTTCTAATTCTTAGTAGGAGATACCTTGAATAAATATTTTGGAAACCAAAATAGTCCTCTGGCTTCCTTTTTTGCATGGTCAGGAAAAGAGGCCCCCATGAAAGATTCATACAAAAAAACCCCTCAAATGATGTACCAACCACAAGTGGGGAAGAAGAAATCTTAGCTCCAGAACTTTCTGAAGAATTGATCGACCAGGATCAGCCTGAGATCTTCCTGTATACTCTGAAAAGAGAACATATAGTTGTACAAGAGAATATTCCTCTCCAAACTCCTGAGCCTTGCCCATTTGAGATTTTTTTTGAAGAGGAACGAATTCCCTTCAACAATATGGGTGACCATGACCGTAACCGTCGAGATGCCAATGTCGATGCTCCACCACCACCAAAAACATTTACTTATCCTATCACCATCGATGCAGATGATGACACGACCGTGAAAAACATTTCACCAACTTTCTTACCAACCTTCTGAGGTTTGTCTTCTAAGGACCCTGACCAATTCATTTTTGAGTTTAAGGTCTTGTGTCAAACATATGACTACAAGAATGATAACCAAAAACTTAAGCTTTTCCCCTTGACTTTGAAGGACTCAACAATGCACTGGTTCATGGGGCTAGCCTCAAAGTCTATAACCTCATGGGATGACATGGAATCTATTTTTCTGGATAAGTACCAAAGTTATTGTTGTGTGAGCGATAGGAAGGAAGAGCTATTCAAATTCAGACAAAATGAAGATGAGATCCTAGAAGATTACCTAGATAGGTTTCTCTTCCTATCTAAATGATGTGGTGAAGAAGCCATAAGTGTTGAGATTTTAAAGACCATATTTCTAAAAGGTCTTCATGATGATTCTCGAAGGATCCTTGATGTAATGGGCAAAGGGGATGTGCCTCAACTAGACCTTGGTCAAATCACTAAGTTATGTCAGAGCTTCTCTCATACTCAAGGGGGATCCAGAAGTCTACCATTTTCAAAGGTTCCAATGAGATAGAAAAACTGTGTGAGGAGATAGCTAACCTTAAGACTAACATTCTGGTTCAGTTGAATACAACGTTGGATGGAATACAAGCTAAAATGCGAAATCCAGAGACCTTATCCATCTACTGCCCTAGGTGCCAAAATAAACATCTCTTAAGGGAATTTCCTTTGGACAAAGTTGACAAAATTGTTGTTTCTTAGGTTTGTGATAAGGACCATCCCACTAACCAGTGTGAGCTTCTTAATTCTATAAAGAACTCTAAGAAAAGAACAACCTCGGTGGAGGAAGAAGTCAATTTTGTAAATCAAAGAACCAGGGGAATTTTTTCCTATGGAAAAAATTGAAACCCTGCCTAGAGACCGCAGAACAATTGGAATAACAACCAATAGGTAGCACCTTGGCCTTTGAATCCACCTCAAGTTCCATCTAATTTAGGAACTTACCCTTGGGGACCACCTGAATGAGAAAATCAGTCATGGGGAAATTCCCAGTGGCACAATCAACCTCAACATCAGTGTTATCCTCAAAATTATTCTCCTCAATGGAACCAACCCCATAATCAATTTTACAATGGCCCTAGGAGAGGACCCAATCAACAATAGAATCTCCTACCACCTCCCCAAACTACTCAACAAACTGAGCAAGTTAATCAACCACAACTTCCAGTGCAACCTGTTTTGAACCCAAAGAACAACCACCAAAATGCCCCAATGTATTCTACCAAACAGGATAATGTTATTGGACTTAACGCCATACATTGTGGAAACTTGCAATTGAGATCTAGAAAAACACTTAAGTCGTCGACCATTATTGAGATATTGGATGAAACTATTAAGGAATCTACTGAGTCCACAAAAAAAAATCCCATAATTGTTGGACTAGCCCCCGAAATTACTCAAGACAAAATTGTTCATGCATCTCTAGCTGGAGCTTTCAACCTACCTCAGGAAGGGGAGGTTTAGTCTCCAACTGAAACTGTGAACAATTCACCTGCCAAAAGAAAAACATAAGTGCCGATTCCAGAGCATCTTAAACCAACCACTATGAAAGTTGCTCCAAAAATATCCTCGTCCACTGAAACTATGTTGATTCAAGAAATCAAACAATTTCAAATTGAGGTTCCTTTAGTACAAGCCATCAAGGAGATTCCAGAACTAAACGAATTGATCAAACAGTTGTCTATCAAGACCCCGGGAAGGAAACCAAAGAAAATAAGCATTGTCCACATAAATGTTTATTTGGTTGACTTATTGGTTGGGAAGACTACTACTCTAAAATATGATGATCCAAGTAGTCCACTGATAACAGTCACAATTAATGAAGTGGCAATACCTAATGCATTAGTTGACTTGGGAGCACCCATTAACGTAATGATTGTTGATATAATGGAAGAATTAGGGCTTGCTGACTTACGCCCTGCAACCACAGTCTTACAAATGTAAAATCATGCCATAGCCATTCCCAAGGGTGTCCTTGAGAATGTTCTTGTCAAAGTCGATGGATGGGAATATCTTGTGGACTTTCAGGTAATTTAGTCTCTTACACTAAAAGATAATTACCCTATAATCCTAGGGAGACCATGGTTGGCAACAGTTACAACCAAAATTGACTGTAGGGAGCGAGGAATGGCCATTTCACATGGTTTGAATAGCAAAAAATTATTCTTGTATCCCCCCACCAAGCCTACTGAATTTAATAAAGTGTGGGTTTGATGAACCAGAAGGGCCCAACAGACAAGAAAATCTAGCTTAATTGGCCATGGTAGTCATCAAACAAGATGGTGAAGAATTGGAAGATGAATTAGAAAACAATATGAAAAATCTCACCATGGATTCAAGCGATGAGGAGATCTTGGATGTAGAAGAATTCCTAGGACAACCCATCAACATAAGAAATACTAAATTCGATAGTACTAGTTTCATGGGACTGCCTTGTCCTCTGGTGAATATCATTCTAGAAACATAACATTTATTTGAAGATATTGCTAGCCTTCATAAGACCATACCTCATAGCTTCCCCCTTAACACTTTAACAAGACCAATGTATACCATCACATCCAACCATTCGGGTGTTAAATCCATTATGTTGTTGCCAAGAAAAACTTTGAACATTAACAGTTGGTTGAATGAGCCAGAAGAAAATAAACTTTTTGATGTCTTAGTAAATAGATCCAAGGCCTTTGCTTGGGACTACACGGATATGAGGGGCATACACCCCAATGTGTGCACTCATCATATCTACACTGAAAAATGTTCGACCTATTCACCAACCCCAAAGAAGACTGAACCCTACCTTGAAAGATATTGTTAAAACTGAGATTGAGAAGCTCCTGCAAGTGGGATTTATTTATCCCATTTATGATAGCAAGTGGGTTTCACCACTAGTTGTGGTTCCCAGAAAGATTGAAAAGTGGAGAGTATTCGTAGACTATAGGGAACTTAATAAGGTGACCCACAAAGATTATTTTCCCCTACCATTTGTAGACCAGGTTCTAGATAAATTGGTTGGGATGAAATATTTCTCATTTATGGATGGATTCAGTGGGTACAACTAAATACAAGTTGCAATAGAAGACCAAGATAAAGCAACCTTTACATGTCCATGGGGAAAAATTTCATATAGGGTCTTTCCCTTTGGGCTCTGTAATTCTCCTGCAACATTCTAGAGAGCCATCCAGGCTATATTTGTTGAGCTGGTAAATGAATGCATGGAGGTGTATATGGACGACTTCACTATCTGTGGCTCAAATTTTGATGAAGCTCTCCAAAGCCTAGCAAAGTGTTGAAGTGATATGAGGATCATCATTTGTCCTTAAGCCATGAGAAATGTTTGATAATGGTAGAACAAGGAATTGTGTTGGGACATCACATCTCTACTGATGGAATAAAAGTTGATCCAAAGAAAATTTAAGTGATACAACAACTGGTTACCCCAAAAATCCAAATTGATGTTAGAAGTTTCTCAAGGCATGTTGGATAATACAAAAGGTTTATAGAAAACTTCAACAAAATTGCAGCACCTATGTTTTCTCATCTCCAAAAGAATGTGGAGTTTACCTGGACACCTAAGTGTTAGTCATCATTTGAAATTATCAAGGAGAAGCTTATCTCAGGTCCTGTCCTTCGTGGACCTAACTGGAACTTACCATTTCATATTTATGATGATGTGTTTGATGATGCCATTGGAGTGGTCTTAGGATAGGAAGATGATAATGGAGGGAAGTATGCTATATACTTCATTATTATTAATATGACTCCAACTAAAAGAAATTACACAACAACAAAGAATAATTTTTTAGGTGTAATTCATGCAATTAATAAATTTTTACACTACATTACAAGATATAAAGTAACACTTTATATAGACCATTCAACCATTAAAAACCTCATGAATAAACCTATAGTGAATGGGAGGATAATCAAATGGTTGTTGCTTCTTCAGGAATTCAATGTGACAATTATTGAAAAATTAGGAAAATTCAATGTAGTTGCAGTTTTTTTTATCTTGAATTAAACAAGATGATGGCAAATGTGCTCCAATACAAGATGAGTTCCTAGATGAGAATTTTTTCACCATCTCTACTAAAACACCTTGGTTTTTCGATATTGCCAATTATTTTGCCACCTTAAAAGTACCACCTTCTTTTACGTCCAAATAGAAGAGACGCCTTGTGAGAGAAAGCATCCCTTTCAAATGGGTTAATGGGATCCTATTTAGATGTAGGCCTAATATGGCTCTACGATAATGTGTTAGGGTAGACGAAACCTATAGTATCTTAAGAGCTTGTCATGATGATCCTTTCAGAGGAAATTATTCTAGAAAGAGAACCTCCTATAAGATCTTAGGTGTAGGGTACTACTGGCCCTCTATGCATAAGGATGTCAAGAAATATGTCCACCACTGTGATGAATGTCAAAGGGTAGGGACACCAACAAAATCTAATGAAATGCCCCTTCAACCCCAAGTAGTCCTTGAACCATTTTAAAATGGGGATTGGACTTTATTGGTCCAATAGATCTGACCTCACAAGTGAAGGAGCATATTTTGGTTTGCACTGATTATCTAAATGGGCAGAATTTCAAGCTCTACAAGTTGCTAGGGAGGAGCAGATGGCTAATTTCCTCTACAATAAAATTTTCCTCAAGTTTGGAGCTCCTAGGATGATTGTTACAGATCAGGGTCCTTAATTCATGTCCAAGGTTTTGTTGGATTTCACCAACCATTTCCAGGTTAGTCATAAGAAATCATCGCCCTACCACCCTTAGGAAAATAGTCAGGTAGAAGTTACTACCAGGGAGCTTGAAAACATCTTAACAAAAACTGTGTCATCAAGAAGAAAAGATTGGGTTAGGAAACTACCTAAAGTCATCTGGGCTTATAACACGACATGGAAGTCAACTAGTGGTTTTAGTCCATATGAGCTGGTCTTTGGGAAGAAGCCTCTCTTACCCATTGAATTTTAACTCTAAACATTGCAAACATCCATGGAGTTGGGAATAGATCTTAAATGTGCCCATGTAGAGAGAGTCTTGCAACTTAGTGAGTTGGATGAGCTTTGCTTGGAGGTTATCCATAAAATTAAACTAGTGCAACAACAACATAAAGTCTTGCATGACAAACATATTAAGGAGATGGAGTTTCATAATGGGGATTGGGTCTTGCTGTTTGAATCCAAATATAAAGATCACTAAGGTAGACTCAGAACTTACTGGATCAAGCCATATGAAATTTCTAAGGTATTTTCAAATGGGTCAATCTAGTTGAAGCCCATTGACAGTGATACCTGAACCCTCCTAGTCAATGGGCATTGACTGTATATCTACCATAAACCGGTCAATAGAGAGGAATTCACAAAAATGGTAGAGATATAGGGAGAAATACGATGCATCGACTTTTCTCTTGTAGATTCAATATAGTTTTAATCTTGTTTATCATTAAAAAAAAGAGAGAGCATGTATATAACTTTCCTTTCAAATAATTTCTTTTGAAATTTTTCATCTCTTCGACTTGGCTAATTTTTTTTGCTCTTGTAGGACTTCATTTTTCCTTGAAAACATATTTTGACACATCTTTTTGAGGTGCTCTAGAACTTCTTGTGTAGTTTCTATGATGCTCCAAAACCTGTTGACTCTATTGCTCTTATGCTCCAGAACTTGCACAACTCAATGGTGATGACTCATGTGTTGCTCCTGTATTCTAGTCATCTCTCTTTGATGCTCTGGAAAGTCAAGATCCAAGTTGTATATTTTCCTTTCTTCATCCGATTGCATCTTTCAATGATGCTCCAGAAGTTTTCTTGTTGCATCCCTTACTGATGCTCTGGAATATTGTTGTTCTTAATTGTCGGCTGAATCTTTCGACGATGCTCCGAAAATTTTTGGTTGTCACCCAATTGCATCTTCTAACGGTGCTCTGAAATATTTTTTTGTTGCATTTCGAGAGCATCCCCACTCGATACTCCAAAAAATTTTGTTGCTACATTTTGAGAGCATCCCCACTCGATGCTCTAAAAATTTTTGCTGTCATGTTCTGATAGTATCCCCATCGATGCTCTAAAACTTTTTCCACTTTATTTTCTAGGTGCATCTTCCACCAATGCTTCAAAACTTTTTAAATTCCCTTTTTGTTTTAATGCTTTGATTTACTCGAGTTTCACACATGCTCATTCTCTAATTTTTGTCATTTACCTCATAATACATGTATATTTCCACTTCGCTTGATAATACCAAATCCTCTCATAATAAATGAAATTATTATGACAATCTTTTCATCATAATGAATTTTGTCATTAAGAGCCAACCCATCCACCTCATAATAAAGGTTGTCACAACCCTCACCAATAGTACAACTAATCTATTACATCAGCAAAGGTGAGTGAAATTCTAGTTAATGACAGGATGTAAGGTAAGTACATTTTCACTTAAAGTTAGTAATTATTTTGAATAAGGGTTAATTAATTGGCACGAGTTCTTTCCTTTTCTAATTTAGTAAATTTTGCCATGGAGTGATCACATGAAGTACGACTACATTTTCTCATTTTCCCATGCATGACTGCCATAATTACACAACAAAACTCAAGCAAGATGAATTAATTATTTCCCTTCATCGGTTGTGTTGAAGTCATATTATTTTTCTCCTACAATTCAGAGGTTGAAACTAAGTATTTTTAAAGCATTTCTGCAGAATTTGAGGAAAGAAATTAAGGAGAGAAAAATGGGTGGAGCCAAGAAAAATTCTAAGCCAACTTTAGTAGAAACATTGCTTGCATTGGGAAACATTGCAAACCTGTTTCAGGAAGTAGGATGGCTTGAATTCATCAAAAAGTTTTAGGGATATTTAAAGCAACCGGTGGAAGAATTTGTAGAGAACTTTGCAGATAGGTAGACAACGGTACAAGGGAAACGTTTTCGAGTAATTAAAAAGATCATCTCCCATCTCTCTAGTTTGGAAAATAAGGGTATTAATTTGGCTGAGACCACACAAATTACCTATCAAAAGATGGTAGAATTGTTTCATAGGGAGGGTGAGCCCCAACATTTACTAACCATCAATACTAGGGGACAAAACAAGGGATTTCAAAGAATGTCAATACCTAAACCATGGAGAAATCTTGTACCATGTATAATTAAGTACCTCACTTGTGAAGGGAAAATAGCTATTGTAGTAGGGACTCCTTTTCGGTTACTGACCCATTTACGCCATGGCGTTGAAGACCCTACTCTCAGGATTAATGTCCTTGTGTTTTTGTGTGATTCAGTTATTGGAATGCTAGAAAGGTATAAGTTTGGTCTTGGGCCACTTAAGCATCATGGCCTAATTCAATTAATTTGCAAGTACCATTTTCACAAGAAACCAAAGGACAAATGGTCAAAATTTCTTCAAAATTTTGAGAGTGAGGAGTCTGATAAACATTGTGAAGAAGGAGAGTCATCAAAACAAATGGTTCAGTCTATAGGGGAACCCTCCTCTGAAGCTCTTGATGCTCTTGAACTTCATTGGGCCTCAATTACTCCTAGTGACAATGCACCGTAAATATTGCTTAATGTGCCATAAATTATAGAACAGCTGAATGTAGAAGCTATACACTCTAAAGAAGAGTAACCTCTTCACAAGAGGAAGAAGTAGACTAAAACAACTTCTCAGATAACCCCTCCTCTACGAAGAAGAAAATGATTATTTGTTTAATCTAGTGAGAATGTGCCCCTTGAAGTATTAAATACCCCTAAAAAGAGAAAATCAAGGACTTCAAACCAGACTGTAGATATTGACACCCCACCTGGTGATGAGGGAATGAAAGGAAGTGAATAGCAACCTGATCAATTTCCTAGGGAGGAAGTAGAGACTCTGTCATCTCCAGAAAGCAAGAAGAGGAAGGGGAACATTCACCCCATGTTGTAGACTTTGACGATGAAACTGTAAAGCAATTTTCTTCTTTTGTTGATAAAATTGTTGAGACTGGCTCGTTTGATATGCTTGATCAAGAAAATGTACTATATGCTGAAAATGATGTAAATACAAAAAAACCCTAATTTTCCTTTTTCTAGTAGCACTGTAAATGGATAATTTGAGCAAAGAAAAGTAGAATTAGAAAAATTAAATGCAGAAATTGTTGAGTTAAAAAATTAGTTGCAAAGAAATAAGGAGCAAATAAATCAACAATAGGAAGAACTTAAGGCACATAGTGCAATCATATGGAAAAGGGATCAAGAAATTGTGAACTTAAAAATGCAAGTTGAACAAAGAGATAAAATGATTAAACAATTACAGTTTTGAATCCAACAATCAGATGATAAAAATAAAAATTGTGTATCTAATACTTATGAAAGGGATTAAGAGACTAAGAAGTTAACAAACAATTTTATGCAATTATTTTCTACTTTTTAAGAAGAGAGAAACATAAAAAAAAGTGAATTGAATTCTTCTACAAGTAGAATTGTGAAATTGGAGCAAGACCTATAGGAAAGCAACACTAAACTTGTCATGAAATCCAAGGAAATACATACCAAGCCAATTATAACTGAATGGTTTTAGGTGAGAATACCTCCAC
The DNA here is from genome assembly GCA_007115665.2 of Sequoiadendron giganteum. NCBI lineage: Eukaryota > Viridiplantae > Streptophyta > Pinopsida > Cupressales > Cupressaceae > Sequoiadendron > Sequoiadendron giganteum. The sequence continues at coordinate 651,434,859 of CM021101.1, read as the reverse complement.
TACTCATGAAGTGGATGGAAAGGTGTTAATTTATAAAAGAAATGGCTAAAGATAATGCTCGAGAAGGAGTTGGTGTTGCTAAAAGAATCATTTGACAAGGTTTACAACGCTAAACAAGATGCTTGCCAAATTGGTGAGTTATTGCTAACTTGTAGAAGACCATCTAGATTGTATGCCATGTTTCTTAATGAAAAAATTATGAGATGGAAATTGCTCCAAATTTAGAATAATCAACCATATAACCCTGATGACAAAGAATTTGTCAAAATATTTGTTGAATCAACTCCTGAGCAGCAAGATATGTTGTGTGAATTCTTTGTCCATAATTTACTTGTAGAAGAGTGTATAGTTTTTTATGTTAATCTCTTTATTGGGGAAGTACAGTTGAGATCATTTCTCTTAACAATGTGAAATAAAATTCAGTGGCAGGAAAGATCGAAAGAATATCTATAGGCAAAGAGAATTGTTGGGTTGAAGATGAGATATCCACACAGGAAACCTTTTGCCTTCAAGGCACAATTTATAAAATTTAAGCTAAAGGAGGTCATAAAAACTAAGTATAACAACAATCTTTAGCTGTGTTATGATCATTTCCAAGAACATGGGCCAAATCTTATAGGGAAATCCTGGCATGGGTGCGAGGAAAGGTATTCCCCTCTTCCCATGTATCTCAAAAAGAGAGAGATAATATCGCCCCTTAATATCAGGTGGTCATATAGAAGAGTTGTGGCACTGGCTGATATCCTTGCATAGTTGAAGACTGATTGGATTGGTATGAGGTACAAACCTCCTTTATTGCTTTCACCACCTCCTGCCTTATATGTTAATACAGATCATAGTGATGAAAATTTTGAAAAATGGAAAACAAGGATTACTCTGCATCAGGGTTTTCTAAGAGAACTTGAGGACTTGGATAGAGAGGTAGATGACGAGTATGATCTCAGTGCCAAGTGTGAAGAGAAAAATGGGAACATAGCGAATTTAGGACATGGCCCACAACAGAGAGTAGGAGGACCTGCTCAAGCTTGGAAAGGGGAGGAAATGATGAGGTAAAAATTAACCTCATTGATAATAGTGACTAAAAACCCTTCCCTATATTTTTCCATCCCTCTACTCTACCAATTAGTTATCTCTAGGATTAATAAGTGCTCTCTTTTTGAGGAAATTGTATAAACTTTATTTATTGAAATTACTTGGAGGTAACTAACCTGCACTGACTTAATAGTTTAGATTTTGCAGAAATAAACATGTTTCTTATGAATAAATCAGTCATCATGCCTAGTTGGAAAGAATTCAATGCAAAAGACTCAACACTAATTCCATAAAGTTGAAGACAGGCTTCAAAATTTTACGTGCCAAAATTCTAGGGTAGTTCATGTATCAAGTTTTTATAGTTGTTTATTTACTTTTTGTTAAAAATAATTATGACTCATTATGAGCCTATTTAATGTTCTTGTGTATGGACGTGAAGTTTGTTAGTTTATTAGAATTAGTTGAAGACTTTGTCAGTGGTGCTTTCCACCTACTAAAATTTAGAATTCTGGTAAACAGATTTTGTATAAGTATGCAATTTTCAGAAATGAAAAATAACTGGAGAATATCGTTATGTTGTCATAATGAATCTCTGAGCTAGTTTTTTTGTATTACTCTCTTAATATGAATAAAGTGAATCTTGTTTATCTTATTCCATTTTGTTAAGTGTTGAGAATGGAATTGTTTTGGATAGAGTAATTATGAAGTTATCAGTTCATGTGACATGAGTTAGATACAAAGGAACCCACGAGCTGGCCACTCAAGGGATTGTAGGAATAAATAGATAAGTATTTTACTTCCAGAGTTTTTTTTTTTGTAAATGATAAAGTGTGAAGTTGAGTTTCCTTTCAAGTCTGTTAATTAAAGTTTCGGTGCACCTTTCCTCACTATTAATTTTCAAATTGATAGGTTGTTTTCTGTTAGCTATTAAGTTTGTTAATATGTTATTGGTTAAATGTTTCATAGTTTCTTTACCTATTTTTTGCTTCAAAGACTTACACACTCATTAGTTTAATCATTTTGATGCTTTCTAGTTTAGTTTTTATGCTTTTTAGACTAGTAATTTCTTGATTTCTAGTTTAATTATTTTGAAGCTTTCTAGTTTAATGGCCTTTAGTTTAAGTCTTGTATTAGTTGTTTCTTCCATTTAGAAAATCCAAGAGAGAGATAGTCAAGAAGTGTCTTATTGCATATAGCCTTGAACACTGCCTGGTTGATATTTGAATGCATTTTTCAACTAAAGAGATAGGACCGACAACAACCTATCAACTCGATTCCTGTGCTAAATATTCACACAAACCTCTTCCCTGAACCAGCTTGGTTGTCCTAATATCAACATCATACTCTAGGATCTTGGTGATCCAGTTGGCTCTCTTCTCAATTATCTCGCCTTCAGTGATATATTCCTACACACTGGGATGTGCGATGAGAATAGTGATTTTGTTGGCCAACACCAAGTGTTGAAACCTCTTCAGACTCTTAACAATGGCAAAAGCCTACTTTTTGACAAAGTTATACATGGTTTCATAACCTTTAAAAGTCCTTGAATGGAATGTGATAGGATTCTCTTCATTGTTTTCTTCATCCCTTTGAGTGAGCACCGAGGCTATACTATGTTGGTCATTGTATACATATAGTAGAAAATCTTTGGAGAAGTTTGGGTTGGCAAAAACCAGGGCGACAGAGATAGCTACCTTTATCTACTCAAAAGTTGCTTTACCTTCAGGGGTCCATTTGAACATTAAGTTCTTTGTTACCATCAACGTGATAGGTCTCACAATGCTTGTGAAATCTAAAATGAACCTATTGATGGAATTGATCTTCACTAAAAATGACTACAGCCCTTTCTGATTTACTAGTAGTAGAGACTCCATTATAGACCTCAACCTTTTATGGTCTATCACTATTCCTTCCTATCATACCATGAAACCGAGGAGTTTGCCTTAGGGCACTCTGAAAACCCATTTTTTGGGATTTGAAGAAATCTTAAATTGTTGACACTTCTGGAAAACCTGTTCTAGATGATCAAAATGATCAATTTTTTACGTTGAGAAGATTCTTAAGTCATCCAAATATATTAGGATAATCAAATTGATTAATCCTCTAAATGAAATATCCATTGCTTGCTAAAAAAATTCACCAGCATTCGAAAGTCTGAACGAAATTTTTGAGTATGCAAACGTTCCCCACTTAGTGGTAATTTTTTTTTTATGTTGGTCACTATCCTTTACATACACTTGATTATACCTTGAGAAACCATTGAGCAATGAAAACATCTTTGATCTGGCCATAGTCTGCAGGATCTACTTCATTGATGGCAAAGGGTAATGGTCTTTTAGCGAAGCTTTATTCAGATCTCTAAAATCAACATAGAGTCAAATTTCATCATTATTTTTCCAAACTGCTACCAAATTTGACACCTAAGTCGATTGGTTAATCAGATATATGATCCTGGATTCAATCAGTTTGGTAAGTTCTTGCACCATCATCACTTCAACCTTGGGATTTACTGGCCTTTGTTTTTGTTGGACAGGCTTTGATCCTTCAACCAAATCAATAGTATATTGAATTATACCTGGATCATACCCTCTAAGATCATCATAGGTCCAAGCTATGACCCCATCATATTTTGAGCATAGATCTTTTAACCTTTCTTTGTCCTTCTGCGAAAATTTTGTTTCAACTTTTAAATTTCTACCATTTTCGACATCAATCTCTTCATAATCTCTTTCATCTGTAGTAAACCTCTATTTTCCATTCCTCGTGTCTTCACAATCAAAAATATTTTCAAGGGAGATTAACCCTCTAGGAATCTTATTGCCTTTTAAATGGATGACCTGCCCTTCGGGAGATTTTTCTCCTAGTTGTGAACAGTCGGAAGCTTTTTTGGTCTCTGCAAAAAGGTGGCAATCTGAGTGTCATCCTCAAACACTTGCTAGTTTTGATCATTGTTGGGGATTGTTGGATGGACTATGACTATATTGCATTTTTATTTCCTGTTGAATCCAAAACTAATTCAAATTGTGAACCAATTGAAGCCATTTGATCGACATCACTATTTCAAGATCAGGGAATGACTTGAATTTTAAAAGCTTCAAAGATTTCAATCAGATCCCATATTCGATGTCTATATGACTTCATCCTTATATTATTTATGGTTGCTTGTCTTCAGACTTGTCTCACCACTAATTCAGAATCTTTGAATGCTTGCACTCTCTTCACACCCATATGTTCTACAAGAAATAGACCATGCACCAGGGCTTCATATTTCACGTCATTGTTTGAGCACAAGAATTGAAAATGAAAGGCCTTCAAGGTCTCCAATCCTGTCGAGGACACTACTCAAACTTCCACTCTAGAATTGGCTCTACATTTGGTGTCATCAAATTATAAGGTCCATAGACGAATGTCCATCGAATCATCATATTCCTCCCATTCGTTCATCAATTTTAGAAAGACTTGGTCGTCATCAAAGGTTACATAGGTTCCCAAGCCTGTCACATGAAAGTTTTCAAATGGGTCGAAGTCAATGAATTGGTTGAGGAGAACCTCCTCTTCGGGAGTTTGATTACTCACATCCTCTTCATCTTCTAGCATCTCTACACAATACCCTTCCCTTTGTGAGAAGGAAGTATGTGCTACTTCAAAGCATATGACGACATTGTTCACTATATGTTAAGGATGCAAAGATTCAGACAAGATTTTCATCTTGGCCCCATGCTTGGTCCTCAATATTAGGTGTGACCAATCAAGTGCTAGATATTTTCCAAGCTTTTCTGTGAAATCTCTTCAAAGGCACATTCTGAAGATTTGGGGAATGTCTATCACCATTATTTCCTATGTGATTATTTATCTTGGGCATGAGAAGAGGGTTAAAGATAGATCTTTAATCCGACTAACATTCAAAACTTTCTTCCCGTCAAGTTGCATGATTCCCTTATCAAGGGGCTCATATTTAATTTTCAAAGCAACAACCACTTGCTTTGGCATGGTCGTTGTACTAGCTCCTAAATCAATCATAATATTATGCAAAAGTTTATCCCCCACAATAAGTGTTAAAAAGAAAGGTGTGGGATTTTACTTGCTTACCTCTTTCTCTTTTTTATTATCTGCATCATTTACATAGGCTACTAATTTTGGAGCTTGAGGGTCCGACGCAGGTTCTTTCTCTTTATCTTGATTGCTCAGCGGAGTCGTGTCCGCTTGCAGTGCTTGCTCCTCTTTCCTTAACGCTTCTCAAAGCAATGTTTTTTGTTTGGGAATGGATATAACATCCCATACAGATACGTTGGTGGGCACCTTCTTAAGTTGTTCCACCACATTGAGCATTTTGAATGGCTAGGTCCTAGGCTTAAATGGTGGTATTTCTCTTGTCTTTGGAGGAAGACGATCTATCATGAATGGGGTAGGCATCCTATCCGACTCCATTATCGGCAACAACAGAATTCACAATTGTTGAGACGATTGGCCAACAACCTATGGAGCTTGTTTTTGTTGCAGTGGTGGTTGAAATGGCTGAGGATGTGGCAGATTTGTTGCATGTATTCTCTCGTGAGCCTTCTTTTGGACCTTGTGTTGTAGTTTGATTGAAATTTTATCACGCTTTTCATTGGAGCTTCATTCGTGAATACCGCATACTCCTCCTCCATCAATGAAAATAACACTTGGTCTGGCATAATATATAGCTCTTGTTCTTAAGACATTCCTTGCATTTGCACTCTAGAATAAGAATTTTCCATTTCAAGGGACTCATATCCTTCTACATTTAGAGGTGCACCTTTCTTCCTTTGTTCTACTATCTTCTATTGCATATTCCCCCTCAAACAATTTTGGGGCATGTGACTATCATTGCATGGTAAGCACCATACATTATCATCTTCTGTTAGGTTGTTCTGGCTTAGGATTAACTCTTTTCTCTAGCTATCCTTGACCGTCTATAAAGGCATGGTGATCAAAACTATCTAGTTTGTGGATGTCGCTTGTTGACCTCCTCCTCTTGAAGGTCCTTGGTAAGTGTTATGTTGAGAGGGTGGCCTTCCTCCACCATAGGTTTGAGTGGCCTGCTTTGGAGGTGTCACTTGTTTTTGTTTGATCATGACTAACTTGTTAGCAAAGGACCACATGAGAATCTTCATATTGTTGATGTCCATTTCTATAGAGGAACAACCCAACGTGCTTGGTTATGTAGCAGGGTACACCTACATGGATTGTTGCATGGTTGACATGGTTGAGGATGCAACAGAGCTTGTGGCAGCTTCCTCCCAAAGTCCATCAGGGATTTCCGCGAATACGACAATCAGAGATTGTGGTGGAAGCTTTCTAGCGTTGATTAAGTTGTTCTTTGCACGCATCGCCAAATCATATGCATCAGGTAATATATCCCCTCCCATAGAAGTTATCATGACAATGATATATGAATTGATATCCTTTAGGTAGAACATAAAAACCATCATAGTTGGGGGTTGGGAAGTTACAAGGATTATTTTCCAAGTTTTATGAAACTTGGTGTTGAAGTCGCCCATGGCCTCTTGTGGGGCTCTTTTGATGGTGATTAATTGATGGAGCAGTAAATTTTAATCTCCCTTCTCTGAGAAGTGTTTGAACAGCTTCTCTTCAAGCTAATCCCAAGAGCGGATGGAACCAAAAGCCAAAGATCAATACCAATCTTGAGCTTTTCCTTTGAAAGAAGCATCCAATAGCCTAAGAGTGATATTTTCCTCCGCTATGTTATGTACTTTGCATACCTCTGCTATGTCTTGAAGATGTTCAGAGGGAGTTTTGGAGTCTTCTCCAAAAAAATTTAGAATAGCCTTGAGGGCATTAGTAGGTATGGCAGGCCATACATCTAGGGGCATAGGTGGTTGTAGCGGACTACCACTATCCCAGGTTATGAAATTTCTAGGAGTGGGAGCAACTATGTGAGCCATGGAGATCAGATTCCTATGAATAAAATATACTAGTATTTTGATTTGGAAGGTTTGGCCTCCTGGTGGAGTAGATAGGGCTCTAGATGTTCGACTCTTACTCCTCACTTGATTAATCCTTATAGGTGATATAGAACCTATAAGTCTTCTTATTCTAGGTATTGAAGTGGGTAATTGGGAGTACTGGAAATAGCCTCTTGAGGATGCTCTTGTTTGGATTCTGGGCATGAAATTTTTAACTTCTTTCCTTGGCCTGATTTATGAAATATTTTGGACTTCAAATCAGGCATTTGGAAAACTTCAGGTCCCACGAGGCATGCCAAAAAAAAATAGTTGATCATAAAATTTTGCGCCTCTCTAACAGTCTTAATGGGAAATTCAATGAGTGGGAGACCAATTTGTGCCTTACTGAATACCTCCAGGATTTTTTTTAAAAGTTGACTCTTCTTTGAGTTTTGAGAAAAGGGTAGGAGGAAATATAAATATAAAACATACAAGTGTCGATGTGCCAAAGGTTTTACAACACTTTAAACCTAAATATTTTCTATGAATGATATATTAGACGTAGAATGCCACAACCCTTCATAGTTGGGAAGATAATGAACATCAAAGACTAAATACAATCACAATGTAGTCTTTCAAATCTCCCCATGGGTAGTGTTCATTAAGGTTTGATCAAGCATAAAAGTTTTGAAAAGTTAGAAATATTCAAAAAGTGCATAAAAACTCAATCCCTTCTTATAACATAATATGGAAAAACAACAACTCTTAAAAATAGAGAAGTTCAAAGACATAATCCAATTTCCACAAGTTACTATTATATTATAAAAGCCTATATCATGAAAATTAACCACTCAAATTATCAGATTTAAACTTGACACAATGCTTCTATTTCTAAATGGAAGCATAAAGAAAAAATATGACAAAGGCCACAACAGGCACAATTTCAAATATTTCTTTTAAAAGGATCATATTCAAATATTAAGTGAACTTAAAATCAAAGGTCAGATGCCAATCTGACAATGGTTTGAGCTTTAAACAATATAAGATGCCAGAGAAAAACAGTTTTTCTACCAACTTTACTTGAAAAATATCTCTATAACTAAGAAGAACTCAAAAGAACTTCGGAAAAAGCTTGTTTGTTTCTGTAACTGTCCTCCTATTTATAACTAAAAAGAGAATAAAATCACTATCGCATCTTAGAAGCAAATACTTCTAGATGTCTGTGTCCGATAGCTCAAGATCTGATTGTAGATCTTTGGTTAGGGCACGACAATCTTTTCTCATTAGTTCTCAACTGCAACATTAATGTTCCTTAGATATTTAGCTAAGATTTCCCTTTGTAAATACTTGGATCCAGTGTGTCTTGCCTGAAGCGAAGGGATGACGTATCAAGCGAGCGGAGAAATTTGGATTTATGAGCATGGTCTTAGCAAAAATATTTGTCGAGAGGACACATGTCTCAACCTTCTCCTAAAAGGAAGACGATAGACAAAAAGCCACACAGCCACCATGTGGTGCATTGTGCACCTTTCAGAATCACTTTTGCTTGAAGAGCGAATCCATCCTGAAGCCAAAACATATACAAGCCGAAAAAAAAAAAATTTAAGGCAAAAAATGCTTCACAAAATTTAGTCGTGATTGGATACACTATGCTTAGAAATGGTCTGAGCATTGATGATGAGATCAAGGCCTTTGAAAAAAATGGTAAAGCAAGTTATGCTCTTTTGAGTGGTCTTTCCAATACTAAACTTGTGAAAGTTACGAGTCTTAAAACTACTAATGATATATGGAAAAAGTTGGAAATAATTTATGAAGGAGATGATAAGGTCAAGGAAGATAAGGCGTAGAGTTTAAAGACCATGTTTGATAATATGTGGATGTCAGAAGATGAAAACATTACAAACTACATGTAGAAAGTGGATGAAGTTGTTAAATCCATTAGAGGTCTTGGTGGAAATCTTGAAGATGATGAGGTGGTAAAAAAGGTACCGAGAACTCTACCTAAATCTTATAGTTATAAGGTTTCTATTATTGAGGATTTTTCATAATCTAAATAATTAATCTAGAGATCATCTACTTGGCACTTAACTATTTTTGAATTAAGAGAATTTGGTTCAAGTAATGCAAAACTTGAGACTGCCATTAAGGCTGGGAAATTAGAAAAGATTGAAGAAACAGATCAAGAGGATCTTGATGATGTTGAAGAAAACTTTATGAGGAAAATGAAAAAGGGTACTAGAAAGTACATAGGTAAGTTACCTTTCAAATGTTTCAGTTGTGGAAAGATAGGTCATTATGCTTCAAGATGTCCAAACATAGATTTGAATAACAAGAACAAAGAAAACAAAGGTAAAGAAATTAAGAAAAGTTATTATATTAGAGAAGATGCTAGCATATTTTATGATGAATCTGACTATGGGAATGATGAGGATAGTGAATTTTTTTTACGTCTATAAAGTTTGAATCTATTATGTTAACTCTGAGAGATGTGTGAAGGAAATTGTTCTGGAAGTAGGTTACAATGCTATGGTGACTTATTTTCATGCTAGAGAGGAGAAGAACTACGGGATCATAAACAACGGATGCTCAAATCATATGATTGGTGATAAAAGTAATATTTTTTAGACTTGAGAAATATGAGGGATGTCTAGTTAAGTTTGGTGATGATACGTCTTCTAATATATGTGGAAAAGGTTCAATCAAATTTGATGGAAATCATAATATAGATTATGTTATTTATGTTAAGGGTTTAAGCCATAACCTCTTGAGTGTTGGATAGATGTGTAGTAAAGGTTATAATCTTATGTTTCAAGATGATGGATGTGAGTTTAGAAAAGGCTCTGAAACTATGGTTGCTACTGGAAAAAAGACAGATGGAAATGTGTATTGGCTTAAAGGTGTTGATGGTCATTGCTTTATGGCTCAGATTAATAAAAGTTGGATATGGCATATAAGGATGTGTCACATCAAATTTGATAGCCTAGTGAGAATCAGTTCAGTTCAAGCTATGAGAGATCTGCCAAAGATTACAAAGCCCATCAATGATGTTTGCAAGGAATGTCAAATTGAGAAGCAAGCAAGAAGAAGTTTCAAAGTCAAAGAATAATATACTATCAGGTTGTTGAAACTGGTGCATATAGATCTTTGTGGTCCTACCAGAGTAAGAAGTCTTCAATGTGATAGGTACTTCATGTTATTGATTGATGATTATTCTAGAATGACATGGGTTACCTTTTTCAAAGAGAAATCAAAATCCCTAGATAATTTTAAGGCATTCAAAGTTATAGTTGAGAGTGAAATGGATATGAAAATCAAATTTTTGAAGTTTGATAGAGGTGAAGAATTCACCTATAATGATTTTAACAGTTTTTGTGAGAATCTACCCCTAGGACTCCTTAGCAAAATGGAGTGGTTGAAAGAAAGAATAGGACTATTCATGAAGCTGTAAGAACAATGATGAAAGAGGAAAACCTAACAGAATTCTATTGGAGAGAAGCAATTCATATTGTTGTCTACATTCTTAACAGAGTTCAAGAAAGAACAAATAGTGTAAAGACTCTGTATGAGTTGTGGTATGGAAGGATGCCTACTATCACATATTTCAGAGTGTTTGGAAGCAAATTCTATATCAGAAGAGATGAAGAAAACTTAGGAAAGTTTGATACAAGATTTGATGAAGGTATCTTCCTTGGGTATTTTACAAGAAGCAATGCTTATCAGTGCTACAAAAAGAGGTTGAAGAAGATTGTTGAGAGTGCATTAAGACTTGTTGAGAGTGCATGAAGACTTACAACAAAATTTAATGGTGATATATGGATATGAATTAGATGATTCCTCTTGCAAAGAGAATGGCAAAGATGAAGATAAGGACAAATAAGTTCAAATTGAAGAGGAAGAAGCTTCAAAAAGGATCCCTAAGACTTCTAAGTATGTGCAGAAGAATCATTCTGAAGATCATATCATTGATGAAAAAATCAAAGGTGTTTTAACAAGTAGAAAATTTTATATGACTGAAGAACAAGTAAAGCTATTTTTACTCTTTAAATTTGAACCTAAAATAGTGATTGAAGCATGCAAAGATGAATATTGAATCAAGTCCATGGAAGAGGAACTAATGCATATTGAGAAGAATCAAAATTGGGAACTTGTCCCAAGACTAGCACAAATGTAATTAGAACTAAATGGGTATTCCAAATAAAATTGAATTTGAATAGAGATGTTGTAATAAACAAGGCAAGGCTTGTGTATAAGGGCTACTCAAAACTGAAACGAATATATTTTGAGGAGACATTTGCCTTGGTGGCAAGAATGGAAGCTATCAAGATATTTTTGGCTTTTGCAACATATAAGGATGTCAATGTTTATCAAATGGATGTGAAGTCCGCTTTCTTGAATGGTGAGTTGGAAGAAGAAGTATACATTAAACAACTGGAAGGATTTTAGTTATCAAACAAATCGGATATGGTCTATGAGTGAAGAAATAATTATATGGATTGAAGCAAGCTCCCAGATCTTAGCATGCAAGGTTGGATAGGTACTTGATACAACAAGGATTCAATAAAGGTACCGCATATAGTAATCTTTATTTCAAAGTTGAAAAAGATCAAATCTTGATTGTGGTTGTGTATGTTGATGATATAATTTTTGGAGGAAACAAAACAATGTGTAAGAAATTGTAGAAGAGATGCAAAAAGAGTTTGAGATGTCTATTTTTGGGGAGATGAATTTCTTCGTTGGACTACAAATCAATCAGACAAAGAAAGGGATATTCATTTCATAATCAAAGTATTTCAAGGAAATGTTGAAGAAGTTTGGTATGGAAGATTCTAAACTAGTATGTACCCCTATGGTTACTGGTTTCAAGCTAAGTAAGAATGATTAATCTCCTAAGGTTGATTAGAGCAAGTGCAAATCAATGATTGGAGGACTGTTATATGTAACTGCTACTAGACCAGATATCATGCATGCGGTTTGTCTTGTGGCTATATTTCAAGAGGATACTAGAGAGTCACATGTTGTAATAGTGAAGAGGATATTTAGATACTTGAAAGACACTCTAGAACATGGCTTAGGGTATCTAAAGGATACTAATTTTTCTCTGAGTGCTTATACAAATACAAATTGGGTAGGTTGTGTTAATGAAAGAAAAAATACAAGTGGTGGTACATTATTTCTTGGATGTAGATTGGTGTCTTAGCTAAGCATGAATCAAGATTAAGTGTATATATCTACTACAAAGGCATAATATATTGCAACAACATCTTACTACACACAGGTGTTGTGGATGAGGAAAACCTTGAAGGATATCAAATGGTATATGATAAACCAATTTCTATATTTTGTGACAATACAAGTGCTATTAACATTTCAAAGAATTTGGTGATGCACTTAAGGACACAACATATCTCAATCTGGTATCACTTTTTGAGAGAGAAAGTTGTAGAGAATGAGGTAAAGCTTGAGTATGTGCCTATAAAGGATCAGGTTGTTGATATATTCACTAAGGCTCTTCCTAAGGATAATTTTGAGTATCTCCAAGAGAAGTTAGGGGTTATTACCCCTCCTTCTTTGAACTAGATGCATAAGGATATGCATCGGTCCAATGGATTTCAAGATTCATTCTTTGTTCTGGATTGATGTTGGAAGCTACCTCTCAAGTGGAGTAAATAGTGGCATTATTGGTTATTGTAGTCAAATGGAGTTATTGTTGGTGTAGGTTGGTGTTGTCCTTTTCCATTTGTGTCAAATGATATGTGTAGTGGTTTCTAGTTGGTACAATGTGTTGTGTGCTCCTAAGGGGGAGTATTAAGAGCAATAAAAAGAAAAGGTTGTTGTAGAGCAGTTGTTGTCCCTTATAGGTATTGCCTTTGGGGGAGAGATAAAGTATGTATGTTTAATGTCGAATGGGGAAAGCTATGTAAATATGTTTCCCTTTTCCATTTATGTCAAAGGAATTGAGATAAAATAATTTGAAAAATGATCAATTGTCGAAGTGGGGGAGAGAAAGCAGGAATGATGTTTTATGTTGGTGATCAGAGTTGTTATATTTTTTTGTTAATGTTTTTTCACATCATGTGTTGCCATCAATGACAAGGGAGGATATTTTTGGAAGTATGAGTATTTCATGTTGTCATTGATGTCAATAGGCTTATGTTTGTGTTGAGAAGTTGTGATGATGCTTTGATTAGTTTCATTATGTTGTCATTAGTAAGTGCTACTAGTGTCAACCTCTAGTTTTGCTTTGGTAAGATTCTATTTGTGGATGTTGTTTGGTTAAGTTGCTATGTTGTAGTTGGGAAGTGGTGAATATGATGAGAATATTTTTTTGGTGCTTGGTTTCCAAGTGCTTTTGATAAAATTTGAATAAAAGACGAAACAATGTGTTGTAGAGGTGTTTTGGCATATAGAGTGGTGTTCTAGTTGTGCTCCACATTTCTTCTATGTTGAACATTTTCTTGTATGGTACATATATTTTGATCAGAGGTGTTAATTTCTTGTTCTAAATCATTGTGCATAGAAAGTTGCATTCACTAGTGTGTGAATTGTGTTGTAGTGTTGTCTAGGAGAAATGATTTTGCTCCACATTTCTCCATAGTTTTCTTTTTGGTCTTACAATTCTAGAAGTGTGCTGATAAGGTTCATATCTACCTTTAGTTGAAGTTATTCATGGTTTGGTGCTCCGTAAGTTGATTTCTTGAGTTGTAGTATGTGGAAGATTATATGGGTGAAGAGGATGAGTTTATTCTTTAGGTGAAAGTTGTTGCAAATGAATTTGTTGGATTTCAAGGTGTTTATGGAATATTCTAGATTATGTTTAAGTTTTGTGTGTGATCAACAAGATATCTTTGGATTTGAGGAAGTGTGTACTTAAATTTTAGTGTTGTTTACATAGGTCCAGCCAACCTTGGGTGTTTACACTAATTACTAATTTGCTTTGATTTTTGTGGAAGTGTGGCATAACATGTATGAGTCACTTTAGGTTTGAGTTAAGGTGTGATGTGTTCCACCTTCATTCCTTTCCATCATGGGAATGCTTTGGTGCCGACCTAAATTAAATTTGCATAGTTGAGGTGTATAGCTGACCTTAAAGAATGTTTTCAAGCTTGAAGAAGGTATAAATAAGTGTTGTGTTGATGGAGGATTGGTTTGTAGTGTGTATGATGTGAATTATAGAGTTGTGAAGTATAGTGTGATCTTTAATGAGTTAGACTACTGGAAGCAATGAGCAGAAGGTGTCTACAATCTTTAGAAAGGTTGTGAATGTGTTGGTGATATCATCGTGGAATTTTATGTTGCATTGAGATGGATTTCTCACTATAAAATTCTTCTTTTCTTCTTTTTTGTATTATGGTAGTGAGGCATCGACAGTAAGCCCTTCTTTATTTTGGGAAGTGAGCCCTCCAACAGTGAGCCGTTTGTATTTGGTGTTGTAATTACTTTATGTTGTGAGCTAATCCTCACTATGGTTTTTCCCTTCTTAGTTTTTCCACGTAAATATGGTGTTTTATTATGCATGGTGTTGTTATGTTTCAATTTTTGTTATTTGTTTTCATGCCAAATCACTATAACAGATTAAAGGTTATTAAATTTGATGTGGGTTTGAATGTTAATGAGGGTTTTTAATGTTTTAATGTATAACTGATTCAACCCCCCTCTTAGTTGTCTTGTGCATTCAACACTTTTAGCCTCAAAATTTCTTAAAAGATATTTTTTAATATAAGGTGATGTTTAAATCTTCTATTATAAGTTAGCTTCCTACACTTTGATTTTAGAGAAATGAAAGTTAAACCTAAACATCTTGATCCCTTTTGACACAATAGAATAATTAAAAAAATAAAAAATCACTAAAAATTCACAAGAACTTAGAGTATAGAAAAAACACCAAATATAGTTCAAACATTGGACCTATAAATCTCACTATAGACTTTGAGATAAAGTAGAAACATTGTACTACTAGCTTGCTATTTTTGGTATGTGACATTTGATCATGCAAATACTATACACTCTCTACGTATCCTTTCCAGGGTTTGAGGTCGGTAGCCCTCAACAACGAGGGTTCGAGGGCGGTAGCCCCCAATTTTTTCTCTTTTTTTTTGCATGTTAAGGGGTCAGTAGTTAATTTTTGTTAACTGACAAATGAAAAATGACTTTGTAAAACCCTAATTCTAGAAGCTTCCAAAAGCTTGCTATAAGTGGCTGGGATGTAAGTTGTGGTATGGTATTCATGAGATTGTAATCAGTTTTGCATTGGATAATAAAATCATTCAATGACTGAGTTTCTATGGATGTAGCCCATATTGGGTGAACCACGTTAAAATTCTATGTTGATCTCTTTTGTGTTATTCTTCATTTTTATTTCAAGGTTACTTCATTTGCATATAATTGTTAATGTTTATTGCTTCGATCTACCTAAACCCTAACAATTATAACTAATTTGGTCACTCAATATGAATATAATAACATTGAATTTCTTAAATATATGTTTAAGCTTGTAAGAATGGATGACAAATTATAACCAATAATACCTAAATTGGTTTGAAAGTAATTTTGATATATGAACTATAAATAAAAAATATAACACACAATGAATAGTTATGGTATATAGTGAATTCCATTTCCCATGACCCAATTGTTGGATTTGAATCTACACATTGTTATGTGGCAACTGCCACTACATATTTTATAGTATCATAATTCTTCCTCATGGTATCAATGTAAATTTATATGGACTTAAAATACAAATAACTTGAGGATGCATGTTTTATCATGGGTTAGTATGTGTGAAATATAAAATTGGTGGTACACTCATGTGGGTAATTTTTATCTACCGTAATACTTGTTGATGCAGCCACATGTTTGAATGAGTTATTTGATTTGTATATTTGTCATATAATTTAAATCTGCATTGAGAGAGAATACTTATTGACAATGATAAAATATTTTATATTTTAATACTTATATGTATGTAGATACATATTGAAGGAACAATAGGTAAATAGATATTGTTATGTATCAACTCATATACATGAAATTTATAAAACTAGCATGCTAAGAGTTGAAAATAAGCTTGCAGTAGAATTATCATGATATGAAGCCATGTAAATAATAACTTAAAAACAACACAAATAATTTTGTATATATTATTCAATGATTAATAAACTTGGTTGAATTAGAATGTTACTAGTATTAGTTTAATGTGATATGTGTTGTAAACCTACATGGAAAGCAACTTGACTATGTCAATAGGACCTAAAATCAAGTTGATAAAAGTAAATTGGAAAGCTAATGTGTACCTAACTATAAAGAGTGGTCATTGATACATGAAACTTCATTACTTTGCAAGGATTAATAGATTAATGCATGCACCGTGTGGTATAAATACCGACCTATCTTAAGAAAAATCAACTCACAAATAAAAATAGAGGAGCATTGAGTGAAAATGAATGGTCAATAGTATATTTTTAATGTGCACTCTTTTGATCTTATAATTTTTTATAAATTATTCAAATTGGGGAAAATAATCCACCTAAAAGGTGATGATAATTGATTTAAAAATAAATAATTCAGCCAATAAACCCAAAATAAAGAGAAATTTACATGTATACATGTCATAAGTTAAGTCCCAAGAAGTCAAAACATGACAAGAGTAGAACAAAAATTGCTTGAATACAACCATTAGGAATATAACTTTCTAATAATTTAGGGTGACTTATTCCAAAGGAGAGAGGATGCCATATTGCCACTAGTTGCATTAAAACAAGAGCCTTGTGATGGGGTATAAACATCCCTCATTTAGCATACAGGAAATATTAACAATGATATGACATTTTAAGTTATATTCATAAATTAAATGAGGTAAATTAATGAGGTAGTTGGAGAATACATCACAATATGACATTCAATTACAATAAAGTATGGGATGCTTGATGGGATTGAAAGTGATAGAAAGAGGAATTAATGAGAATATATAGAAGGGGTAGACAAGCTAGGGAGATAATAGAAAAACTAAAATGAGAGTATGGAAAGTCATTCCTACTAATGTGAGAAGGTAACACTATCTACACCTTCTTTACACTCATCAATACTTACAACCACAACAACCTTTGAATCAAGGGCATTCACATGTTTTTCTTGAAGTGTGTTATGGCTTTTATCCCAATCTTGTCACTTATAGTTTTGTGGTCAATAATGTGGGAAGAGGCATAGTATGTGTTCAGGTGTTGTAATATAAAAGCTTACTATTATGTGAGTGTTGTTTGCCAATTCACATGAGGGAATACAAAATACTAGAGGTAATAAGAGTCTTGCAAAGAAGGAAGGAGGGAGGGGAGTGAAGGAAATTTGTGGGCCCTTCTAAGGAATCTTTTTAGAGTAAAAAGTAAAACTTATTGGAGAGTGCAAAGATCAGAAAACACAAATTTATTACCTTCCGCAAGTGAAATGATGAATGTTGATCATAAAATCTTACGCCTCTCTAAATAGCCTTATCAGAAATTCAACAAGTGGGGGACTAGATTGCACCTCCTTGAATGACCTCCAGGATTTTTAAAGAAAGTTGGATCTTCTCTGTGTGTGGGAAAGGGGAAAGAGAAATGCAAGGAAAAACATAGAAAATGGTGATGCACCAAATATTTTACAACATTTCAAACTTAACAATTCCTTATAACATATGAAATGGACACAAAATTCCACATACCTTCATTGTTGGGAAGAGAACAAGTGGAAAAGGCTAGAGAAAGCATAGTGTAGTCTTTCAAATATCCCAATGGGAAGCATCCATTAAGGTCCAACAATAATAATAAACCCCAAAAACCAATAGGGATATTTGGATCTTTACAAAACCCTCCCTCTCTTACAAAGTAGTATGAACAATAGTGTACCTTTTACATAAAATGAAAGTGTATATTGAACATGATTTAGTTTCCAGAAGATAGCATCAACCATAAAATCCAATAGCATGTGAAAAAATCATTCAAACTATCTACATAAGGCTTTAACACAATGCTCTAAGTATAAATGATACATGAAAAATAAATTTGAGATAAAGGCAAAAAAATGCAGAATTTTATAGATTTCTTCTTAACAGATCTAATTCTTGCAATAAATTAATTGAAAAATAGAGGTCAGATGCCAATCAGATTAATAGTCTCAAGAAATATAACATGCCAAAGAGCCTGAATAGGCTCTATAAAATCCCCCTATCCCTATGAAATTAAAACTTCTTCAAAACTATCCTCTTTTGAAAGATTCAAAAGATGGTTATTTTTGAAGATTGTCCAAGTTTTTTTTTTCTGCTACAAACCCCTTTAAATAGCCAGGAGGGAGAGCCACTACCACAACCAATAGAGATGAGACAACACCAAATTTCCACACCTGATTGACCGTAATCTAATTTAGAGCTTGATTAGATCACAACGATCTTTGCTCATAAAGTCCTCAGATGCCTTATTAATGGTTCCAGATCCTGTAGAAGTTCCACAAAGATATTCTTCTAGAAGGGAATAAGATCTTAGCATAGCTTGGAAAAATACGATCAATCAACTATGAACAATGATGATGTTGTCTCGAAGGTTCCACCCCGAAAGTAAGATCTCTTCTATTTCCTTTGACAAACTCCACCCAAAAAGATACCTCCATGAAAGATACAAACTGCCCGATGAAATGGATGGCGTGGCAAGCGAGCAAGCCGTTTCAGATTTTATGAGAACAGATTTGAAGAAATCCCCACCAAGCAGACATGTGTCCCAGTTTGGGCCCAAAAGGAAAACAACATATATAAAGTCATGCAGCCACCACGTGGCACATTGCATGCCTTTATGTGAGAGTAGTATTTGTCCTTCGGGTGCGGAGCCATCCCGAAGTGCAAAGGAAGTAAGGGTTGAAAACCAAAAAATGTTTGAAGGAAAAAATTTCTCCGAGGTTCTGGTGACTCACAAGGGGCCTTCACTTGTGGAGGCATGAACCTAGATCTCAAATAATTCTTGGAGTTTGAAGAAGGCAGTGTGTTGAATCTCCCAATCTCCATCGGTGGGTTGGACAAGAGTGGACAAATTCTCGTAGGACTAGTGAAGATCAAGGACTTCTTTAAAAGAGACTCCTCCCCACCTTGATGAAATATCTTCGATATGGTAGTACAGTCGAGAAAGGGGAAGAATTTCCTTCTCGATCTCCTTGATAGTGGGTGATTCGCTCAAACCCTGGAGTGTTGTGGAGGCTTGGATTTTGAGCTTGATTGCTTTTGTGATCTACTCGATTGTTAGTACTCCTCTATCTGATGAGAAAAGGGCAGGTAATCCTGATTGGAGCATAACCTTAAACTCCTCCTTGATCTCACCGACCACCTTATTAAACACTGCCTAGTAAGATTTACTCTTTGACACAACCCTGTGGTAGGTGATGAATTTGATTTCTTTCCTCGAAGTTGCCCTTTGGTCAGGAATCCTGACATCCCTTAAAGATTCCTCAATTTATGTCCATAATTTTGAGACCAAGACCCCTATATTTTAGCTCGGGGGTGAATATGTGTAGAATTTGGTTGACTATTGGGCCAAATTTCGAGATCAATTCCTGAGCATACTTTAGAAACTGCAAGACTAGTTTCAGGGCTGCAACTGCAACTATGATTCTCTCCCAATGAGTAGATATTAGTTTTTTAAGTATCAAGAGAATTTTGGCTCCCTGTGTTGCGATCAATTCCTACCAAAATTGGGACTCCCTTGCTTTCATGTTTTCCTCTGATTGATTCTTCTCTTCGAGAGCATTTGTACTTGCTCAAAGTGTAGCTTCCCAACCTCCTCATTGCAAGTCTACAAAATGGACTTGATGTATTGTTTTTCTCTTTTGTCCCTTTCTATTTCCACTTGGGCCTTCTGAAGGTTGTCAGAGGCTTGAGATCGGATGTTATCCAATTCCTTTTGCATGTCCCTCTTTTCTTGATCCATTTCCTATAGCTCCTTTTGCAGCCCATTATATATGGTATTTGCTCTTGATAAATCATTTTCCAACCTCTTTTTCCTTTGTTGATGTTTTGTGTTTGTTTCATGCTCGACTGTGATCTCACATATCAATCTATCTACCTCAAAATGAAGTCAATCCTTCTCACTCTAGGCATGTTCAAGTAACTTAGTTGCTTCACCCTGTTGACCCTGTAACTGCCTCAAGTGGGCCATCTCCAAGTCTTTTCCTTTGATTCCTTCCTATAGCCTATCCACCATAGCCTTTACATTTTCCAACTCTACCTCATGCTTCTTTAACTTTTTGTCCAGCTTTTCATAGTTGGTGTAGACCACCTTCTGAGTTGCTTTGGCCAGAACAACTTTGTCCGATGGAAGAGTCTCACTCAAATTGAGGCCCACAACTCTGATGTCATAATCTTTGAATTGTATTTATCCCTCTTTCTTAGACATCAACATCCTCATAGAGGTGATCAGTAGAGCATTTCTCTCTTCATGAAACAAGTTTCCAACTTCTGGGTAGTTGGACTTGCTGCAGCCTTTCCCCGCAGTTTTTGCTTTCTTGCTTGTCAGGCTTGCCTTGTTGCTTCCATATGACTCTACAGACTTTCTGGAGACTCAATACTCTATATGGCAAGTGAAACACCTAGAGGGAGACTAAAAAGGGTGATAGAAGGAGAGGCCTCGGTCGTCTGAGGTTTTAAAGAGGCAAAACAGAGTGTTATCATTGA
This sequence comes from Sequoiadendron giganteum, assembly GCA_007115665.2. Lineage (NCBI taxonomy): Eukaryota > Viridiplantae > Streptophyta > Pinopsida > Cupressales > Cupressaceae > Sequoiadendron > Sequoiadendron giganteum. The sequence goes on along the minus strand of CM021101.1, from coordinate 651,414,216 downwards.
AAAAGGTGGGATGCCATGTGTGGACTAAGAAGGAGAGACACCCATCAAAGTAAAAGGGAAAGTGGGCATAAAATAAAGGCATTTTCCTGGAAGTAGATGGGGATGGTGAAACTTGTAGCATGGACGTATCAGTGTTTTCAATGGGTGCCCTTGATAAGGTGATTAAAGAATCAATTATGGTCAATGCAAATGATGTTTGTTTAGCATGCAAGGTTTCTTCATGGTTCATTGTCAAATATGGTCGGGGGCATGTTCAGGATGAGGACATCAAAACCCACAGATGGAGGATTATTTTTGTGTAGATGAGGGGCAGGAACAACTAAATATATAGTAGAAGAAAGAAGGGCAGACACAAGACTTACCTAGACTGTTGAAGCTGAAAATCCTAGCAAACTAGATTTCACCTCTTCTTCTCCTCTACTTCACATGCCTAGTCCGCCTAAGTCTTGGAATCATCTTGATGCAAGAGCATCCTTGGTTCCTGGCAATCTTGCATCAACTAATTTTTTAATTTTTTTTTAGTTTTATTCTTATTCGGTTCTTGTTTGAGTTGGTGGATTTGGTGTTTCTCCATGTTTTCTCACTAGATCATGTATCTAGGATTCTCCGGGTGCAGAGCCACCAGCTTAATAGGCAAGAATGGCAATTTTTGGCAAATTTAGTTTTTTTCAATTAAGGTCATGTTGACCATTGTTCTAGGAGGTTGATTTAGCTTAATGTTAGTTACAAGCTTTCATTAGAAGTTATTTGCTATTTGTAAGGTTTAGTTTGAGTGTTAGCACAAAATGCTAGTGGTTAGTGTTTTGTGGTTTTTGCCAATGATGGGTTTGTAATGCCTTAACCGGTCAAAGAACAGTTAAGGCTTGGGCCTAACTGATTGAGAAGGTGTATTTGTAGTGTGCCTCGACCATTGTGCCAGGTTAGAAGGCTGGAGAATGTTTGTTATTTGAAAATTTAAAAAAGAAACAAAGAATGGATAGTTTGGACAGTTAGCTTCAAAATTCTATGTTTTTCTTGAATGTTTGGTTGATCAAGAACGATCATACCTATATTATGCTTTAGCTACTATTGTTGCCCTCATTTACTTGTTAGTGTTTCAATTTGGAGAGTGGAAATTGTAAATTGTAGGTGTCTTTGTAGATAGTTGTTTGGTTTTCTTTACATTTCTGTGTTGACTGGTAAAGATAGACAAATGGAGTCCTAGACCCCTTCCCCACCGTACCCAATGTATGGAAACTTGGGGAATGGAGCTAGGCTCCCTGTACATAGCTAAGCTAGGTTTAGAAGTAGGTAGGAATGCATGGAAGGAGGCTTTGGACTGCTCCTAGGCGGGCTTGATAGTGCCCGACTAGGACAGTCAGTTTACCAATGCTAAATAGCACTTTGCTTGCAGGGTGAACATTGCCAGGGAAAACCCCGAGGTAGAAAGGTGGAGGAAGGTCCCACAATGGCCAGGGTCCAAGGAGGAAGCTCCAACATGTAGGAGACAGAAGATATGCCATGACAGACCTACCGGGTGGTTAGGAATTTGACAAAAAAACCTAGGTTTTGGCAAAACAGTGAGCATAGTGCTGTGTACGGCCTGTCAAGGGAATAGGGTTGGAAAATATTGGAAAGGGTGTAATAGGGATCAAGAAACCAATAAAAATATTATAGGTTGTTTGGAAGAATTGTGTGCAACAACTAGTTTTACCCGGGCTAGGAGGCCTAAAAAAGAGCTCAAGGCTAGTAGCCTTTTCCAAACCCTAACCAAGGGTTTCTTGAAAGCGATGGAGAAACAATGTTAGAAGGTGGTCCAAGAAGTTTAATAGGATGCAAATAAGCATGAAAACAAGAATTAGTAACCCTGCAAAGACTTGGTAAAGTATAGTGTGAAATTGGCCTTTAGGAGGAATTAAGGGTCAGTGAGGACAACAAACAAGTAGCAAGAGTTGTGTGATTTGTTTTGACAAAGGTTGGAAGAGGGAATGGTATTGAACCAGGGGTATCTAAAGAGGTGTCAGATCCTAGAGGTTGGGTGGTGAAAGGATCCACAATAGGGGATTGTTGAGGTGAGACCCGGGAGCATGGAGGTGTGAAGCTTCCATCCAAACCCTTTTTACACTAGATTAGTATCAGAGCAAGTTAAAGATTTGGGAGTAATCTTTGATGTCAGATAGTGATTCAAGTGATTCTTCCACCATGGTGACAAATGCAGAGCTAGCTAAGAAGCTTGAAGAGCAAGAAGAAGACAATAACCGGTTGAGGGAAAGATTGGCTCAACTGGAGGCAGCAGTGAGGAGTGCACAGATTGAGGGTAGAATTCCAAAAGAAGAAGAGGTTGCAGAGGAAGACAAGACCCCTGAACCTGACCCTATGTTGAAAGAGGAGCCTTTCTTGAAGGCATTGAAATCCTTAAGTGGAAAAGCACTTGAAGGAATACCCCTATTCAGTGTAAAGATGGAACCAGACTTAGTCATGGAGAATCACTTTGAGTGTGATGGAGTGACTAAAGCTCAGAAGGTGAAGGTTGCTAAGTCAAGATTGAGAGGATCAGCCTTGACATGGTGGAAGTTTGTTCAAATGGAGAGGGAGAAAGAATGCAAACGTCTCATATCAACTTGGAAAGGTATGGTTGCTAAGGTAAAAGAAGCCTATATGCCTGATGATTATGAAATTCAACTACACAAGAAGAGACAAAGCCTAAGGTAGAAAGAATTAGATGTGAATACCTATACTAAAGAATTTCAAAAGCTTTGTATGATGTCCAATGTGACAGAGGATGAGAGCCTCAAAGTTGCTAGATATCTTAATGGTTTGAAGTGGAATATCCAAGAGGAGATGGCTCTTTTGAGTCCTAAAACAGTTCATCAATGCTATTAATTAGCTATCAAGATTGAGGAAAGGAACAAGAGGAAGCAAGATCAGGCTTCTAAAGGCAGAGGTAAAGGCAGGGATCATAGAGATCAAAGAGGACGGCATGGAGGTTACCAGGGAAGAGGTGATGACCAAAGAAACCATGGAGAATCTAAGCTCACCGAGCATGGAGGTGAAACATCTTCAAGAGGAGGATTTAATAGAGGAAGAGGACCCCAAGGAGGTTCAAATAGAGGAAGAGGAGCAGGCAAAAGTAACTCTTACTTTTCCACCATGAAGTGTTATCATTGCAATCAGATGGGACACCCAACTTATAGATGCCCGGAGAAAGTTTCTTCTTCAAGCAATGAAAAGAGAGTGGCCTATGCACAAGAGGACACCATGCATCCTAAGACAACTGAGATCAATCATATAGAGTTTGAAAGTGGAGAGAATTTAATGTTTAGAAGAGTGTTGATACGGCAACCGGTCAAAGATGAACCTAGGCAAAGAAGAGCTCTTTTTAGAGTAAGGTGTAAAATTCTTGGCAAAGTATGCAAGGTCATTGTAGATTCTGGTTCTACAAACAATATAATCTCAGAGGAGGCAGTAACTAAACTGAAAATGTAGAAGGTACCTCATACTAACCCCTACAAGGTCACTTGGCTAAACAAAGGGTAGAGTGTTTTGGTGAATAAACAAGTAACTATGGAATTTTCAATTGGAGGTTATAAAGACAAGTTGGTTTGTGATGTTTTACCCATGGATGCATGTCATCTATTGTTAGGCAGACCATGGCAATATGATAAGAGTGTTGTGTATGATGGTAAAGAAAATACAATTGCATTTAAGAAGGATGGAAGAACCTTTAAATTGTAGTCACTGTCCGATGTAGATGAAGGGAAGTCCAAGACACCAAGTGTGCTTCTTAGTAGTGGGAAAGAGTTCCTCAACACTCTACATGAAGGTGGAGAAGGATATGTTGTGTTATTGCAGACCAAAGAGGAAGAGAAGATGGAAAAACCAGTCATACCAAAAACAGTCCATAATTTGCTTGATAAGTACAAGGACATTGTAAGTGATGGTACACCTGCAACCTTACCTCCAAAGAGAGCTATTAGCCATCAAATAGACTTCATACCTGGAGCATCATTGCCTAACAAAGCAACATATAAGTTGACACTGGATCAGAACTTGGAAGTAGCTAGACAAGTACAAGAATTGTTGGATCAGCAGTTGATACAAAGGAGCATCAGCCCATGTGCAGTACCAGTAGTCTTGGCAAGTAAGAAGGGAGGAAAATGGAGGTTGTGTACTACTCTAGAGCAATCAACAGGATCACAATCAGGTACAAGTTTCCAATTCCTAGGATTGAGGATTTAATGGATTGCCTTGGAGGGGCTCAATACTACACAAAGTTGGATCTTAAAAGTGGATACCATCAGATCAGAATTAAGGATGGTGATGAATGGAAGATAGCATTCAAGACGATAGATGGTTTATATGAATGGAGAGTGATGCCATTTGGTCTTTCCAATGCACCTAGCACGTTCATGAGACTAATGAATGAAGTGCTTAAGGATTTCACAGGGATTTTTGTGGTAATCTATCTTGATGACATACTGATTTTCAATAAGACAGCAGAAGTACATCTGAAGCATGTGGAGATGGTTCTTAAACGGTTGCAAGAAGAGAAGTTGGCAATCAATCTTGAGAAATGTGAGTTTTTCAAACAAGAACTTGTGTACTTGGGTTTTGTAGTGTCTAAGGGATCATTGAAGATGGATCCAACCAAGGTGGAGGCAATCATAAACTGGCCTACACCAACCATAGCAACAGAGGTAAGGAGTTTCCATGGATTGGCCCAATTCTATAGGAAATTCATAAGGGATTTTAGTGGTTTTTGTGCACCAGTTTTAGAGACAATAAAAGGTGGTGTGAAAACCAAGTTTGTGTGGACTCAAGCAACTGAGAGAGGATTTGAGAAACTGAAACAAGAAGTAGCAACTCAGCCCATACTTTTACTACGTAGCTTTGACAAATTGTTCACTGTTGAGTGTGATGCAAGTGGGGTGGCAGTTGGAGGAGTGTTAAGTCAAGAGGGCAGACCTATAGCCTTCTTCAGTGAGAAGCTTAATGAAGCAAAGAAGAAATACTCAACCTATGACTTGGAACTTTATGCTTTGGTTCAGTCACTTAGGAAATGGAGGCATTATCTTCTACCCAAGGAGTTTGTAGTCTTTACAGACAACCAAGCACTTAGCTATATGAATACCCAAGAGAAATTGAGCAATAGGCATTTGAAATGGATGGAATACATCCAAGCTTTCACATTCACTATCAAGCATAAGAAGGGGCAAATGAATAAGGTAGCAGATGCATTGAGTAGGAGGTTATTGACAGTTCAAGAGATACAGGTGCAAAGCATAGGAATGGAAAGTTTTAAAGAACTCTATGGAGAGGATGAAGATTTCTCAGAGATCTATAAGGTATGTTTAAACTTTGAGAATCATTTTCATAGTCAGTATGCTGAATATACTTTGCAAAGTGGATTGTTGTTTAAAGGAAACCAGTTGTGTGTTCCTAAAGGGTCAATGAGAGAAAATATGATCCAAGAAAAGCACAATGGCAGTCTTAGTGGGCATTTTGGCATCAATAAGACATTAGAGTTAGTTCAAAGATTTTACTATTGGCCTAAGTTGGCAAGAGATGTTAGGAAAAATGTGGAACAGTGTGTTGTATGCATGAGAGCTAAGGGAGGAGCTAGTAATGCTGGTCTTTATCAACCCCTACCAATTCCAAATAGACCTTGGGAGTGTGTGAGCATGGATTTTGTGGTAGGCCTTCCTAAGACCAAATCTGGTTTTGACAATGTGTATGTTGTGGTGGAAAGATTTAGCAAGATGAGTCATTTTATACCTTGTAAAACTACTCATGATGCTAGTTACATAGCTCATCTCTTTTTCAAGGAGGTTGTAAGGATCCATGGCTTACCTTTAAGCATAGTTTCAGACAGGGATGTTAAATTCATGAGCCATTTTTGGAAAACTTTGTGGAATAGGTTGGGAACCAATCTGTCTTTTAGATCTGCCTATCATCCTCAGACTGATGGCCAAATAGAGGTGGTTAACAGGGTGCTAGGTAACCTACTGAGGTGTCTAACAAAGGATTATGGAGAGACTTGGGATATGGTCATCTCACAAGCTGAATTTGCCTATAATAACAGTGTCAATAGAACTACAGGGAAAAGTCCTTTTGAGGTTGTGTATGGAATGCACCCAAGAGGTATTTGTGAGCTCAGAGATTTAGGAGCCATGGAACATAGAAGTGGACATGCTGAAGATTTTAGTCAGACCATGAAAGAGATACAAGAACAGGTGAGGAAGACAATTATAGAAGCTACCCACAAATTGAAGGAAAAGGTGGATTTGACAAGGAAGGATGTACAATTTGCTGTAGGTGATTTTGTCATGGTTCACCTCAACAAGTCCAGGGTGTAGAAGGGAATCTCAACCAAGCTATAGATGAAGAGAGTAGGACCATGCAAAATCTTGGCCAAGTATGGCAAAAATGCATATAAGATTGAGTTACCTACTGACTTAGGCATATCACCGGTCTTCAATGTTGCTGATTTGATCAAATATAAAGGATCAAAAAAGGGATTAGATCAGGAGAGTCAAGAGGTCTTCAAGGACATCAGTAACATATCACTACCCTGTTAGGACAAGCAACAAGCTGAGAAGATATTGGAATCCAGGGTGCAAAAGTCTACTAGGCACAAGGTGTATATGGAGCACCTCATCAAGTGGAAGCATAAACATGACTCAGAGGCTACATGGGTCCAAGAGGATCAGTTCACGAAGCTTGGGATTTACTTGTCCTTGCTCTCTCCTTCTCCTTCTTAGTGTTTCAGCTGGGAGGGGGAGAATGGTGCAGGAGCACCTAGCCAGAATAGGCAAGAATGGCAATTTTTGGCAAATTTAGTTTTTTTCAATTAAGGTCATGTTGACCATTGTTCTAGGAGGTTGATTTAGCTTAATGTTAGTTAGAAGATTTCATTAGAAGTTATTTGCTATTTGTAAGGTTT
>CM021101.1:651253734-651407194 GCA_007115665.2 Sequoiadendron giganteum | reverse complement strand
GGCTAGGTCCTAGGCTTAAATGGTGGTATTTCTCTTGTCTTTGGAGGAAGACGATCTATCATGAATGGGGTAGGCATCCTATCCGACTCCATTATCGGCAACAACAGAATTCACAATTGTTGAGACGATTGGCCAACAACCTATGGAGCTTGTTTTTGTTGCAGTGGTGGTTGAAATGGCTGAGGATGTGGCAGATTTGTTGCATGTATTCTCTCGTGAGCCTTCTTTTGGACCTTGTGTTGTAGTTTGATTGAAATTTTATCACGCTTTTCATTGGAGCTTCATTCGTGAATACCGCATACTCCTCCTCCATCAATGAAAATAACACTTGGTCTGGCATAATATATAGCTCTTGTTCTTAAGACATTCCTTGCATTTGCACTCTAGAATAAGAATTTTCCATTTCAAGGGACTCATATCCTTCTACATTTAGAGGTGCACCTTTCTTCCTTTGTTCTACTATCTTCTATTGCATATTCCCCCTCAAACAATTTTGGGGCATGTGACTATCATTGCATGGTAAGCACCATACATTATCATCTTCTGTTAGGTTGTTCTGGCTTAGGATTAACTCTTTTCTCTAGCTATCCTTGACCGTCTATAAAGGCATGGTGATCAAAACTATCTAGTTTGTGGATGTCGCTTGTTGACCTCCTCCTCTTGAAGGTCCTTGGTAAGTGTTATGTTGAGAGGGTGGCCTTCCTCCACCATAGGTTTGAGTGGCCTGCTTTGGAGGTGTCACTTGTTTTTGTTTGATCATGACTAACTTGTTAGCAAAGGACCACATGAGAATCTTCATATTGTTGATGTCCATTTCTATAGAGGAACAACCCAACGTGCTTGGTTATGTAGCAGGGTACACCTACATGGATTGTTGCATGGTTGACATGGTTGAGGATGCAACAGAGCTTGTGGCAGCTTCCTCCCAAAGTCCATCAGGGATTTCCGCGAATACGACAATCAGAGATTGTGGTGGAAGCTTTCTAGCGTTGATTAAGTTGTTCTTTGCACGCATCGCCAAATCATATGCATCAGGTAATATATCCCCTCCCATAGAAGTTATCATGACAATGATATATGAATTGATATCCTTTAGGTAGAACATAAAAACCATCATAGTTGGGGGTTGGGAAGTTACAAGGATTATTTTCCAAGTTTTATGAAACTTGGTGTTGAAGTCGCCCATGGCCTCTTGTGGGGCTCTTTTGATGGTGATTAATTGATGGAGCAGTAAATTTTAATCTCCCTTCTCTGAGAAGTGTTTGAACAGCTTCTCTTCAAGCTAATCCCAAGAGCGGATGGAACCAAAAGCCAAAGATCAATACCAATCTTGAGCTTTTCCTTTGAAAGAAGCATCCAATAGCCTAAGAGTGATATTTTCCTCCGCTATGTTATGTACTTTGCATACCTCTGCTATGTCTTGAAGATGTTCAGAGGGAGTTTTGGAGTCTTCTCCAAAAAAATTTAGAATAGCCTTGAGGGCATTAGTAGGTATGGCAGGCCATACATCTAGGGGCATAGGTGGTTGTAGCGGACTACCACTATCCCAGGTTATGAAATTTCTAGGAGTGGGAGCAACTATGTGAGCCATGGAGATCAGATTCCTATGAATAAAATATACTAGTATTTTGATTTGGAAGGTTTGGCCTCCTGGTGGAGTAGATAGGGCTCTAGATGTTCGACTCTTACTCCTCACTTGATTAATCCTTATAGGTGATATAGAACCTATAAGTCTTCTTATTCTAGGTATTGAAGTGGGTAATTGGGAGTACTGGAAATAGCCTCTTGAGGATGCTCTTGTTTGGATTCTGGGCATGAAATTTTTAACTTCTTTCCTTGGCCTGATTTATGAAATATTTTGGACTTCAAATCAGGCATTTGGAAAACTTCAGGTCCCACGAGGCATGCCAAAAAAAAATAGTTGATCATAAAATTTTGCGCCTCTCTAACAGTCTTAATGGGAAATTCAATGAGTGGGAGACCAATTTGTGCCTTACTGAATACCTCCAGGATTTTTTTTAAAAGTTGACTCTTCTTTGAGTTTTGAGAAAAGGGTAGGAGGAAATATAAATATAAAACATACAAGTGTCGATGTGCCAAAGGTTTTACAACACTTTAAACCTAAATATTTTCTATGAATGATATATTAGACGTAGAATGCCACAACCCTTCATAGTTGGGAAGATAATGAACATCAAAGACTAAATACAATCACAATGTAGTCTTTCAAATCTCCCCATGGGTAGTGTTCATTAAGGTTTGATCAAGCATAAAAGTTTTGAAAAGTTAGAAATATTCAAAAAGTGCATAAAAACTCAATCCCTTCTTATAACATAATATGGAAAAACAACAACTCTTAAAAATAGAGAAGTTCAAAGACATAATCCAATTTCCACAAGTTACTATTATATTATAAAAGCCTATATCATGAAAATTAACCACTCAAATTATCAGATTTAAACTTGACACAATGCTTCTATTTCTAAATGGAAGCATAAAGAAAAAATATGACAAAGGCCACAACAGGCACAATTTCAAATATTTCTTTTAAAAGGATCATATTCAAATATTAAGTGAACTTAAAATCAAAGGTCAGATGCCAATCTGACAATGGTTTGAGCTTTAAACAATATAAGATGCCAGAGAAAAACAGTTTTTCTACCAACTTTACTTGAAAAATATCTCTATAACTAAGAAGAACTCAAAAGAACTTCGGAAAAAGCTTGTTTGTTTCTGTAACTGTCCTCCTATTTATAACTAAAAAGAGAATAAAATCACTATCGCATCTTAGAAGCAAATACTTCTAGATGTCTGTGTCCGATAGCTCAAGATCTGATTGTAGATCTTTGGTTAGGGCACGACAATCTTTTCTCATTAGTTCTCAACTGCAACATTAATGTTCCTTAGATATTTAGCTAAGATTTCCCTTTGTAAATACTTGGATCCAGTGTGTCTTGCCTGAAGCGAAGGGATGACGTATCAAGCGAGCGGAGAAATTTGGATTTATGAGCATGGTCTTAGCAAAAATATTTGTCGAGAGGACACATGTCTCAACCTTCTCCTAAAAGGAAGACGATAGACAAAAAGCCACACAGCCACCATGTGGTGCATTGTGCACCTTTCAGAATCACTTTTGCTTGAAGAGCGAATCCATCCTGAAGCCAAAACATATACAAGCCGAAAAAAAAAAAATTTAAGGCAAAAAATGCTTCACAAAATTTAGTCGTGATTGGATACACTATGCTTAGAAATGGTCTGAGCATTGATGATGAGATCAAGGCCTTTGAAAAAAATGGTAAAGCAAGTTATGCTCTTTTGAGTGGTCTTTCCAATACTAAACTTGTGAAAGTTACGAGTCTTAAAACTACTAATGATATATGGAAAAAGTTGGAAATAATTTATGAAGGAGATGATAAGGTCAAGGAAGATAAGGCGTAGAGTTTAAAGACCATGTTTGATAATATGTGGATGTCAGAAGATGAAAACATTACAAACTACATGTAGAAAGTGGATGAAGTTGTTAAATCCATTAGAGGTCTTGGTGGAAATCTTGAAGATGATGAGGTGGTAAAAAAGGTACCGAGAACTCTACCTAAATCTTATAGTTATAAGGTTTCTATTATTGAGGATTTTTCATAATCTAAATAATTAATCTAGAGATCATCTACTTGGCACTTAACTATTTTTGAATTAAGAGAATTTGGTTCAAGTAATGCAAAACTTGAGACTGCCATTAAGGCTGGGAAATTAGAAAAGATTGAAGAAACAGATCAAGAGGATCTTGATGATGTTGAAGAAAACTTTATGAGGAAAATGAAAAAGGGTACTAGAAAGTACATAGGTAAGTTACCTTTCAAATGTTTCAGTTGTGGAAAGATAGGTCATTATGCTTCAAGATGTCCAAACATAGATTTGAATAACAAGAACAAAGAAAACAAAGGTAAAGAAATTAAGAAAAGTTATTATATTAGAGAAGATGCTAGCATATTTTATGATGAATCTGACTATGGGAATGATGAGGATAGTGAATTTTTTTTACGTCTATAAAGTTTGAATCTATTATGTTAACTCTGAGAGATGTGTGAAGGAAATTGTTCTGGAAGTAGGTTACAATGCTATGGTGACTTATTTTCATGCTAGAGAGGAGAAGAACTACGGGATCATAAACAACGGATGCTCAAATCATATGATTGGTGATAAAAGTAATATTTTTTAGACTTGAGAAATATGAGGGATGTCTAGTTAAGTTTGGTGATGATACGTCTTCTAATATATGTGGAAAAGGTTCAATCAAATTTGATGGAAATCATAATATAGATTATGTTATTTATGTTAAGGGTTTAAGCCATAACCTCTTGAGTGTTGGATAGATGTGTAGTAAAGGTTATAATCTTATGTTTCAAGATGATGGATGTGAGTTTAGAAAAGGCTCTGAAACTATGGTTGCTACTGGAAAAAAGACAGATGGAAATGTGTATTGGCTTAAAGGTGTTGATGGTCATTGCTTTATGGCTCAGATTAATAAAAGTTGGATATGGCATATAAGGATGTGTCACATCAAATTTGATAGCCTAGTGAGAATCAGTTCAGTTCAAGCTATGAGAGATCTGCCAAAGATTACAAAGCCCATCAATGATGTTTGCAAGGAATGTCAAATTGAGAAGCAAGCAAGAAGAAGTTTCAAAGTCAAAGAATAATATACTATCAGGTTGTTGAAACTGGTGCATATAGATCTTTGTGGTCCTACCAGAGTAAGAAGTCTTCAATGTGATAGGTACTTCATGTTATTGATTGATGATTATTCTAGAATGACATGGGTTACCTTTTTCAAAGAGAAATCAAAATCCCTAGATAATTTTAAGGCATTCAAAGTTATAGTTGAGAGTGAAATGGATATGAAAATCAAATTTTTGAAGTTTGATAGAGGTGAAGAATTCACCTATAATGATTTTAACAGTTTTTGTGAGAATCTACCCCTAGGACTCCTTAGCAAAATGGAGTGGTTGAAAGAAAGAATAGGACTATTCATGAAGCTGTAAGAACAATGATGAAAGAGGAAAACCTAACAGAATTCTATTGGAGAGAAGCAATTCATATTGTTGTCTACATTCTTAACAGAGTTCAAGAAAGAACAAATAGTGTAAAGACTCTGTATGAGTTGTGGTATGGAAGGATGCCTACTATCACATATTTCAGAGTGTTTGGAAGCAAATTCTATATCAGAAGAGATGAAGAAAACTTAGGAAAGTTTGATACAAGATTTGATGAAGGTATCTTCCTTGGGTATTTTACAAGAAGCAATGCTTATCAGTGCTACAAAAAGAGGTTGAAGAAGATTGTTGAGAGTGCATTAAGACTTGTTGAGAGTGCATGAAGACTTACAACAAAATTTAATGGTGATATATGGATATGAATTAGATGATTCCTCTTGCAAAGAGAATGGCAAAGATGAAGATAAGGACAAATAAGTTCAAATTGAAGAGGAAGAAGCTTCAAAAAGGATCCCTAAGACTTCTAAGTATGTGCAGAAGAATCATTCTGAAGATCATATCATTGATGAAAAAATCAAAGGTGTTTTAACAAGTAGAAAATTTTATATGACTGAAGAACAAGTAAAGCTATTTTTACTCTTTAAATTTGAACCTAAAATAGTGATTGAAGCATGCAAAGATGAATATTGAATCAAGTCCATGGAAGAGGAACTAATGCATATTGAGAAGAATCAAAATTGGGAACTTGTCCCAAGACTAGCACAAATGTAATTAGAACTAAATGGGTATTCCAAATAAAATTGAATTTGAATAGAGATGTTGTAATAAACAAGGCAAGGCTTGTGTATAAGGGCTACTCAAAACTGAAACGAATATATTTTGAGGAGACATTTGCCTTGGTGGCAAGAATGGAAGCTATCAAGATATTTTTGGCTTTTGCAACATATAAGGATGTCAATGTTTATCAAATGGATGTGAAGTCCGCTTTCTTGAATGGTGAGTTGGAAGAAGAAGTATACATTAAACAACTGGAAGGATTTTAGTTATCAAACAAATCGGATATGGTCTATGAGTGAAGAAATAATTATATGGATTGAAGCAAGCTCCCAGATCTTAGCATGCAAGGTTGGATAGGTACTTGATACAACAAGGATTCAATAAAGGTACCGCATATAGTAATCTTTATTTCAAAGTTGAAAAAGATCAAATCTTGATTGTGGTTGTGTATGTTGATGATATAATTTTTGGAGGAAACAAAACAATGTGTAAGAAATTGTAGAAGAGATGCAAAAAGAGTTTGAGATGTCTATTTTTGGGGAGATGAATTTCTTCGTTGGACTACAAATCAATCAGACAAAGAAAGGGATATTCATTTCATAATCAAAGTATTTCAAGGAAATGTTGAAGAAGTTTGGTATGGAAGATTCTAAACTAGTATGTACCCCTATGGTTACTGGTTTCAAGCTAAGTAAGAATGATTAATCTCCTAAGGTTGATTAGAGCAAGTGCAAATCAATGATTGGAGGACTGTTATATGTAACTGCTACTAGACCAGATATCATGCATGCGGTTTGTCTTGTGGCTATATTTCAAGAGGATACTAGAGAGTCACATGTTGTAATAGTGAAGAGGATATTTAGATACTTGAAAGACACTCTAGAACATGGCTTAGGGTATCTAAAGGATACTAATTTTTCTCTGAGTGCTTATACAAATACAAATTGGGTAGGTTGTGTTAATGAAAGAAAAAATACAAGTGGTGGTACATTATTTCTTGGATGTAGATTGGTGTCTTAGCTAAGCATGAATCAAGATTAAGTGTATATATCTACTACAAAGGCATAATATATTGCAACAACATCTTACTACACACAGGTGTTGTGGATGAGGAAAACCTTGAAGGATATCAAATGGTATATGATAAACCAATTTCTATATTTTGTGACAATACAAGTGCTATTAACATTTCAAAGAATTTGGTGATGCACTTAAGGACACAACATATCTCAATCTGGTATCACTTTTTGAGAGAGAAAGTTGTAGAGAATGAGGTAAAGCTTGAGTATGTGCCTATAAAGGATCAGGTTGTTGATATATTCACTAAGGCTCTTCCTAAGGATAATTTTGAGTATCTCCAAGAGAAGTTAGGGGTTATTACCCCTCCTTCTTTGAACTAGATGCATAAGGATATGCATCGGTCCAATGGATTTCAAGATTCATTCTTTGTTCTGGATTGATGTTGGAAGCTACCTCTCAAGTGGAGTAAATAGTGGCATTATTGGTTATTGTAGTCAAATGGAGTTATTGTTGGTGTAGGTTGGTGTTGTCCTTTTCCATTTGTGTCAAATGATATGTGTAGTGGTTTCTAGTTGGTACAATGTGTTGTGTGCTCCTAAGGGGGAGTATTAAGAGCAATAAAAAGAAAAGGTTGTTGTAGAGCAGTTGTTGTCCCTTATAGGTATTGCCTTTGGGGGAGAGATAAAGTATGTATGTTTAATGTCGAATGGGGAAAGCTATGTAAATATGTTTCCCTTTTCCATTTATGTCAAAGGAATTGAGATAAAATAATTTGAAAAATGATCAATTGTCGAAGTGGGGGAGAGAAAGCAGGAATGATGTTTTATGTTGGTGATCAGAGTTGTTATATTTTTTTGTTAATGTTTTTTCACATCATGTGTTGCCATCAATGACAAGGGAGGATATTTTTGGAAGTATGAGTATTTCATGTTGTCATTGATGTCAATAGGCTTATGTTTGTGTTGAGAAGTTGTGATGATGCTTTGATTAGTTTCATTATGTTGTCATTAGTAAGTGCTACTAGTGTCAACCTCTAGTTTTGCTTTGGTAAGATTCTATTTGTGGATGTTGTTTGGTTAAGTTGCTATGTTGTAGTTGGGAAGTGGTGAATATGATGAGAATATTTTTTTGGTGCTTGGTTTCCAAGTGCTTTTGATAAAATTTGAATAAAAGACGAAACAATGTGTTGTAGAGGTGTTTTGGCATATAGAGTGGTGTTCTAGTTGTGCTCCACATTTCTTCTATGTTGAACATTTTCTTGTATGGTACATATATTTTGATCAGAGGTGTTAATTTCTTGTTCTAAATCATTGTGCATAGAAAGTTGCATTCACTAGTGTGTGAATTGTGTTGTAGTGTTGTCTAGGAGAAATGATTTTGCTCCACATTTCTCCATAGTTTTCTTTTTGGTCTTACAATTCTAGAAGTGTGCTGATAAGGTTCATATCTACCTTTAGTTGAAGTTATTCATGGTTTGGTGCTCCGTAAGTTGATTTCTTGAGTTGTAGTATGTGGAAGATTATATGGGTGAAGAGGATGAGTTTATTCTTTAGGTGAAAGTTGTTGCAAATGAATTTGTTGGATTTCAAGGTGTTTATGGAATATTCTAGATTATGTTTAAGTTTTGTGTGTGATCAACAAGATATCTTTGGATTTGAGGAAGTGTGTACTTAAATTTTAGTGTTGTTTACATAGGTCCAGCCAACCTTGGGTGTTTACACTAATTACTAATTTGCTTTGATTTTTGTGGAAGTGTGGCATAACATGTATGAGTCACTTTAGGTTTGAGTTAAGGTGTGATGTGTTCCACCTTCATTCCTTTCCATCATGGGAATGCTTTGGTGCCGACCTAAATTAAATTTGCATAGTTGAGGTGTATAGCTGACCTTAAAGAATGTTTTCAAGCTTGAAGAAGGTATAAATAAGTGTTGTGTTGATGGAGGATTGGTTTGTAGTGTGTATGATGTGAATTATAGAGTTGTGAAGTATAGTGTGATCTTTAATGAGTTAGACTACTGGAAGCAATGAGCAGAAGGTGTCTACAATCTTTAGAAAGGTTGTGAATGTGTTGGTGATATCATCGTGGAATTTTATGTTGCATTGAGATGGATTTCTCACTATAAAATTCTTCTTTTCTTCTTTTTTGTATTATGGTAGTGAGGCATCGACAGTAAGCCCTTCTTTATTTTGGGAAGTGAGCCCTCCAACAGTGAGCCGTTTGTATTTGGTGTTGTAATTACTTTATGTTGTGAGCTAATCCTCACTATGGTTTTTCCCTTCTTAGTTTTTCCACGTAAATATGGTGTTTTATTATGCATGGTGTTGTTATGTTTCAATTTTTGTTATTTGTTTTCATGCCAAATCACTATAACAGATTAAAGGTTATTAAATTTGATGTGGGTTTGAATGTTAATGAGGGTTTTTAATGTTTTAATGTATAACTGATTCAACCCCCCTCTTAGTTGTCTTGTGCATTCAACACTTTTAGCCTCAAAATTTCTTAAAAGATATTTTTTAATATAAGGTGATGTTTAAATCTTCTATTATAAGTTAGCTTCCTACACTTTGATTTTAGAGAAATGAAAGTTAAACCTAAACATCTTGATCCCTTTTGACACAATAGAATAATTAAAAAAATAAAAAATCACTAAAAATTCACAAGAACTTAGAGTATAGAAAAAACACCAAATATAGTTCAAACATTGGACCTATAAATCTCACTATAGACTTTGAGATAAAGTAGAAACATTGTACTACTAGCTTGCTATTTTTGGTATGTGACATTTGATCATGCAAATACTATACACTCTCTACGTATCCTTTCCAGGGTTTGAGGTCGGTAGCCCTCAACAACGAGGGTTCGAGGGCGGTAGCCCCCAATTTTTTCTCTTTTTTTTTGCATGTTAAGGGGTCAGTAGTTAATTTTTGTTAACTGACAAATGAAAAATGACTTTGTAAAACCCTAATTCTAGAAGCTTCCAAAAGCTTGCTATAAGTGGCTGGGATGTAAGTTGTGGTATGGTATTCATGAGATTGTAATCAGTTTTGCATTGGATAATAAAATCATTCAATGACTGAGTTTCTATGGATGTAGCCCATATTGGGTGAACCACGTTAAAATTCTATGTTGATCTCTTTTGTGTTATTCTTCATTTTTATTTCAAGGTTACTTCATTTGCATATAATTGTTAATGTTTATTGCTTCGATCTACCTAAACCCTAACAATTATAACTAATTTGGTCACTCAATATGAATATAATAACATTGAATTTCTTAAATATATGTTTAAGCTTGTAAGAATGGATGACAAATTATAACCAATAATACCTAAATTGGTTTGAAAGTAATTTTGATATATGAACTATAAATAAAAAATATAACACACAATGAATAGTTATGGTATATAGTGAATTCCATTTCCCATGACCCAATTGTTGGATTTGAATCTACACATTGTTATGTGGCAACTGCCACTACATATTTTATAGTATCATAATTCTTCCTCATGGTATCAATGTAAATTTATATGGACTTAAAATACAAATAACTTGAGGATGCATGTTTTATCATGGGTTAGTATGTGTGAAATATAAAATTGGTGGTACACTCATGTGGGTAATTTTTATCTACCGTAATACTTGTTGATGCAGCCACATGTTTGAATGAGTTATTTGATTTGTATATTTGTCATATAATTTAAATCTGCATTGAGAGAGAATACTTATTGACAATGATAAAATATTTTATATTTTAATACTTATATGTATGTAGATACATATTGAAGGAACAATAGGTAAATAGATATTGTTATGTATCAACTCATATACATGAAATTTATAAAACTAGCATGCTAAGAGTTGAAAATAAGCTTGCAGTAGAATTATCATGATATGAAGCCATGTAAATAATAACTTAAAAACAACACAAATAATTTTGTATATATTATTCAATGATTAATAAACTTGGTTGAATTAGAATGTTACTAGTATTAGTTTAATGTGATATGTGTTGTAAACCTACATGGAAAGCAACTTGACTATGTCAATAGGACCTAAAATCAAGTTGATAAAAGTAAATTGGAAAGCTAATGTGTACCTAACTATAAAGAGTGGTCATTGATACATGAAACTTCATTACTTTGCAAGGATTAATAGATTAATGCATGCACCGTGTGGTATAAATACCGACCTATCTTAAGAAAAATCAACTCACAAATAAAAATAGAGGAGCATTGAGTGAAAATGAATGGTCAATAGTATATTTTTAATGTGCACTCTTTTGATCTTATAATTTTTTATAAATTATTCAAATTGGGGAAAATAATCCACCTAAAAGGTGATGATAATTGATTTAAAAATAAATAATTCAGCCAATAAACCCAAAATAAAGAGAAATTTACATGTATACATGTCATAAGTTAAGTCCCAAGAAGTCAAAACATGACAAGAGTAGAACAAAAATTGCT
Source organism: Sequoiadendron giganteum (assembly GCA_007115665.2). Classification (NCBI taxonomy): domain Eukaryota; kingdom Viridiplantae; phylum Streptophyta; class Pinopsida; order Cupressales; family Cupressaceae; genus Sequoiadendron; species Sequoiadendron giganteum. The sequence goes on along the minus strand of CM021101.1, from coordinate 651,395,940 downwards.
TGAATACAACCATTAGGAATATAACTTTCTAATAATTTAGGGTGACTTATTCCAAAGGAGAGAGGATGCCATATTGCCACTAGTTGCATTAAAACAAGAGCCTTGTGATGGGGTATAAACATCCCTCATTTAGCATACAGGAAATATTAACAATGATATGACATTTTAAGTTATATTCATAAATTAAATGAGGTAAATTAATGAGGTAGTTGGAGAATACATCACAATATGACATTCAATTACAATAAAGTATGGGATGCTTGATGGGATTGAAAGTGATAGAAAGAGGAATTAATGAGAATATATAGAAGGGGTAGACAAGCTAGGGAGATAATAGAAAAACTAAAATGAGAGTATGGAAAGTCATTCCTACTAATGTGAGAAGGTAACACTATCTACACCTTCTTTACACTCATCAATACTTACAACCACAACAACCTTTGAATCAAGGGCATTCACATGTTTTTCTTGAAGTGTGTTATGGCTTTTATCCCAATCTTGTCACTTATAGTTTTGTGGTCAATAATGTGGGAAGAGGCATAGTATGTGTTCAGGTGTTGTAATATAAAAGCTTACTATTATGTGAGTGTTGTTTGCCAATTCACATGAGGGAATACAAAATACTAGAGGTAATAAGAGTCTTGCAAAGAAGGAAGGAGGGAGGGGAGTGAAGGAAATTTGTGGGCCCTTCTAAGGAATCTTTTTAGAGTAAAAAGTAAAACTTATTGGAGAGTGCAAAGATCAGAAAACACAAATTTATTACCTTCCGCAAGTGAAATGATGAATGTTGATCATAAAATCTTACGCCTCTCTAAATAGCCTTATCAGAAATTCAACAAGTGGGGGACTAGATTGCACCTCCTTGAATGACCTCCAGGATTTTTAAAGAAAGTTGGATCTTCTCTGTGTGTGGGAAAGGGGAAAGAGAAATGCAAGGAAAAACATAGAAAATGGTGATGCACCAAATATTTTACAACATTTCAAACTTAACAATTCCTTATAACATATGAAATGGACACAAAATTCCACATACCTTCATTGTTGGGAAGAGAACAAGTGGAAAAGGCTAGAGAAAGCATAGTGTAGTCTTTCAAATATCCCAATGGGAAGCATCCATTAAGGTCCAACAATAATAATAAACCCCAAAAACCAATAGGGATATTTGGATCTTTACAAAACCCTCCCTCTCTTACAAAGTAGTATGAACAATAGTGTACCTTTTACATAAAATGAAAGTGTATATTGAACATGATTTAGTTTCCAGAAGATAGCATCAACCATAAAATCCAATAGCATGTGAAAAAATCATTCAAACTATCTACATAAGGCTTTAACACAATGCTCTAAGTATAAATGATACATGAAAAATAAATTTGAGATAAAGGCAAAAAAATGCAGAATTTTATAGATTTCTTCTTAACAGATCTAATTCTTGCAATAAATTAATTGAAAAATAGAGGTCAGATGCCAATCAGATTAATAGTCTCAAGAAATATAACATGCCAAAGAGCCTGAATAGGCTCTATAAAATCCCCCTATCCCTATGAAATTAAAACTTCTTCAAAACTATCCTCTTTTGAAAGATTCAAAAGATGGTTATTTTTGAAGATTGTCCAAGTTTTTTTTTTCTGCTACAAACCCCTTTAAATAGCCAGGAGGGAGAGCCACTACCACAACCAATAGAGATGAGACAACACCAAATTTCCACACCTGATTGACCGTAATCTAATTTAGAGCTTGATTAGATCACAACGATCTTTGCTCATAAAGTCCTCAGATGCCTTATTAATGGTTCCAGATCCTGTAGAAGTTCCACAAAGATATTCTTCTAGAAGGGAATAAGATCTTAGCATAGCTTGGAAAAATACGATCAATCAACTATGAACAATGATGATGTTGTCTCGAAGGTTCCACCCCGAAAGTAAGATCTCTTCTATTTCCTTTGACAAACTCCACCCAAAAAGATACCTCCATGAAAGATACAAACTGCCCGATGAAATGGATGGCGTGGCAAGCGAGCAAGCCGTTTCAGATTTTATGAGAACAGATTTGAAGAAATCCCCACCAAGCAGACATGTGTCCCAGTTTGGGCCCAAAAGGAAAACAACATATATAAAGTCATGCAGCCACCACGTGGCACATTGCATGCCTTTATGTGAGAGTAGTATTTGTCCTTCGGGTGCGGAGCCATCCCGAAGTGCAAAGGAAGTAAGGGTTGAAAACCAAAAAATGTTTGAAGGAAAAAATTTCTCCGAGGTTCTGGTGACTCACAAGGGGCCTTCACTTGTGGAGGCATGAACCTAGATCTCAAATAATTCTTGGAGTTTGAAGAAGGCAGTGTGTTGAATCTCCCAATCTCCATCGGTGGGTTGGACAAGAGTGGACAAATTCTCGTAGGACTAGTGAAGATCAAGGACTTCTTTAAAAGAGACTCCTCCCCACCTTGATGAAATATCTTCGATATGGTAGTACAGTCGAGAAAGGGGAAGAATTTCCTTCTCGATCTCCTTGATAGTGGGTGATTCGCTCAAACCCTGGAGTGTTGTGGAGGCTTGGATTTTGAGCTTGATTGCTTTTGTGATCTACTCGATTGTTAGTACTCCTCTATCTGATGAGAAAAGGGCAGGTAATCCTGATTGGAGCATAACCTTAAACTCCTCCTTGATCTCACCGACCACCTTATTAAACACTGCCTAGTAAGATTTACTCTTTGACACAACCCTGTGGTAGGTGATGAATTTGATTTCTTTCCTCGAAGTTGCCCTTTGGTCAGGAATCCTGACATCCCTTAAAGATTCCTCAATTTATGTCCATAATTTTGAGACCAAGACCCCTATATTTTAGCTCGGGGGTGAATATGTGTAGAATTTGGTTGACTATTGGGCCAAATTTCGAGATCAATTCCTGAGCATACTTTAGAAACTGCAAGACTAGTTTCAGGGCTGCAACTGCAACTATGATTCTCTCCCAATGAGTAGATATTAGTTTTTTAAGTATCAAGAGAATTTTGGCTCCCTGTGTTGCGATCAATTCCTACCAAAATTGGGACTCCCTTGCTTTCATGTTTTCCTCTGATTGATTCTTCTCTTCGAGAGCATTTGTACTTGCTCAAAGTGTAGCTTCCCAACCTCCTCATTGCAAGTCTACAAAATGGACTTGATGTATTGTTTTTCTCTTTTGTCCCTTTCTATTTCCACTTGGGCCTTCTGAAGGTTGTCAGAGGCTTGAGATCGGATGTTATCCAATTCCTTTTGCATGTCCCTCTTTTCTTGATCCATTTCCTATAGCTCCTTTTGCAGCCCATTATATATGGTATTTGCTCTTGATAAATCATTTTCCAACCTCTTTTTCCTTTGTTGATGTTTTGTGTTTGTTTCATGCTCGACTGTGATCTCACATATCAATCTATCTACCTCAAAATGAAGTCAATCCTTCTCACTCTAGGCATGTTCAAGTAACTTAGTTGCTTCACCCTGTTGACCCTGTAACTGCCTCAAGTGGGCCATCTCCAAGTCTTTTCCTTTGATTCCTTCCTATAGCCTATCCACCATAGCCTTTACATTTTCCAACTCTACCTCATGCTTCTTTAACTTTTTGTCCAGCTTTTCATAGTTGGTGTAGACCACCTTCTGAGTTGCTTTGGCCAGAACAACTTTGTCCGATGGAAGAGTCTCACTCAAATTGAGGCCCACAACTCTGATGTCATAATCTTTGAATTGTATTTATCCCTCTTTCTTAGACATCAACATCCTCATAGAGGTGATCAGTAGAGCATTTCTCTCTTCATGAAACAAGTTTCCAACTTCTGGGTAGTTGGACTTGCTGCAGCCTTTCCCCGCAGTTTTTGCTTTCTTGCTTGTCAGGCTTGCCTTGTTGCTTCCATATGACTCTACAGACTTTCTGGAGACTCAATACTCTATATGGCAAGTGAAACACCTAGAGGGAGACTAAAAAGGGTGATAGAAGGAGAGGCCTCGGTCGTCTGAGGTTTTAAAGAGGCAAAACAGAGTGTTATCATTGAAAAAGGTGGGATGCCATGTGTGGACTAAGAAGGAGAGACACCCATCAAAGTAAAAGGGAAAGTGGGCATAAAATAAAGGCATTTTCCTGGAAGTAGATGGGGATGGTGAAACTTGTAGCATGGACGTATCAGTGTTTTCAATGGGTGCCCTTGATAAGGTGATTAAAGAATCAATTATGGTCAATGCAAATGATGTTTGTTTAGCATGCAAGGTTTCTTCATGGTTCATTGTCAAATATGGTCGGGGGCATGTTCAGGATGAGGACATCAAAACCCACAGATGGAGGATTATTTTTGTGTAGATGAGGGGCAGGAACAACTAAATATATAGTAGAAGAAAGAAGGGCAGACACAAGACTTACCTAGACTGTTGAAGCTGAAAATCCTAGCAAACTAGATTTCACCTCTTCTTCTCCTCTACTTCACATGCCTAGTCCGCCTAAGTCTTGGAATCATCTTGATGCAAGAGCATCCTTGGTTCCTGGCAATCTTGCATCAACTAATTTTTTAATTTTTTTTTAGTTTTATTCTTATTCGGTTCTTGTTTGAGTTGGTGGATTTGGTGTTTCTCCATGTTTTCTCACTAGATCACGCGTACCTAGGATTCTATTATGGACATGCTAAATTGCCTTATTTCAAATTTTCAGCTCACTTAGATCTTTTTTTGACAGGTTATCACTTTCAGATTAAGTGATTGTTTTGATTATGGCCCTAGAATAATTTCAAACCCTAACGACTAGTTGGATCGATCGTAGATCTCACCCATTGTTTGCAGATCCTCATGGTGCATTTGGATTTTTTCTATGGAGTGTCCCCGACCTTACACTTAGGTAAAAACTTCATCATGCACATCTACCGTGGAAGAATTTCAGATTTGAGGCTGACCTATTCTTGCACATGTTACCTTCTCCTCATTGGAGATTGTAATGATCTTTCGACCGACACAGATGTTTATAGATTCGTAGATATGATATAAAGCTTGTATTGGATCCTTAGAAGACATAGATTGATGATCAAGTAGAATAGGATTTATATTAAGTTTGGCCTGTAGGATTTCGCTCACATATAAGAGCACTATAAATTGAGCATGTTCAAATCAGTCTTGTGTGCCAAATTTGTAAGCTCGTATGTGGCCGACTATATGTAATCAATATTCCAGATAATGAGAATGTTTGCATCTACATTTGCCTCCATAATTTATGTTGATTTTGTTGTGTAACTCTTGTTGCATGGTTCAGGCTGTTCTCTTTGAGGACCCTCCTTACCATGACTACACCATCAAACTAGTATCAAAGTGAGATTTGTTCCTTGGAAGTTGCGTAGTGCTGTTGAAGATTTGTTGTGGGGTGGCAGATTGAGGATCTGACCTGCAACCATAGAGGGCTTGTGTCAAGATGGTGGGAAGAATAAATGCTAGAGGAAATGGAGCACATGGAAATTCAGACCCAACTGTAATAGAGTTGTTAGAGGAATTGTTGCTAGATTAGATGTAGTTGAAACGACCCAAAGAAGAGGTCGACCAGTTGAGGATGTAAGTGATGAAGAAGTGGAAGACCAAGAAGAAGTGGCAGGAGGAGAACAACCTGGTCTTGATCAAGAGGAAGAGAGGTTCATAAGAGCCCTAACCAGAGTGAACACAAAGCCACATTTCAATCCACCAGATTATACTAGCAAGTTGGATTCAGATGAATTGTTAGATTGGATAACAAAGATGGAAAAATACTTTGATTTTGTAGGTACCCCAGAAGATAAGAAGGTGAAATTCACCTGTACAAAGTTGAAAGATCACACATCCCTTTGGTGGGAACACTTGCAGAAAAATAGACAAAGAAAAGGGAAAGCGAAGATAAGATCATGGGATCGGATGGTGAACAATTTAAAGACAAAGTTTATGTCTGCTGACTATCAGATCAGTCTATTCCAAAAATTGTAGAATCTAAAGAAGAAAGAATCAAGTGTAATAGAGTATACAGAAGATTTCTACACGTTGAATATCAGATCTGGACATTTAGAAGATGAGACTGAACAAGTAGCTAGATATATGAATGGTCTGAGGTCATCTATTCAAGATGAGATTAGTTGTATGAAGTTTTTGAGTGTGGAGGAAGCATATCAGTGTGCCCTAAAAGCATAAGAGAATGAGGGGAATTGGGTAAAGCACCTTTTTATGCCTCCCATTACCATAGGCCTTGTCGGTGATGGTTTCCTTTCAACAAGCCTCCAAAGTGAAGGTCCTATTTGTTACAAACTTAGGGATCCTAAAAGGCTCCTCAATAAAACCATGGTATCTAATGAAAGAAAACTTGACTCCCAAAAAACAATCCTCCAGGGTTTAGTGAATTTTCATTTATTCTAAGGCTTCAAGGGAAAACTCACCCGGGGGGCGCGGAGACAAATCCAAAAGTACTAGTTGTAGGCAGTGATCAACAAACAAATAATAATCCCATGTTTTGGAAAGCACATGGGTCTAGACCAAAACTAGCTGGTATAACCCCACCGTATCAAGCTTACTAGGCAATAAATATCCTTTGAAAAATTTAGGGTTTTGATATAAAATCAAATGTCTCAGAAAAGAAGAATACATGAACCGAAAAGTAGTGCCATAATTTTTTAATTGGTCCAGCATCTTTTCGGCCACTACATCAGCAAAATCAAAATACTTTTGTCTCCTCTCCTTCCTAAGCATGAAATCTAAGACCACTTCGAATTCGTAAACCTTTTCATCATCTTCAAAGCCATAAATATAAGCTAATGAGAAAATGGCCTGCACATCTGATTTGAACTTTCTACGTGCTAGGGGGAAAACGAGTTGATTGTCATTTGACTTCTCATTTGTTTCATCGATATAGAATTTTAATTGTTTATCTCTGGATCTCCATAAATCTTCCATTCTTCTGCTTTGAAATCTCTCGACATCCCAATTTACAGAGATGCACAACATATCTTGGATGGTTGTCGCGTTGATGGTAACCCTCAACCTATTTCCACTGATAACCCTTGTTTCTTTATCCAGCCTTTTCACACATGCATCCACCATCTCTAGGCATGGATGTATAGAGGGCAATGTGAATTATGGAAAACCAAATACTAGAGTCGTGACGAAAAGATCTTGATTTACCCATGGGTGATCATTCTCTGCATTGCTCTTTCCCTAAGGTTTTTAGGGTTTACATGCAACTCTGGGTGAAAAATATTATATGCAAAATCCTTAACCGCTTCCTCCTTCATAGGGTTTCTTGCCTATATGGTTTTGGTATGCCCAAAACTTTGGCCTTTTGGCACTAGGGCATTAGCATATGAATCCTTTCCAAATATGTTAGTGTAGCCTAGTCCGGTAGATGAAACTCCAGCTTGTCGACCAGAAGATCATTCCTCCACCATTGTTGTGTTCTTGGAAAGATTTGCAGGAAATTTCTTTAGAGCAACTATTGCTTGAGATTTTTGATACTTAGCAAAAATTTCTTTTTGGGTGCATTTAATTTTTGTACGTACATGCAATAAGACATTTCTATTACCACTATCTCACTAAGTGTTTCCAGCAAGGCGATATGTCTGGAGTGGAATGCGTATCCCTTGGGAATGCCAACTTTGCTATGAGAATGTAATTAGTACATTCCCTACACCACCCTTTTCACAAATAAGCCTTAAGTGATGGGAAGCATGCCATTAGTAATGGAAAGCGTGCTTTGAAAAGACATTTGCATTTAATTTAGCAGAGTTTAGCTCTTTAAGAAATGTATTTTCACATAAGCAGGTAGGTTGGCATTGATGACGATGATGACACATGGCAACAATTGGTACATATGAGCATTTACTCCCAACATTTAAATTATTTTCTCAAACTTAGCTTGAGATTCTATGTATTATTCATCCTTTTCCTCTTAGCATGTTAATATATTTTCCATTTCCAGTTAACAAGAGATGGGTTTTCCATTTTTTGAGCTCTTTGGTGCACATTTTTCTATAAATAGCAATATCAAATTAGTGAAAAAATCACTGAGTTGCCATTTGAGTTAGTGAGCTCCTCCCATTGCATTTTTTGTTTCACTAGTATGTAGCTTGCTTGTTGCCATCATGTCTAGCCTAGGAACCCCAATTCAGCTCTTGAGTCGAAAGTTGCAGAACTCCTTTGTAGGTGAAGTCAGTAGTGAGATAATTAAATGCCTGGTAGAGAAGAATGACTGCCTGGTCATCGTGGCATTCAAATGGGTGTTTGGGAAGGATTATGTGAAGGATGAGAACCAGTCTTAGTGTAACTCTAACATCATCTCCCAGTTTGTGGCTTCCCTATTGGATTTAGACATTTCCAATCCCTGGATTATTAAACTCTGCCACACCATGTTTGATTTGGCATATTTAGATGGGCTCAACGAAATCATGCAAGTGATTATCCCTGGTGCTAGCATTCTGACCACCATGAATATTTGTAGGCACATTGACATTAGGGAAGCGGTGCCCTGGCTGTCCTTTCTCACGGATTTCCAAACTATGGACCTAGAGAGGCATCAGAAGTTGTCCTGACCCGCAACCTCCTTTCTTCTAAGCGAGTATAATGTGGAGGACATTCTTGGGCTAGATTGGAAAAATCACTTTGAATTCTTGGTTTATAACCATGGTGTTGAGAATTGAGATTTGTGTCATGCCCACATGTGTTGTGCTATGTGTTGTTAACCCCCTTATCGCCTTGTTGAAGAAAACCCAAAGAAACAAATTTTGATTGTCGCGATAGTTGGAGGCTTTAATTTCCACTTCCATTTTTGTGTCACCTCCTCTTTTTCTTTTTTGAAGATGTATATCTTTTTTAGGTTTGAACAAGAAGGCTTCAAACTTCTCTCGGAGCCCCAAGCTCAATATGCATATTATATTGTAAATATTTTCAATGGATACAAAATATAATACTCTCTACTATTCCTGTGTTGTCTCTCATGGATTTATTCACAAAAAAATGTATTTTACAAAACATTTACATATGGTACATACTTGTAAAATTTTAACGAATTTGTACGTACTTTAATGGAATAATTTTAGATGAATATCGTTTACTGGTATATCTAATACATTTCCATTCATATCCTCTAGGTCGTACACCTTTATTTCCTTGTATGCATGGATTCAGAAAGGGCCCCTCTATAGTGAGAAAAATTTAGCATGTTGTCCTAGTTTCCTAGCACATTCATCATACTTTAGCATAAGACTTCGTAGCACATTCATCATACTTTAGCATAATACTTCCCTCCCAGATATCTGGGTTGGAGGACTTTTTATCAAACCATCATTTGACTATCTACTAGCGCTCGATTATGGTGGCATAAACGTTTTCTCTTTTTTCCTCGAGGTTCAAAAGTTCCACCAATCTCACCTCCATTTCATTGTCTTCTTCAACTTCTAAAGCTTTTAACAGTTGTAATGCCGAAATTTCTATGGAAATGGGTAAAAATACCTCTTTTCCATACACTAATTCGTAAGGAGAGGTTTTCAAGATTTACTTAGGTGTAATTAATTCGGCCCATAAAGTTGCTTGTGCCATTCTTTCTAATGTTTTGACCTGGCGCGCTTTATTAACCTAATCAAATTTTGTTAGTCAACTCTGGTAATCCGTTTCCTTGAGGGCAATAATTGGATGAAGTTTTGAGGTAGACCCCATGCTTAAGTGTGAATTCTAAGATCCTCGAGCCTATGAAGGCTTGTGCATTATTGAAAATGATGGTTTTAGGCAAACTAAACTTTTTTACTAACTCCTTAAGAAAATTAACAATTTTTATTTCTGTAGCATTCTTTAGGGAAACTGCCTCCATCGATCTTGTGAAATAATTGATCACCATGAGTATCCACCTATGTCTTGCACTGGAGATGGGATTGATGGCATGGCAAAGTTCTTCCGCTTGCCAATGAAATATTGGCACTGAGTACACTTTCACAGTAGGTGATGGGCCTTGAAGAACATAGAATGCCAGTAATAGCCTACCCATATTATCTTTAAAGCAACAGTCTTGGTGGAGAAGTGTCCTCCCTCAGGACTACTATGGAATTCACCTAAAACCCTTTCTACTAATGGCTTATCTAAGTAACGAAGAAGGATGCCATCATAATTTATTTTAAAGAAAACTCTTTTATTTCGTACATACTTGGGGCCTTGCAGTCAATAGTAGTGTATTTTTTGAGGTGAGATATTGGTCAGGTACTGCCCCTTTTGCATAAATCACGTTCGATCAGCCACCCATGACTTGTCGAAGTCAAACTGATTTATATAGACTTGGTTGGTCTCTTCTTCCACCTGGGAACTTAATTCATACATGAGGTATTCGTAAAGGCCTCTTCCTCAAACCAACTTGGTTGGTTGAATGTCTACATCATATTATAGGATCTTGGTGATCTAGTTGGCCCTCTTTTTGGTTATCTCGCCTTCAGTGATGTCTTCCCGAACACTAGGATGAGCGATGAGGATGGTGATTTTGTTGGTCAATACCAGGTGTCACAATTTCTTGAGGATTTTAATGATAGAAAATGCCTATTTTTCAACAAAGTTGTACCTAGTTTCATATCCCTTGAGAGTCCTAGAATGAAATACGATGGGATGTTCTCTACTTCCCTCTTTGTCCTTTTGAGTGAGCACACAAGCTATGTTGTGTTGGCCACTATAGACATAGAGGTTAGCTAACACCGGAGCTGTAGAGATGGTTGCCTTTATTTTCTCAAAAGTGAGTTTTCCTTTGGGATTCCATTTAAATGTTAAGTCTTTCTTCAACATTAGTGTGATAGGTCTTGCAATGCCCATGAAGTCTGAGATGAACCGACTGATGAAGCTGATGAACTAACTGATGACGTTAATCTTCCCTAGAAAGGATTGTAGCCCCTTCTGGTTGACTGGCAGTGGTAGCTCCATTATGGCTTTCACCCTTTCAGGGTCTATGGCTATTCCTTTTTTCAAAACCACAAAGCCAAACAACCTACCTTGTGGTACTCCGAAGACACATTTTTTAGGATTTAAAGACATATCAAATTGTTGACACTTTTGGAAGACCTTTTGCAGATGATCAAAATCATCGTCTTTTTATTTTGAAAAAATAGTTAGGTCATCCAAGTATATTAGGATGATTTAATTGATCAAACCTCTAAAGGTGATATCCATTGCTCGCTAAAAGGTGGCACTTGCATTGGAGAGTCTGAAGGGTATTTTTGCATATGCAAACGTTCCCACTTGGTGGTGAATGTTGTTTTATGTTGGTCTTATTTCTTTACATAGACCTAGTTATACCCCAATAAAGCATCGAGCAACGAGAACATCTCTAATCCAACCAAAATCTACAAAATTTTCTCCATAGAGGGCAAAGGGTAGTGATCTATTAACAAGGCGTCATTCAAGTATTTGAAATCCATGTAGAGCCGAATATCACCATTCTTCTTTCACATTGGTACAAGATTGGATACCCAGATGGAATGTTTGATCGGATATATGATCCTTGATTTGATTAATTTAATAAGCTCTTGCACCATTAGTGCCTCGACTTGTGAATTCACCATCCTTTGTTTATGTCGGATGGGCTTTGAGACTTCAACTAAGTCAATATCATACCCTTTAAGATCATTGTAAGTCAAGGCTACGAACCCATCACATTTAGCACATAGTCCTTTCAGTCTTTCCTTGTCTACCTGTGGGATGTCTCTTCCAAATTTTAGCTTTCTACCATTCTTGACATCGATATCTTCATAGTCTCCTTCATCGACGATGAATATTTATTTTCTATTTCTCACATCCTCACAATTGAAGATATTTTTGAGAGAAATCAAGCCTCGTGGGATCTTATTGCCTTTTAATTTGATTATTGTTCCTTTAGTAACCCCTCTAGCTTCAGACTGTGAATGATCAAAAGCTTTCCCTAACTTCTGTATAAAAGTGACAATTTGAATGTCATCCTCAAAAACTTGTCAATTTTGATTATTATCAAGTATTGATGGTTGAACTACAATATGCACTACATTATAGTTTTTTGTTGATTTGAGGGTTGGCTCAAATTGTGAGCCAATCGAGGCCATCTGATCTGCAACGACATTCTAGAACCATGGGATAACCTATATGTTAAAAGCTTCAAATCTCTTGATTTGATCCCATATTGTGTGTCTATAATACCTTATTCATACATTTTTGTGGTTGCCTATCCACATGTTTAGTTTATGAATAACTTTGAATCTTTGAATGCCCATATTCTCTTTATTCCCATCCACTCTACAAGAGTCAAACCTTGGACCAAGGTCTCATAATTTGCATCATTTTTTGAACATGAGAACTAGAAACAAAAAGCTTTGAGGGTCTCTGATCTAATCGAAGATACTAGTTGGATGGTCGTTCTGGAATCGATCTTGTATTTGGCACCATTGAAATATAATATCCATAGGTTGTTGTTGTTCGGTCCACCAAGTTATTCCTACTCCTTTATCAATTTTAGGAAGACTTGATCATCATCAAAGATAATAAAGGTGCCCAATCTGGTAGCATGGAAGTTCCTAAATGGGTCAGAATCAATAAATTGATTGAGTAGGACCTCCTCTTCAAGGGTCCAATCACTTGTGTCCTCCTCATCTTCTAAAATTTCTATGAAATATGTCTCCTTTTTGAGAAGGAGGTATGTATGAGTTGCTTCAAAGAACATAACCACATTATTTTCTATATGTTCGGGGTATAAGGATTCAAACAGGATCTTCATCTTCACCCCATGGTTTGTCTGTAGTATCAAATGAGACCAATCAAGTGCTAGATATCCACCAAGCTTTGTTGTGAAGTCTCTTGAAAGGCACATCCCTAAAACTGGGGGATGTCTATTATGACTATTTCTTGTGTGATGGTTTGGCTCAGCTATGAGAAAAGGGTCAAAGAGAGATCCTTGATGCGGTCGATGGTTGGGACTTTCTTCCCATATAACTGCATGATCCCTTTCTCAAGAGGGTCATACTTAAGTTTCAAGGCATCAACCACTTGCTTAGGTATGACTGTGGTACTAGCTCCTGAATCAATCATGTTATTATGTAAAAGCTTATCCCCCACAATAAGTGTTACAAATAAATGGGTGGGCTTTGGTTTTCTTACCTCTTTCACATTTGCATTATTTGTGACGTTTATGTATGTTGTGGCTCCCGAAGGTTGGGGTTCCGACACGGGTTTGTTTCCTTTATATTGATTGTGCAATGGGATTGTATCCATCTATGGCATTTGTTCCTCCTCCTTGAATACCTCCCAGAGCAATGTCTTCTATTCTGGAATCGATATAACATTCCATAAAGACACATTAGCCGACACCTTCTTCAGTTGCTCTACCACATTAAGAGTTCTGTCTGGAGGGACCTTAGGTTTGAATGGTGGTATTTCTTTTGTCTTCAAAAGAGGTCGATCTGACATGGATGGGCTCAGTGCTTTGTCCACCTCTTTCTTTAGCAATGGTGAAGCTTACGCCTTTGAGTGGGTTGGATTTTTGAGGCTTTCTCTAATTTTAGTTGTAGTTGTAGTCATTGTGGAGCTTATTGCACATATTCTCTAGTGAGCCTTCTTTTGGACCATGTGTTGTAGTCTGACTGCACCTGCAGAGCACTATTCGTCAGAACATCATTTATAAATACAACATCTTCTTCCTCCATCCAAGAAAAAAGTGATTGGTTTGGTGAGATATCTAGCTCTTACTGTAAATGCATCCCTTGTGTTTGCACTCTAATAAGATATTTTCCATTATGGGAGACTGATATTCTTTTGTGTTTGAAAACACGCCTTTGCCTCTTTGCTCTACTATCTTCTATTGAATATTTCCCCTTGGAAATTTTTGGGGCATATGGCTATAATTACATGGGAAGCACCATGTGTTCTCATCTTTTGCCATGTTGTTTTGTCCCAAGACCAAATCATTGCTCAGACTGTTCTTGACAATTTGAAGTGGCATGGTGACTGGGACTATTTGGTTAGTAGTTGGTTACTTCCCTTGGAGATCATTGATATGCATTATGTTGATAAGATGGACTTCCTAGATAGGTCTACGTGGGAGGTTTCATAGGTGTTGCTTGTTGTCCTCGGATGAGGACTAGCTTGTTCACAAAGGACTGCATAAGGTTCTTCATATCATGATGTCTACCGCTTGTGAAGAAGAGCCCAATGTGTTGGGTTTTCCTCTTTGATATACATATATCGATGGTGGTGCAATCCATGTGCTTATTTGTGGAGCAGAGGCACTAGGAGTTGCTTCTTCTTGAGGGCCACTAGATATTTCAATGAACATGGGAATCAATGACCATGGTGGAAGCTTTTGGACATCAATCAGACTGTTCTTTGCGTGCATAAACATATCATATGCATCAGGCAGGGTGTCCCCTCCCATTGATTGTACCATGACTATGATGTTTGAATTTTAGGCTTTTAGATAGAACATGAATTCCATAGCTACCAGAGGTTTGGTTGTCATAGGAATCATATGCTAGGTTTTATGGAATCTGGTGTTGAAGTCACTTATGGCCTCTTGATAGTGATTAATTGTTGCGGCAAAGAGGAGTGATCTCGTTTCTTTGAGAAGCGCTTGAACAAATTCTCCTCAAGTTGATCCCAAGAGCAGATGGAATTGAAAGCCAAGGAACTGTACCAGTCCTGAGGCTTTCCTTTGAAAGATGCAACTAGTAATATGAGGGCTACATTTTCTTCTACAATGTTATGCACTTTGCATACCTCTGCTATATCTTGGAGATGCTCATAAGGGGTTTTAAAATCCTCCCCGAAAGACTTCATGATTGCCTTGAGAGCATTGATGGGTATGGCAGGCCATACATCTGGGGGCGTAGGTGGTTGTAGTGGGCTATTGCTATCCCAAGTTTCAAAATTTCTAGGAGCGTGAGCACCTAAGTGAGCCATTGTAAAATAATTATTATGGATAGGGTAGATGGGTATTTTGATCTGGAAGGTTTGACCTCCTAGTGGAGTGGATAAGGCTCTAAATTATGGGCTAACACTTCTTACCCTGTTTCTCCTTATAGGTGATATGGAACTTGTAAGTCTTCTCCTCTTAGGTGTTGAAGCAGGTAACTAGGAGTACTGGAAATGGCCTCTGGAAGATGCTCTTGTTTTAACTTTGGGCATGAGATTTCTAGCCTCTCCTCTTAGTCTAATTTATGAACTATTTCTCACTTCTAATCAAACGTTTGAAAAAAATTGAGTCCCACCAGGTGTGCCAAAAAAAGAACTATTGATTATAAAATATTTCGCCTCTCTGAACAACCTTATGGGAAATTCAGCGAGTGGGGACTAGATTGCACTACACTGAATGACCTCTAAGATTTTTAAAGAAATCTGACTCTTCTCTGTGTGTGGGAAAAAAGAAAGAGAAATGCAAGGAAAAAAATAGAAAATGGTGAGGCACCAAAGCTTTTACAACATTTAAAACTTAACAATTCCTTATAACTGATGAAATGGACACAAAATTCCATAGACCCTTCATTGTTGGGAAGAGAATTAGAGACAAAGGCTAGAGAAATCGCAGTGCAGTATTTCAAATCCCCTCATGGGAAGCATCCATTAAGGTTTGACAATAATAAGAAACCCCAAAAACCAACAGGGATATTTCGATCTTTACAGAACTCTCCCTCTCTTACAACATACTATGAACAATAGCGTATCTTTTACAAAAAATGAAAGAGTATATTGAACATGATTTAGTTTTCGAAAGATAGCATCAATCATAAAGCTATTAACATGCGAAATAATCATTCAAAATATCTATGTAAGGTTTTAACACAATGCTCTCAACATAAATGATACATGAAAAACAAATTCATGATAAAGGTCACAAAATGCACAATTTTAGAGATTACTTCTTAACAAATCTAATTCTTGCAATAAATTAACTGAAAAACAAAGGTCGGATGCCAATATGATTAATAGTCTCAACAAATATAACATGTTAAAGAGCTTAAACAGGCTCTGTAAAATCTGCCTATCCCTATGAAATTAAAACTCCTTCAAAATTATCCTCTTCTAGAAGATTCATAAGATGGTTCTTTTTGAAGATTGTCCAAGATTTTCTTTTCTATTGTGAACCCCTTTAAATAGCCAGGAGGGAGAGCCACCACCACAACCAGTAGAGATGAACCAATGCTAAATTTCTTCAATTAATTGACCACAATCTAATTTAGATCCTGATTAGATCGCAATGATCTTTGCTCATAAAGTCTTGGGCTGCCTCATTAATGGCTCCAAATCTCGTAGAAGTTTTGTAAAGATATGCTTCCAGAAGATAAAAAGATCTTAGCACAACCTAGAAAAATTTGATCAATTAGCTATGAAGAATGATGACGCCAACTTGAAGGTTCCACCCCAAAAGTAAGATCTTCGTCGTGCCCTATGAAAAACTTCACCCAAAAAGATCCCTCTGTGAAAGATATAGACTGCTTGATGAAATGGATGGCATGGCAAGCGGGCAAGCAATTTTAGATTTTATGAGAACAACTTTGAAAAACTCCCCACCAAGAAGACACATGTCTCGGTTTGGACCTGAAAGGAAAATAATAAATAAAGTCGTGCAACCACCACGTGGCACATTGTGTGCCTTTATGTGAGAGTAGTCTTTGTTGTTTAGTGCGAAGCCATCCCGAAGCGGAAAGGAAGTAAGGGCTGGAAACCAAAAAATGTTTGAAGGTAAATTTTTCTCCACAATGAACACAATAGGATATCTATCATATAATATAAATATTATGTAAATACAATTATCAAACTTACATATATATAGGCAAGGTAGAGGAGGTAGAAAGGTAGGATTGAATGATTGAATACCCCTCCAAAGGTGTAACACTTGTAAGTTCACATGAAAAAGTGTGTGAGAAAGTGGAAAGTAAGCATGCAATAGGTGTCTCAATAGGTGATTAATGTGTATCAGCCACATGAAAAAAACATTTTTACACAAACTTATATGAACTATTGGTTTGATGTGATCACTAGAATTTTAACCTTAAATCTAATGGTTATATTAACCACTAGTTGTTATGATAATTGTTAACAAAAAATAATTGTAACAAATTTAAAATAAATGATAAAGTTAACAACAAACTTCACAACAAAAGTGACATATAATAAAGGTGGTAAATGTGTAGTTGCTAGTCAAAAAAATAATGGCAAGGAAGGGCTCTCCCTATGCTAGAGGATTTAACTTGGTCCAATCAACTATTTGCCTACACATGGTCACCAAAAACATAGAATAAAAATCAAACTTAGAAAATACCAACTGTATTCTACCAATGGTAGAAGGATGATGTTTTTTGGAATGTTGTGTCACAATGGGGATTACTTTGTGGCATGGCTAGTGAAAATAGTGCATAGATCTGGTCGCTTTGGCGATATTAATCACTTTATATTTGCAACCATGAGTGGAGTTACATGATAAAACCCTCAAACTGCCTTCTCACATTTGCTTAAAGATAGAGAAACCTTTAAGAGCCAGAGGTGCCTCGTGTGGTTATTTGCACACTGATTGGAGGGTGTAACACCTCTTTTGTTGGTTGATGTGCAATTTTGATGAGCCCACATGGATGCTACTTATGTTGGTGCCACTACCATGTTCCAAAAATTGCAATGCATTTAGGAAAAACTGATTATAGCTACCTTACCTTTGTGTCGTGATCATTCCTTAATGAATAGGCTTGAATCTGCCAAGGTAAGAAATAAACTTTTCTCCTTTCCTACATGACCTTTGGGGCTTTCTCAAAGCAGGTATGCTGGAAGAATCGAAGATATGACATGTGGGTGATGTCATGGATTTTTTCCAGATGTATGGAATGATTTACTCCACGTACATGGCTAGGATTTAACTCAACTAGCTCTACATGCTCAATGGTTCCAAGAGCACAAAATAATTAAATCAAGACCAAAAAAATTTTGATGGTTGTTTGAGGTGTATGAGGCATGTATTGTGAAGTGCTAGTGAGGATTATCCCTCGCTTTGTTAATAGAAAACTTTGTGACATTGGCAGGAGTAATCTCCATGACAACATCCCTAAATCTATGCAATTTTTTCCTTTTCAATGTAAGTCACTTTATGAGGGCCAAATCAAGCCAAAAACAAACTCAAATATATGAAACCCTATACAAGTTTGAACAAAAATTCCACAAAAAACTCAAACTATTTTATCAAAACCAATTTTTGACCAAAATGGAGAAATAGAAAAGGGACCATTCATTCCTCTACTATTTTTTTTCATTTTTGCCAAAAATATCCATATAATATTTGGATACAATACATAAATTTTCAAAAATTAAAGTTACCATTTTTCACCAAACGAAGTGCATTTCTCGAACCTTCTAGATGCAATGGTGATGATAGTTTGACTCCATGACACTCCATTGATAGAGCTATGTGCTAGAGTCACTTAGATGTGAGGAGACGTGCAATCTTAGACAAAAAAATAGCATGTGAGAAGCCAAAAAGGTCAAGCAATATTTATACAAATATCAAACCAACACCTTTAACCAAAACTAGCTCTCATACCATGGTGGAGAATGCCAAGATTAGAAAGAACTAATTGATAACCTTCCATAAGTTAAATGATGAACACAATAGGATATCTATCATATAATATGAAGAGTGTGTAAATAAAATGATCAACCTTGCATAGATAGGTGAGGTAGAGGAAGTAGGAAGGTAGTATTGAATGATTGACTACCCCTCCAAATGTGCAACACTTGTGAGCTCACTTGACAAGTGTATGATAAAGTTGTAAGTATGCATGTAATATGTGTCATAATAGGTGAGCACATGTGTCTCAACCACATGAAATAAGATACAAATATAAAATTCCCTAAGTGGAGACTTAAACAATGTGAATAGGTCATCCTAGAAAGTGTAATTAACTAACTATTCATATAATAACCCTATTTAAACTAACAAAAAAATGATCAAATTAAATTTCCCCCATAGGAGAGATAAAGATAGAAGGTCTATGTGACCGCCCAAAAAGAGAAGGTTCCTCCATTGATCTACTAAAAATAGGGAAGAATTATCATAACATTGTGATAATTCCCCCCTTAATGTTGACGAGGAAGTGGTATTAGTAGACAAATTGAAATCGAGCACAAAAGTGTGCATAGGAATGTAGACCCAACATTAGATTCAATAAGATGTAAAAGCAACTGAAAATGGGTGTGCATCAATGCCCACATGCATGAGGTGAAAATCACGAGGATCCATTGTTGTGATGGAATATATAAGGCACTACAAAAATCCCCATTACACTTTATAAATTAATCCAAGTACAAAATTCCCCACCTAATGACATAAACTTGTAAGAACTCTAAAAATAACAAATAAGTCTATAAATGCACTCATATAAAATACCAATAATTGAATGTGTGTTCCTTAGGGAGATAATTTTGTATTTGAACTAATTTATAAAGTGTAATGGGGGGTTGTGTAGTGCCTTAGATATTCCATCACAACAATGGACCCTCATGATTCTTGCCTCATGCATGTTTGACTTGATGCACACCCTTTTTCAGCTTCTTGTACATCTTATTGGACTTGATGCTAGGTCTACATTCTTGTGCACACTTTTTTGCCTGATTTCAATTGGTCTTCCAATACCACATCATCATAATCATTAAGGGGCAATCATCATAGTGTTATGATAATTATTCTTGTTTTCAATGGAGCAGTGGAGGAACCTTCTACTTTTTTGTGGGTCACATAGACCTTCTATCTTTATCTCTCATATGGGGAGAATTTCAGTGGATCATATTTTATGAGATTCTAGTAATTATGTAGAGCATTGTAATGCACATTTTAGTAGTGTACTACAAGTCACTTGTGCATTGTTGTTATTACTCCAAAATCATAGTACTATATGCATCTTTGACTTCATAGAGTTTGACTGCCTTTGTGCCATATATATATTCATGGTTGAGTAGTGTTCTATATATTCACTCATGCAATGTTTATATCTCTTATCATGATCTAAATTTTTTTGGATGTCCATTGATTTCAACAGAAACCATCATCTTTGATAGAGTTTACAACTTCAACATGCTTCAGGAGTTCTTGATCATCATGTTCCTATCTTTATGGGACATTTTTTCATTGGATTTTATGCTTTTCCTTTTTTTATGAGAGATCATTATTATACATGTGTGCTTTATAAGAACTTGTTGTCAAGACTCATATTTTTAATATTTAGCTTACTCCCTAAGTATTGCTTAAGGGGGTGTTAGTGTAAAAAGAGGTATGGTAAAACTAATTATATTTTAGCCTAAATAGTAGAGTGTTATTCATACTACATTTAATCTGACTTAGAGGTTATCTAGAATTTTATCTCACCTCATGTAGACTCACCAAGTGTCCTAACACTTATCCATAGAATCCTACACTTGTTTCACCTTTGGAGGGGTGGTTTGAGTTTTACTCCTACCTTCTCACCTCCTCATCCTTTCCTATATAGGCAAGGCTCATCTTTTACTTAAACACTTCATTTTATATTGATAGACATACTATATTGCTCATTGTTTCACTTTTGAAAGGTTATCAATTCATACATTCAAATCTTAGCATTTTGGCCAATTCCAACATTTTTTTGCTTTGATACCATATGCTAAAAAAAAGAAAATTAGATGAATAGCCAAGAACTTTATAAGAGATATTATAAGCTACAATTTTTTCATAAAGCATAGTAAATGAGAAAATCCAATGGGAACAAAAATGCTCTCTAATGATGTAACTTGGAATGTACAAGTGAAGAAGATAAGTGATAGAAGGAAGGAATCTTGATGACCCCCAAGGACTACTTATAACACATAAGTACAATGAATATTACCACCATAGGAGAGAAAAGAGAGGTCTATGTGACCCCCCATAAAATGAGAAGTAATGAAATCCATGTGAGGAAATGCTTCCTCCCAAAAATGATAGGAGAAGAGAAACCATGTAGCCTCCCCTCAAGATGATGTTTGTAGTGTTGGTAGATGCTTGACATTGGAAGTTGAAACTAATTCATGATCATTGAACAAAATTTTTTCCCTTGGGAAAAAATAATACCACAAATGTGTGCAAGATGAATTTACATTTAAGATAGGAATATGTAGGAAGAAGGATGAAGGTCTTTGATTTTTGCACATGATTCAAAGACCTAGATGAAATCTCTACAAATTTCTCAAATGCTCATGTGAAGACTGATGTAAAACATGTACCAAATATGTGAAATCTTATTTTAAAGAATCTCTGGATTCTCTTAATGAAGTGTTATGAACTTTGTGGTTGGGAAATAATTGTCATTAAACAAAAGACTTATGTCCTCAATGGTGTCTTCCAAATTTGCAATATCAGAGTCTAGAAATAAAGATGCAATATCTGGTAGAAATTTGTTCCAAAGTGGTGGATCTGGAAAGACAATATCCTAATGTACCAAATCTTTGGAGGTTCTCAAGGAATCAACTCTTGATTTTGAAGCAACAACAGGTGATGAGATCGATATGAATGTCATCAAAACACATTATTCATAATCTAAATGACGGTGACATCTCACAAGATGTTTGAGTGAGAGTGGATTATTTTATAAGTGTTGGATTAGAAGAAGCTGGCAAGTTGATTCATTTTGAAATACAAAGTTGTGTTAACTGATGAAGTTGTCATGCAAGTTCCAATTCAACAATTTTTTTTTTAAATGCATTCATCTATGGTATGTATTTTCTTCTTACAATAATCACATTTGATTTTCCATGGAGTTGGAGACATGATTATGACCAACAAGATCAAAAGTAGAAATGAAGTGTAGTAAGAAAATTATTAAGGGAAATGTGGAAGTGCTCAAAGACACAACTCATGAAAGTTCTCAAAGGCACAACTCAAGACAACCCCTTGATTTAAGTTTAGATCCCCCCAAAATTATTAGAGTTGAAAGAAATTTTTTAAGGGAAATTTGGAAGTGTTGAAGACAAGACTCACAAAATTGCTCAGAGACACAACTCAAGATACCCCCTTGATTATTTTAGGCCACCCCATATTGATATGCAAAAAAATACAATTTTGTGAAAGATTAGATTCCTAAATATTCCATTTATAACTCATGGATATTTTAACAATTTTTAAAAAATGGGAAATCCAAATCTTATTTTTACATGCAAATTTGAATTTCTTTTGAAATTTTGATTCTCGTAAAAAAGTTTGCAAAATTTTGACAATTAGGGTGCAAGTTATGATCCATCAAAATTTGCTTAGAAATATGACTTTGAAGGCCAAAAATAGTTTAAAAAACAACACAATTTAATAATTTTTATGACACCATTGTGTTCGTGACAAAATTAGCTTTCCATTGATTATTCATTTGCAAAAAATTCCTCCTAGGAATTTTTTATGTAAAAATAAAGAAAAGCCCTATTTTGCCTTGTAGGTGGGCCTTGGTGTCCCTTCAGTGGTGTCACTAACAAACTTGGTAGTTAGGGTGCGAAATTGGTGAAGCTGGGGAGAGGTGGTTTGTTTGGCAATCAGTCTTTGGTCACGGTTTTCATAAACTACATAAGTTTAGGAGGTGGGTAGTCTAAGCAGCTAGTGCTTAAGCACATGGGCATAACTCCTAGTCGCTAGCTTCAGTGTTAGTACTTGAGAAGTAGCCTTAGTGTGCTAAGCACTCAAAACATTTTTTTAAATTAATTTTGTCACCTATAAACCTATATTGGACTATGTGCAGGGGGCTATACAACCTCCTATGCTAAACAAATTACTTAGTAGCTCCTAGAACCAAAAGTAAGCAAATTTTATATCAAAATTTGTCTATTTGGCTCTTTGGACTCAATGAAAGGGTCCTTTTTTTTCTTGAAAGTGATCCATTTGTAAGTTGTTCACCAACTTTGTGCTTCAAACCCTCATTCACTATTATGTCATATGGTGGCCTAATCAAATGAAGTGTAAGTCAAAATTGACTTTCTTGAGCATTTTAAATACATTGGATCAATAAAAAATAAAGTTAATATAACCAAAAAAATTGCAATCACCAGGTATCACCAAAAATACATATGCAAATACGAGGTTAATAAATCTTCATAATTCCTTTCTTATTCTCCAGATTGTTCAAAACATAAGAGAAGAGCATACAAAAATTTACAAGATCATATAGAAAAATTTGTTCTCTCAATTAGGAGCCCATGAATTCCAAACTCTCAAAACCTGGATCTTATACCATGTTGGGATTAGCCAAAGTCAAAATGCACAATATAAACTTCTACACGTGAAAAGCACATTAGCATAAATAACAATGTTTATTATATATAAATGAGAATGTAAAATACAATGATGAAACTTGCATATGTAGGAAAGGATGAGGAGGTGATAAGGTAGGAGACAATGATTGGCTATCCCTCCAAAGGTGTAATGTACTTGTGAGCTCACTTGACAAGTGTGTGAGCAAGTGGAAAGTACACATGCAATGGGTGTCTTAAGTGATGAGGATGCATGTCTCAATCATATGAAGTGAGACAAAAGTATGAAGATGCATGAGTAAACTTAAGCTAAGTGTGAATAGGTCAATCCTAGAAAGGTGATATTATAAAGTAGATATGTAAAATGTCATTTTCATTCCAAATTGGATTAGCCTATGCACTGTTATAAAGTGTCAAATTTTGGGGGGATCACATATTGAATCAAGGGACATGTCTTGAGTTGTGACTTTGAGCACTTCCGTGAGTCATGTCTTTCAACACTTCCACACTTTCCTTTTAGTATTTTCTTTCTACATAAAATTATATAAAATATGGAGTCTAATAAACCCATTAAACCTCTAACACCCTTCACTTATCATGAATTGAAATTGGTCATTTCTCTTGTACTAAATAATCAAGGGTTATATAGGGTAACTATGGGAAAAAAAAAAGAACCCAATAGTGTGAAAGATAAGGAAAAATGGTTTAATAAGTGTGATCAAGCCATCAGATTATTGTGTCTTAACCTATCTCCAAAACTTCTATTCCTTGTAGATGACTTGAAAACACCCAACAAAATTTGGCTAGCCTTAGACACTCTTTGGGAATGTTGATGAACTAAGAAGTCACAAACTATAAAATAAACTCATCAGTTTGAGTCTAAGATATTTTGACACTTTGGAGTACTATTTCACAAAATTTAGATCATTAAGGTTGTAGTTACGATAATCTGGCATAGAAAAGAAAGAATATCAACTCATCCTTTCATTCTTTCCAAGATAAGTACTAAATATTTTGTCTTTGTATCAACCTTATATAGTACCAAAAGAGATCTTAGAGAGAAATGGAAAATGCCATTCTTAGATGACTTTCTTGAAGATTTGACAAGAGAGAAAGATAATTTAAACCAGATGGTTACTTTAAAGTCTTATAAGCCACAAGCCCTCATAGCAAGAAATGAAAAACAAAAGGTTTCAAACAAAGATGAAAAATAGAAGGACAAGGAAATAAAGGATGATAAGAAATATTTCAATTGCACTTAAACTTCTTCTAATCAAGGGAAACCTAAGAAAAAAAATGAAGTATAATTTTTGCAAGAAATTTGGACATAAAGAAGATGAATGCATGAATAAAAGGATTCACCATATTATGCATGTACTTGAGCAACAAGGGGTTTCTACATTTATCATGGATTTCATCAAATTCAAAATCTTCTAAGGTAAAGGATATATCTAAAGGAAAAGCACTTATGGCAACTAC
The DNA here is from genome assembly GCA_007115665.2 of Sequoiadendron giganteum. Taxonomy (NCBI): domain Eukaryota; kingdom Viridiplantae; phylum Streptophyta; class Pinopsida; order Cupressales; family Cupressaceae; genus Sequoiadendron; species Sequoiadendron giganteum. The sequence continues at coordinate 651,371,248 of CM021101.1, read as the reverse complement.
AATTTTTGAGATTGATGGATGGTTCTTGACTTAAGAGCTCATCCCATCATATGTATCCTTATCCAAAAATTTTCATTTCATTCTATCCTTGTAATACATCCAAAATATTGATAACAAACAAATCTGATATGTGTGTTTGTGGATGAGGAATTATTGAAATATGTAATCAATTATCCATAATGTCTTGTTTGTTCCTAAAATATCCAACAATCTTCTTTTTGTATATCATATCATAGATTCAGGGAAGATAGTTGAGTTCATATCCACTTCAATGACAATTTGAGATAGAGCAAAGATGTTATTGCAGTTGGCGAGATTGGCAAAATTGATCATTTCTCTCATGTTCATACTTTCTCCCACTTTTCTCTAGAGGATTCATTCTCACAAGTTCATTCTCCTACATCCAATATGAAAAGTTCATCTCATCTACCATCACTTGTTGCATCAAAGTTCATAGGCACTTCATAGAGAGCATTTGAATATTCTTTCTAGCAGGACATCGCATGGAGCATTTGAGCATCATTTTTTTGGGGGCTACATAGTATCTTTTTTCTCTCTTATGGGGTAACATTCATTGCACATTTTTATTATCTCTTATTTAGAGAGGATATTTGTTCCCACTAGGGTTTCTACTCTTCTCTACTTTATAAGAGATTGCATTACACATGGGTACCTAACATGGCTAGTAGTTGTGGTCCATCATTATATTGTATACATTACTCCTTAAGTTGCACTTAAGGGGGGGTGTTAGTGTAAATAGAGTCATTATATATCTAGTTTGTAATTATTTCGTATTATTTCATAATTCCTTCTTCTGTTATTATTTTGAATTGTTTCATAAATGATTTATCTTCAAAAAATACTTTTTATTTCTTAAGATAGATAATGCCACTAAATTAAAGAACAATTGAGAAAATGCCATCAAGTTGGAGGATTATACGATCACTTTAAGAAAAAAACATAAAGATTTAATTAGACAACCAAATATCCCACCATATTAACATATCCACCTCATCCAAGAAAAAATATCCATTCATCAATTACACTAGTAATGTATCTCATCTACTTGCTCCTCCAACAAGGTAACTATTTTTTTTTCCTTCACATATACTACATGTTCCATGGAATAGATCAAAATTATAGATTTTTTTTTGAAATACAATTTTCATAGAAATTTTGATATCTTCAAATAAAAATCAAGGGTCTTCAAGTGATTCTCAATCTCTATTATATTATGAACTTGATGGTGGCTCTATGATGGGGTACACCCAATATAAAACATGATAAGGTAAGGAATTATTTTCATAACCATACATTGAATGGTTCCATGTGTTCATATTGGAAACCTTAAATAGAACAATAGTACCCACTGTACCAAATATTTTATCTTCTATACTTAATTCTTTAGAGTTGAAGAGGGATTTTTGATGGAAGAATAAATTGATGTTACACAAGTATGCTAGATCTTCTACACAGAGGATGAAATCACAAAATATATAAGGATCAAAATTGCAAACAAGAAGAAGTCAAATACACCAAAGAGATCAAATTTTTTTATTCATCCAATGAGTTGTTCAAAGAAACTACAAAAAAAAAGATGAAGTACAAATCACTCAATTTGTTTAGGTGATATCTATTTAATAGACAAATATTTGCTACCATAGATTGGTATTTTTGTTCATGATGTCAATATTAAATAATTACAGCTAAATGAAGGATACAATTCTTCTTAAATATTATTAGTCTCTAGATGTATTAATTAGGTTCAAGGTGTATGTCGAAGACTCATTACCAAAAGTTGGCATTTTATTCCCAAATCTTGAGAGAGGGTCTTTAGTGGAATACACAACAAATTTCCTCTTAATATTCTATAAATTCACATCTTTAGTAGACCCCATATGCATTAGTGGTGAAGTCAATTTCAAACATTCAATGATTACAAGTTATTATATGCAAGAAAAATATTACTATTAAGTATGATAATTTTTGATTTATGGTGAATTCCCAAGATTTTTTTTAATTATAAATACAGGTAAAAAAACACCCATTTATCACTAGTTTAAAGGCATAAGTATTGACAGGTTAGTAATTCTTAAGGAGTTTATGGTAGAATTCATGTTGAGGGAAAATATTTAGAAGATAGACACACATTTGATTACATAAGAGCATTTTTTCTTCAAGAAATAAAGGAAGAGGAAACACCCACATTAGAAGATCGTATTTCTACTCTTTCTTTTATGTTAGAAGATGATTAATGGAAAAAATTATCAACAAAGAAGGTAATTTTTCTTCAACATGTATAATTTGATGATAATATAGTGTTTGAAGATTTAGATCTTAATAGTTTATCAGAGTTAGACCTTGATAGTTTGCTAGAACAAGATTTAGTTGATAAAATGCTCAAGCAAATGATAATTTTGAAGATGTATCATTCACACAAGGTTTGTAGACAACACTAGTTCCAAACTTTGGGAGTCAAATATAAGATTTTTAAATCTTTCTTCAACAACTCAAGTTATTCCATATGATAATTTCAATGAGATGCCATACTATCCTTAATTACAAAATATTGATGGAGTCCTACTAGGGCTTTCTTTGTATGATTCTCAAAATTCTCTAACCTTTCTTCATAATGTATCATTCACATTGTTTGTAAAGCTAAGTGATATGAAGAGTGAATTCTCAACTCATGAGGAGAGGCCATTACTTTTTCCAACTTGTTAATATTTTTGTGTAACCCATTTTTTTCTTTGCTGTTGATTCTAAAAGATCAATTTTGTTTTGTGTTTCCCAATTTGTGATGTTTTTTGTTATGTAGTATATCTTTCCCTTTCATATTGTGATGTTGTGTTTTGTTATTAGGTGATCCAAAATATTTGTCTTTATATTATTTTATAATAGTTTAAGTATATTACCCAAATAATAAGCACCAATATACTATAAAACTCTAGATTTTGGAGTTATCTTATGTTCCAAGTATATTTTGTGGTCCATAGACATATACAATCATTGTACCTATACATGATTTTAATATTGTGTCCAATTTAAAGATAATTTTTTTCATTTTCCTAAGAGCAAGCCATGTTGTTTCTTTCTTGTGATTTTTGCATGTTTATAGGGTTATGAAACAAATATATTGAATCCATTCATCATCACAAAGAAAGAGGCTGATTTGAAGAGTTGTATTAAATCTAAATAGTAACATACACCTAATGAGGAGGAATGAATTTGGTTTTCAATGTTTAAAATATAATGCATTGGTGTACACTACTACGAAGGAAAGAAAATCGACATTCCCTTATCAAGTTCTTATCCTTAGGAGTGGGGGGATTATTTTTAGATGCATACAATTGATAATTTATGAAGGGTGTCCTTGTATACAATTGAAGCAAATATGACATTGACAAGTGTATGTCTTTAACAGGAAGCCGAGCCACAAAATTAAAAAATGCATGTATAATGTTAAGGTGCACACTTGAGAATGAATATCAAAGGTGCGTGGATTGAAATCAAACTTGTTTATTGAGGAATACATTTGATAGAGCCAAAATCAAAATAAAAATTCAATTATAAGGGGTGCACCTCATGCAAGGAAAATTCAACTTTCAAAATGCATTCAAAAGTGCAAGCTTGGAAAGGAGGATGCTTTTAAAATTACAAGTCTTATTGTGAGGTACGCATGAGAGACTTTAGCATTTATTTTACTTAAGGAACCAAGAGAAATAAATATAGAGATGATAATCTTGTAGTAATTTGCGTGTCTAGATTTGAGTTGTGTGCATAATTATGGGATAAAAGGTTTTGAAATTAAAGATTAAAACATAGAGTTTAGGTTTGCACCTATTTGAAGAAGCATGAGCCTCATAAAAATATTCAAATTCAAACAAAAAAATTGCTTCTCACAAGTGCATGCTCAAAAAAAGGAAAACATTCATTTAAAAATAAACTTCCAATATTAAGTTGTGTGAACTTGGTAAGAAGTGAAATGAGTTTCAAGTTTCAAGTATAAGATTGAATATAGAGGTACATGCATAATATAGAGGAATGCACTTTGTAAAAGAAGTTATAAGGTTGAGTTGACAAAGGTGTGTTCAGTTCTAGTGCACATGCTTAGTTTGCTAGGGAGTACCTCAACGTAGGAAAAATCAAAGGTCAAGCTCTACTTGAGAGGTGTATGTGCCTAGGCAAATACATAGATAAAATTTTATTTGTTGAGGGACATGCGAAATGGAGACGTGCAGACTCATGTCAAGATAAAGTTGTTTCAAGTGCAAAATGCAAACCCTTATAGTGGTATATCTAAGCAAGAGAATTTGAAGTCTAATTTGTAGTCTACTGGGGTGCAATTAAATGAAGAAGTTCAAAGTTAAGGTGGACATCTCTCTATGAGTAGAACTGATTGAGCTATCAATGAAATGAAGGTTTATTCATAGGTGACCAACTCCAAATAAAGATAATTTAGTTATAATAGGTGTGATATTTGTTCAAACAATTATAAATTTTTAAAGAGAAATCAAGTCTTTTATAAATAAAGTGTGACACCTAAAATAAAGAGAAAGTCTGTAGTAAACCACAAGTTCAATGATATTTTAAGGAGAACCTAATGCCAATTTTGAAGAGGACTTAAGCTTAAATAAACCTCTTCTTCACCATCTTCATCTTTTAAAATCTTATTTTATAATCATTCTCCAACCATTTCAAGTTGGAAAAAGAAAAATAAGTATGATAATACAATACAATCAACAATTTTGATATTAATAGAGCATCAAAATTGAAGAATAATTAGTCATCATTGCAATTAAATAAGACATAACAATGCTTCATGTTTTTTAATGTTTTCAAAGTTATAGATTTTTAATAAGTTTGAAGGTAGAGAGATAAATTGAAGAAAAGAGTGTTCATATTCGATTGTCAAATAATGGGAGTTTCATAATTTTTCATTTTGATAAGAGGAAAATCTTTATAATAATCATCTATAGTCACCTATCCGAAATTTTATTTTTAATTGTCATTATTTTCAAGGAATAAAACATATTTTTAGTTTTACTATTTTTAGTTAGTGCTATTTAGAGCTTGTGCTATTTTGACTGTTCTCTATTTTTAACCCACAACAAATTTTATTAGGTCATCTATCTTTAAATCTCTTGTCATGTAAGGGGTATGAGTTTTTTTTTATGGAGGAATTTATATCATAGGCAAGATGGCATTGCATAGTTTTAGATTTAGCATTAGGGAATAATATTTTGTAATAAATTTATATGTCATGCAAGTTGTTAGTAAATAGAGTTGAACTAATAGTTAATTTTTTAAATTTTTTTTACACAATGCTTTGTAAACATGATACATAAGTCTCATTTTGCACTTAAGTTTATAATAGTAATTTTCATGCGTGCTTGTTGCTAAAATTATGTTTATCTAGTATTCATTATTGTTAACTCGTGACTCATTATTCATTTAATAGAATTTAGTACATCAATTTTATCTTTTCATTATTGTTGAAGTGTTTTGTCTTATGAGTTACTATTAATGAGTTAAATATTGCTTAACATTTTTTTTTATTCCAGTACATGTTAGGTTGGTCTTTTGTAGCACTATTTCAATATTTGCTTTTAGCTAAACAACACGATCATGTAATTGTAGGGTTTTTTCAATTAAAAAGCATTAGCTTTTTTCCTTACATTGATATACATGTTAACTTGTCTCTTTAGGTAAATTTAAAAAGATACACATGTAATTTTATTCAATATGATTATTGACACCTCAAAAAACATTGTAATGATTGTAGATAATAAGTGCAAATTAAGTTAGAACACCTAATATAACATTGTAAAGATTGTAGACAATAGGTATATTATGTGCAAATTAAGTTAGTTTCATTTATAAAGATTATTCCCTTCTAATTCAAATAGCAGTTCTATTGTATATTTGCTTTAAATTTACGAGTTAAAAAGAGAATAAAATCTATTTAAACATTATTGAATTTAAAAACCTTTAATTTAATATAGATATCTATCTATTCATAAAAAAATAAAAAAATAAATTTGTTTACCTTAATTTATAATACATGTTTCTAAAAGAGGCAGCTTCAATAAACATCCTTTAGAAGTATACTAGGTAGGGTGATTCTCCCATGGTCAAGCCCCTAAAAAAATCAATTTAACAACTTGAAACAAGGATTGAAGACAACATTCAAACATGCAATGATTTTGTAACATTAATGCAAATAGAAGGTGCTATATTGATGTTCTATGGTTCCACTTTAAATAATAACATTAAATTGACCAAAAGCTCGTGGATTATTCTCTTGAATGGATACAATGAATTAGGATTTGTTTTTAACTACATCTTAACACAAATTAATAAATTTTGTGTTTAAATTAACTCCTAATAATTAGTAAGAACAAATTAAAAAAACCTAAATTTAAACTTGAGTTTTGATTTTTTTTTTTATTATTATTAAAAGATTTTATATAAACCGACATAATTGATACAAGAACATAAACCTTAAGATGAAACTTCTTGACTGAAAACTAAATAATCACTCGCACTCCACAATATTCGCCATTACACTAACCTTATTTCATTACAGTAAGTTAATTAGAAATTTCAATAGTGAACATAGCGTGAACTTTCAGCACACGAACTCCAAAACATTCTCGCTTGCTTGTCAAGCCCAATGACCTCCCAGTGCTACTTATAATCGTGCGTATTAAATGTGGTATCAGTCGTAACGGTAATCTTACAATTTTCAGTGATGTTTCTTTTAAGTAAAGCCGAACTATTTTATTATTTGTTGTGCTAATCAACTCTCATCTAACTGTCCTCAGCATCCATAAACAAGCACGGATTTGTCTTGAGCGCATTCACCTCGTGCAGATTTTCAAATGGCGAATGCTCCACATGCCTAATTGGAAATTTTGTGAGGGTTTTCAACAAATTTATTTTAAGGAATTGCAGTTGTAAAAGTTTTATTTATGTAATTCATGGCATAATTTTGAGTAATTCAATTTATTTTGTCGTTCCAGTAAATCATGATATAACAAGATGGCAAAACAAACAAATTGGTGGAATGAATTAGACTGTAATGCCACAACTAGTGGTTATTTGAAGTCAGAAATAGAAAATGGTTCCGCTGGAGGGATGGGATTAACAAGCTATGAAAGTGAAAGTGAACAAGTAATATGTGGGAAAGGCACAGGGCCAGATGAAAATGCTCTGACAAATTCAGCAAACAGTTCAGTACCAAGAGAGCATGACATGGTACTTGGACAGCCAGCACCCGTTTCAGGAGAAGAAGACGGTGCCCATTTTAGGGTTGGCCCTAGCGACCCGGTTGGGCAACTGCAAAGGAATGCTTTAGAATATGCAATTATGAGAGGGCACGAAGTTAATGGATCAGCTGGGCATTTGATGGGCATGGCAATTAGGGGTTCTTTTGTGGAGCTTGCTACTGAGTCTGAGATAGGAGAAGAATTAGATGGGGAGGGGAAAGATAAAGATGAAAGGGATCATGCTGGAAAGAAGAAAAGGGCAGAGCTGTGGCAGGATGCTGAAATGGATGCTCTCGTCCGTGCCTATAGGCATATCCATCTAAAATTGATGTCTGCTGGAAACAAAGGGAGGCACATTTATAAGACTGCTAATGAGAAGTGGACTGAAGTCAGAAACTTATTGCTTACAGTTGGAGTAGATCGGCAACCGAAAGAAATCGAGCGAAAGTGGTCCAATTTGCTCACTGCATTCAAGCAGATAGTTGATTGGAACAAGCAGCCGGGACAACAAAGTTACTGGGAGCTGGATGAAGCATTTAAGAAGGAAAAAACCAAGGCTAAAGAATTACCTGCAAGCTTCCGCATGCAAATGTTTGAATCCATGACAGAGTTTTTGGGTGACACAGGTTGCAAAAAAAGCAGGCAAAGCAGTCATTCCAGCGCTCAGGCCCATCTTTCATTGATGGGAACATCTAACAATTCTGATAGTTGTGGCAGTGCAGCAACTTCAGGTTATTTCTTTACTCTGAAGAGATAATGTTTTTAGGCACATTCCCATGCTTCTATCATGTGTTATCTCTTTACATCTTGTTATTATATTATAGAAAATTGTGTTGAATCTCTCCTCTATATATATATATATGAAAAAATTTAGAAAGCGCCTTTGCAGATATTACAAGTGTGATTTTAATGAACACATCTGACAAGTTTTTTAAACTGTTTTCAGGATGAAATTTTTGCTTTGTGGGCTAGTTTTTTTACATTTTAGTAGCTGAAATACATATAGTACTTGAAAAAATAGCTATAAAAAGATGTATAAGTATAAGAATTACAAATGAAACATTGGCAAACTAGTTTTAAACATTTGAATTTTGAACTTGAATTGAATATTAACAGTTTAACAATGAAAATGTCAAATTTGAAATTTGTATTATAGTCAAAATTCCATAATGATGATTACAATGACAAATGTTCAAAATAACAAAATGGAATGAAGTGAGGCTTCTAATCATCCCCAAACTCCTCATCACTAGAACTGCTGGACTCCACATGGTCAAGCTTCTCCAGACTAATACCAACCAGCCTTGTCTATTTAGCATCCTCATCAATTTGTGTATCTGTGTCTTGTGGTCAATGAGATGTAAGGCACTATGTAGAGTCACAAGCTTCTTTGCTCTCCTAGAGGTAAGCTTGTTCCTCTTAAGGGAGTGGATGATGCTATAAGTAGACCAATTCCTCTTACCAGCAGAAGAAGTAGAAACCTAAGATAGCAAAGGAATAGCTAGAGAGGTAGTCAAAGAAGTCGGCCCATGCCTAGTCCACCATAAGATTGGGTCCTCCTATGCCATAGTTTTCCTATCCATCTTGGCCTATTTAAAATAACCCCTAAGAGCGGCAAATTTTGTCCACTTAGTACGAATGATGCTGGCCTCTATAGGATCATACATCTTTTGGATGGCCTTCATGAACCTTGCCTTCACTTCACCATCCTGTGTGGGTGTAATTCTACTAGGCCTTTGCACATAACGCTTGGGGTTCAATGCATAAGCAACCATATGCAAGGGAGTGTTGAGCTTCTCCAATCTATGATGAATGATTGGCTGATTCTGCTCATTGTAGAATGCTAATTTGTGGTCCTTCTCTCACATGGTAGCCTTCATTTGGTCTAGCATAGAATCAATGCACTCATACACCTGCAAGGCTAGGAGCGTTGGCATCCCCATAGCCAATCACTTGGAAGATTGGAGTAATGATGGAGACAATATATTTTGTACCACCCCAAAAAACATCACCTTCACTACATCCTTCACCCTCTTCCCCTACTCTGTCTTGGACTCAAGCCATTGATTTCATTTTGCCTTCATAACCATTAGTTGCAATGCGTCTTGCAACTCAAGCATCCTCCCCAAGAGAATGAAATACGATGCATATCTAGTCTTGTCATGACCCTATTATGTTAGGTCAGCCACAACCGACCTAGGAAAGGTGCATATTTAATATATATATAAAGTTAATAAATAAATTCCTTTTTAAATATGATATTTGGGCGCTAGAATAAACAGATTTAAATTTTAATTTGGGTGCCAACTTCTTGGGCCACACGTCCCAATGGAAGGTTTTTTATAAGAGTTTGATGGGCGCTAAGGAGGGCATGCAGATTTGGAATATGTTGACTCATGGTGACACTATCAGGACGGAAACCCTGATCTGTGCAAGACTTCGATGACTAGAAGCAGATTTGAGTGGGTAGTTGCTGTGCAGAGTTAGGTCATTGCTGGGAGTGCTTTAGGAGGGGAGTTCGATCCATCTTTTCATCACAAGGGTTTAAATCATCATACAACAACAAGGAATTTACGAAATAATTGCAGTTTTGAATATAACAAATTCATTCCCAGATCTCAGACCTGCTTAGATCAGGCGGCAGAACTACATCAATGCCTTAATTTGAAGTCCGTGCACCAACAACAATTTCCAGACTAACCGAGCTAGGGTTTGGGTGAGTAGGGCTTCTTTAGTTGAGGGTTCCACGCCTCAACTACCAGGTGACTGTAATCTGGAGAGTTTTCAGGACAATTTCCCTGCTAGAAATGCAGATCAGAGCTAGGAATCATCACAGTACTGACTGGGTAACTCCAATTCTGTATTTTTTTGAAGACCTTGAGTGTTGGTACCAGGTCTAAATTTCTTTGTTGACAATTCAGATTTGGGTCAATTAACTGTGCTTATGTCCTCTGCTGCATATTACTCTTATTACTGAATTTGATGTTACAAGCCAAATTGCTTGTTAGAGATGAATCATACAGAAATTGTCTTCTAATGCACTTTGGTTTGTAATTTGGTTAATTTTGAATTCTTAAAATGTTCTTTGTGGCTGAGTGTGACTGAAAGAAAAAAAACCCTAGGCTGTTGCATCTCATAACTCTAGGTTATTACAAGTCTCTACAAGTTTCAAGAATTCCTTCTTAGAGAAGGTCTTGAACAGTGCATGTGAAGTGTGGTGGCTGTAGATAAACATCTGCACATCTTTAGCATCATTGATCACTGCTTAGATCCGATCAATCTTTCCCATTTCCTTGAGTGCATTATTTATGGCATGCACACAACAAGGAGTCTATCAAATATGTCTATAAGTTGCCTCAATTAAATTCCCTACAACTTTGCACACATGGGCCACATTTGTCACTACTTGGACCACATTTTGCCGCCCAACCTCCTCTATAGCATCTTTTGAGAAACTAAAATTGAAAATCAACATCCTTGTGATGCCTTGAACAATCAACCACCTTAAGAAACAAGGGCCCTCTAAACATGTAACCATGATATTGATGAGTGAATGATGTCTAATGTTTGTCAACGCATCCATGACTATGTTGCATCCACTTGTGACCTAGGATTCCTTCATTTTCTCTATTAACATATTTATCTTAGAATAGTTCTTATCCAAGCATGTGGTCCTCAATTTTGTCTCCCCCAGTGGCACATATGATGGTCTTTCCCTTGCCACATCGCCTCCTATTAATAAGGAGAGCGAGCCACATGGAATGAAATGCTAGTGGCGAAGAAGAATCTGCCAATGGCATCATCTACATCCTTCAATTGCACATGAAATAATTTTGCTAGTGGGTTAGGAGCATCACTTGTCATCTTGTGTTTCCCCCTAGCCTTTGCCACCCTTGAAGTAGATGAAATTGGTATATGTGCAATTGGCCTCTGCAAAGTAGTAGAAGTAGAACCTTGTTTGTGATGACCCCTCAACCTTAGAGACAAAGAAGTAGATGTAGGTGCATTGTCTTCACCACCGAGACCACCCCATAACTTACATATCTCAACCCTATAGTTTAGTTTTTTTGCCAACATCTTACATACTTCTACACCTTTTCCTTGGATATGAAGGAGGTGGGCATTAACTTTGGTAATGCTGTGCTGAAATTCAAGCTTACAAAAGTGGCATTTCTATTAAAGTAATGTTTTGTATTGTAATGGTCAATTAGCTTTTAGGATAGACTTTAGGAATCTTCTTTAATAAAGTCATGTTGACTTTAGATATTTTCCCTATGAGTTGTCATCCTTTTCCTTTGTGTATAAAATATTTGTCATCCTTATCCTCTATGGATAAGATTTATCTTTTTGCTTTATGAGTTGTCATCCTTATCCTCTGTGTATAAGATATTTGTAACCCTAATCCTTTGTGAATAAGATATTTGTCATCCTTATCCTCTATGGATAAGATATTTGTAATCCTATATAAGGATGATTTTTCTCCTTATTTCAGAATAGATTTTTATGCAATCTTGGTTAACTTTCTGTGTGCTGTTTTTGTAATATGGTATTAGAGCTCGGGTTTTCTAAATTCTCAGAATTGGTGAGCACATGAATTCTATGGACTATAGCAGTGACGAATTGCACGCAAGAGACACAAAAGGAACGTGCCAGAGGAAGCTGTATAGATTCGTACAAAAGTTTTTTGATGAATTTTTTCAATAAATTTGTGGGTCTATTTTTTGTAATTTTTTGGCAGATGTTTTTTACAAAATCTGTGGGTTTTTAACAGTTAAACATTGCATAGGGTTCTAAGACTTGTTTTTTGACAATTTTTTTTTTTAAATTGTAATTTTTGTTGATTTAAGATAGCTTCGGTCATGTATAAATGATGATTGCATTCATGCATCATCCTCATTTATATTTAACCAAATTGTTCTTAAAATATAAAACCATCAAATAAGTTATTCAAATTTCAAATGATGATGATCGAAATTTGCAAATGAATAAATTGGAATTCATATTTGATGATTGCGATTTCTTAAATACACACATCTTAGTCTATGGATAACATCGAATGGTTTCGGTTGTTAAGGGAGCCCGCGCGCCCAAGGGACACGTCCCATGAGCGGACGTGTCTCCACTTTGTGGAGACATGTCCTCTCATGAGACGTGTCTCTCCTTGAGGCGTGTCTCTCTCATATAAATGGGACTTCATTCCCTTATTTGCAAGATATTGAAGTTGATAAATGTTCTGCAATCAACACATTTAACATAAAAGAAATAAATCTGACTTAGAATTCTTGAACAAAATTTCACACTTAGAATTTCCATAGGTCTTTTAGGATCCAAACTCTGATAAGATTTGATTAACATTTACATGGTATTAGAGCCAAGTTGAGTGAATCCAAATCAAATCTAGATATTAGATTACTTAGAAAAATTCGTATTTTTTAAATCGAATTCACATCACATTCTTCATAATGTCAAGTGTGATCAAATTTGAAGATCGTCTTGCAGGAGCAAACAACTTCACATCATGGAAATTTAGAATCATGATGATTCTTAAAGAGAATAAGTTAGACTCATTTGTAAGAGAAAACAAGAGGGAACCAGAGGATGATCCAAAGAAAAATCAATGGATTGAGAACAATGAAAAAGGCATGAAAATCTTAGTAGATGCAGTTAGGGACCATATAGTACCCATTCTAGCAAAACATGAACCTGCATATCTAATGTTCAAATCCCTTGAGAGCACCTATGAGATAAACAACACCAGTAGGACTCTTGCATTAAAAAGGCAAATCAACAATGTCCAAATAAACAAAGAAGAAACTATCAATGCATACTTCATGAGGATCATTGAACTAAGGGATCAATTATCTACAATAGGATATCAAATTGATAGCAAAGAGTTAACACTAATTGCACTAGGAGGCCTACCAAACTCATCGGAGTCATTTGTTCAAGGAATAAGTGCGAGATTTAAACTCCCCAAGTTTGATAGGCTAAGAATAGACTGCCTACAAGAGGAAACAAGACTATCAACAAAAGAAAACAAACAAAAGAACATAGATGAAGACATTCATGTGCTCAACACAACATCTAATAAAAGGGGTAAGAAAAACTCTTACGGGAAAGGATCATTTAAGAGAAAGAGAAATTCCTATGGAAAAGGATCATTCAAGAAGAGGAAAGACATCTCTCAAGTACAATGTTTTAGATGTGATCAATATGGGCACTATGCAATGAAGTGCCCTGACAAATCAAAACAAGAAGCATCCTTTGCTATAGTAGGAAAGTCAAATTCAGACCATGAATCTGAGAAATTTGTATTCTATTCAGCCCTATCAAGTCAAATATCTAACAATACCAACAACTGGGTAATTGATAGTGGTACTTTAAGGCACATCATAGGGTTCAGAGAACACTTGGACACTATGACTGAAGAGACTGATGAAGAAGTAACCATCGGGGATGATTCTACACACCCTGTAAAGGGGGTTGGAACTTGCTCCATCAAAGTGAAATCTGGTCTCTCCCTTCAACTCATTGGAGTTTTATTTATACCTGGAATAAAGAGAAATCTAATATCCATCTCTGCTCTTGAAGACAATGGATATAGGGTTACCTTCATGGATGGGAAAGTTCTAGCTTGGCCTAAGAACTCAACTATAAAGAAAGCTCAAACCATAGGTATAAGACAAGGTTATCTTTATAAACAATGCACTGAAGTCAAGCAAGCCCTTACCCTTGATACCTCTAATTCAAATGAAATTTGGCATAGAAGATTAGGACACCTTCATTTTCGTGCCCTACCCTCTGTGGAAAAACTTGTAACAGGATTACCTAAGTTAAAACCAACTCATGAAGGAGTTTGTAAAGGTTGTGCTTTAGGAAAGAATACAAAGGGATCCTTTCACAATAGCCTGAGTAAAACCCAAAGTGTGTTAGAAATGGTTCACTCTGATTTATGTGGACCCATGTCTGTACCCTCCAAGGCAGGCTTCCTATACTATGTAATATTTATAGATGACTTCTCTAGGAAGACTTGGATTTATTTTCTTAAGTGTAAAGAGTCAATAGAAATCTTTAAAAGGTTTAAGGAGTTCAAAGCTCTTACTGAAAACTTCTCTGGGAAGAAAGAAGAAAATCAAAATCCTAAGGACAGACAATGGAAAAGAATACACCTCTGAAATCTTTAAGGAATTCTGCATGAATGCTGGGATTAAGAGGGAGTTTACAGTAGCTTACAACCCTCAACAAAATGGTGTTGCTGAAAGGAAAAATAGAACCATTGTAGAAGTTGCAAAAGCAGTGTTGCTTGACCAGAACATAGAAACCTCCTTCTGGGCAGAAGCCTCTAGAACTGCTGTCTACATTCAAAATAGATGTCCACATTCTCATATAGATAACAAAACTCCTGAAGAAGCTTTTACCGGCATAAAACCTGATATTAGTCATTTTAGGATTTTTGGTTGCCCTATCTATATTCATGTGCCCAAAGAGAAGAGATTCAAACTAGAACCTTCCGGAAAGAAAGGGGAATTTGTAGGATATAGTGAAACCTCCAAGGCCTACAGGATATTCATACCTGGGCAGAAACAAATTGAATTGAGTAGAGATGTCATCTTTGAAGAAGACATTGCATTCAAAAGGGCAAGAAGTTCTAGTGAGATAGAAACTTATTCCCGTAGAGTAGTAGAAGTGGAACCTGCTCCTGAGATTTAGAGGGAGTATCTTGAGGAAATGCCAAATGAACTTCAATCTACTTCAGATGAGAATCCAAATGACAACGGTAGAAAGAGGCCACTTTGGGCTAGAAAGATGATCAAAGAAGCCGAGAATCATGCAACACCCAAAGGAACGTTTAGGGAAAGTAAAAGACCCAAATGGTTCTCAAACTATGTTGCTCTAATGAATAACATCATAAATTCAGAACCTGATAGTGTTACAGAAGCCTTCAGACATCAAGTATGGAAGGACGCAATGATGAAAGAATATCAATCCATTCTAAAAAATGATGTATGGGATATAGTGCCTAGACCAAAAGAGAAATTTGTTGTCTCTTCTAAATGGCTCTTCAAAATCAAACATGCTGCTGATGGCAGTATAGAAAAACATAAAGCACGTTTGTGGCAAGAGGTTTTTCACAGAAGGAAAGCATTGATTATGAAGAAACATTTGCACCTGTTGCCCGTTACACATCTGTGAGAGGAGTGATAGCCATTGCAGCAACTAAAGGTTGGAAGATCCACCAAATGGATGTGAAAACTGCCTTCCTAAATGGAACCATTGAAGAGGAAGTCTATCTAGAACAACCTGAAGGTTTTGTGATACATAAACCTGACTCACATGTATGTTGACTAAAGAAAGCACTCTATGGACTTAAACAGGCTCCCAGGGCATGGTATGAAAGAATTGACAGCTACCTCTTGGGACTAGGATTTTCCAAGAATGATGCAGACCCAAATCTTTACTTTAAGGTAATCAAAGGTGATATGTTAATAATTATTTTATATGTTGATGACTTGCTGATAACAGGAGAAGATCACCTCATTGCTCAAGGAAAGAAGGATCTAACTTCAGAGTTTGACATGAAAGACTTGGGCATCTTACACTACTTCCTAGGTTTAGAAGTATGGCAGAAATCAGATGGCATCATACTAAACCAAGGGAAGTATACTATTGATATTTTGAAGAGATTTGGAATGTTGGATTGTAGACCCATGTCTACAACTATGGAAACCAACCTTCACAAACTAAAAGAAGCAACGATAGAATCTAAGTGTGCAGATTCCACTCTATATAGACAAATGATTGGATCATTGATGTACCTGGTTAACACCAAACCTGATATTTGCTATGCAGTGAATGCTCTAAGCCAGTTCATGTGTGAGCCAAAGGAAATTCACCTTATGGTTGTGAAACATATATTGAGATATCTTCAAGGCACTATCGGATATGGTCTTCTTTACAAAAATAATCAACTAGATCTACATGGGTACTCTGATTCAGATTGGGTTGGAAGTGTAACGGATCGGAAAAGCACATCAGGATGTTGCTTTAGTTTGGGATCGGCTATGATCTCTTGGATCTGCAGAAAACAGTCTTCAATAGCTCAAAGCTCGACAGAAGCTGAATACATTGCAGCCTCTATGGGGGCAAGAGAAGCAGTATGGCTCCGAAAATTGCTTGTGGGACTCTTTGATGAGCCCTTGAATCCTACTATCATTCATTATGATAATCAGAGTTGTATCAAACTATCTGTAAATCCAGTATTCCATGATAGATCTAAACACATTGAGATCCCCTACCATTATGTAAGAGACATGGTAGAAAGAAATGTGATCCAGTTGGAGTATATTAGTACAAATGATCAAACAATAGACATTCTCACCAAAGCTCTCTCCAGAATCAAGGTTGAACACTTCAAGAAGAAGCTTGGTATGATTGAAATGTAATTTGATATTATGTTTGAAATTCAAAATTGTTTAGAAGTTGTACTAATATATTTTAAGATGTTTAATGTGTAAACTCTTTTGTCATGTGTGTGACTCCATGACCTTATGGGCCCGCTCCCCCTGTGTACATTATTGAAAGGTGACGATCTTTCTAATAATGAACACTTGTATGTGACATTGTAAAGTGACGACTCTACAATGATAAGTTGAACTATCATGATAGATATCATTTGACTTGATATCTGTGGACATGTCATGATACTATCTCTTGGACACTTTGATGGATATCATGGGACTTGATGTTATTTGAAGATCATTGTGATCCTTAAAGAGATAATCATGGTGGATAATTATATATCCGTGGATATGCCATGAATTATTATGGTAGACATCATGTGACTTGATGTCAGTGCACATACCATAATGAAGATGTGATTATGAAGAATGTCATGTGACTTGACAATATTGAGAAACCATATCATATCTTCGATATCACTTGTGAAGGTGATATCTCCACTTATTTGATTTGGAATATCTTCCCTAGCTAAGAGGGAGTGTTGATTTAAGATAGCTTTGGTCAGATATAAATGATGATTGCATTCATGCATCATCATCATTTATATTTAACCAAATTGTTCTTAAAATATAAAACCATCAAATAAGTTATTCGAATTTTAGATGATGATGATCTAAATTTGCAAATGAATAAATCGGAATTCATATTTAATGATTGCTGTTTGTTAAATACACGCATCTTAGTCTATGGATAACACCGAATGGTTTCGGTTGTTAAGGGAGCCCGCGCGCCCAAGGGACACGTCCCATGAGCAAAGTGGAGACACGTCCTCTCATGAGACGCATCTCTCCTTGAGGCATGTCTCCCTCATATAAATGGGATTTCATTCCCTTATTTGCAAGATACGGAAATTGATAAATGTTCTGCAATCAACACATTTAATATAAAAGAAATAAATCTGACCTAGAATTCTTGAACAAAATTTCACACTTAGAATTTCCGGTCTGTTAGGATCCAAACTCTAATAAGATTTGATTAACATTTACAATTTTCAACTCCTTTTTGGCGATTTTTGTACAAAATCGTGGTTGTTTGTGGAATTTTTGCATATTAGGGTTTGACCTTGGGCACGGTGATCAAAGATCTTTTTTTTTAAATTGCTTTTTGCTGTTTGGTCATTTGAGATGCCTGGGCATCCCTAAGACGGTCGAGAGACCCTAGGAGTCGCTTGGATGTCCTGACATCCCCGGTGTCTTGGCGGCATCTCAAAGATAGTGTCTTGGCAGCATCTCAGAGATAGTGGTGTTTGCGGTGGGGCAGCGTGCCCCCAAGTCCTTGCATCTTGGTGTCTCGAAAACGTGGGGTTTTCTTTGGGGGGGTGATGGGTCCCTATGGAACATTGCTTAAAACTGTAGTCACTTGTAGATGCAAGGGCATAGGGATGTGGTAGGTAAGCTGGACTTCATTTCATATCAGGGAATTGTAATAAATGGATAAGGGTATGGCTGTATTATATGTACATGTAGTCATAAGAAAATGTGGTACAATGACAAGGGCCTCATCCTTTTACTGAACTCACCTAGCCGCTATGTTTACAACCATCTTCCATAATGGTGAGTTGGAAAAATTGGTTCTCATTCAATTCTGCATGCCAATGCCACTTTCTTGCAGCCAAATGGTTTTATTGTTAACTTGGAAAATAATTGAGGAGAGACCTTGTCATGTATTGTTAGAGCATTTTAAAGAAACAGTATACTGGCCCAGTGGTCAAGAGGTCAGTTGGACCCAAAAAGGGAAGTGTCTATTCAGTTTTGGTTTTAAATTGCTTGCATTTCCAAATCAATCTTAAAATTAATGTAAAAGGGAATCACTGTGCTAGTAGTTTCTGGGGATGGCTCCTTCCGTGAATGTTCCTATGTCACACATTGTTGCCCATTAAAGAAGACCACCAATGCATTTGGAAGTCAATTGATTTATGTATATTCAATTGCAGACTATCTTCATTTATGTCTAACCAAACTTGCCTTTATCTCATAGAGACATCTTCTTTGGATGGTGCCACAAGCCTGAATTTGGATTTGTTGTCTGATGTATACCTAAGAAAACATATATGTAGTAACCAAGGAAGTGGTTAGTTTTGTCGCTAAACTTATGCATAAAAGTCATATATCAGCATGATGAAAAACATTACATTAAATAAAAGCAGCAGGAACAGCACCACAATAACCCTTGGGAACCATGTTCTTAATTATTAGGAAACTGTCATCATTGATTCAATAGATAAGCCAACAGACATGGAAGTTACACATGAGGGATTTTGGTGGAGGTTTAGTCATTTGAAGAGGATAAGATGTCAATTTCAATACACAAGACTAGCTCAGAAATTGCACATTAAAACTCTATTTATAAATACTTCACCTTGAAGGATTATTTCAACAGTTGACCATTGTTGCTTTCTCCTATATTTAATTCTTAGCCATATCTTTCACATCTCTTTTATTTCCTCGCTCTTTCAGTTATTTCTGAGCCATATCTTTCACATCTATTTTGTTGTACATACCAACAATTTGTGATTTTTGTCAGTCATCAGTTTATCTCTAACTCCATTTTTATAGTAGGTTCTCATTAAGGTTTTACATTTACATGAAGCCATCTAGAGCAAGAAATTAACCATTTAACCATGGTTTTCAAGAAACATGAATACGAGCTTCAGCAGATAACTATTTCTCTTTCAGACATCTATTTTGTTGTACATACACAACAATTTGTGATGTTTGTCAGTCATCAGTTTATCTCTAACTCCATTTTTATAGTAGATTCTCATGAAGGTCTTATGTTCACATGAGGCCATCTAGAGCAAGAAATTAAGCATTTAACCATGGTTTTCAAGAAACATGAGTATGAGGTTCATCAGATAACTAGGGCATTCAAACAAGAAGAAAGAGTGTTAGTACCAATATTGGTACCCAAACAAACTTTACAACAATTTTCAAGTGAAAAAAGGGATTTTCTCGATTTTGGCCAACCTACAGCAGAAAACAACTGTGACAGACCTGATTTTTTACTAATTAAGGCTGACTTGGTCTTCAACAATGATGTCTTCGGTGTATTTTCATGACTTGGGTTATCTATGTTGTCTCATTCATCCACAGCGGTCTTCTTCTGCAGGAGCAAACAAAACAGTAGAACAACAGAACAATGAACAGAACAGCAGTCTGAATTTCTTTCCTAACACATAAGGCAGAGCAGAATCAACATATTTTGATCAAACTGTTGGTTGAGGGCAGAAACTGGATGAAAAACATGACCAGAATCAGAAAATCTAAAGAGGTGGCAAAAGCATCAAGAATCTCCGCCCAGGACTTAAAACATTAAAAAATCTGGTAGTATCCTTATTAATGCTAGTTGGAGGTGTTAATTGAGGGCACACCTTTTGATGGTTATAAGCTAAGTCACAAGGTTCGAATTCGAATTCGTGTTCGACAACATTGACATTCGGATGAAGTTTGACAAGAATTTTTTTTGAAAAGTAAGAAATTCGGATTAAATTCGCCTTATGTAATTTTTTATAAATATAAGTAATATATCTATAAAATTGTATAAAAAAAATTAAATAATATTTAATAAATATTATATATTTTTAATATATTTTCTTTTATATATAATAAATAATATATATAATTAATAAATAAATAACTAATAAATAATAAATAATAAATAATATATAAATAAATAAATAATAATATATAAATAAATAAATACAAATATATAATAAATAAATAATATATATAAGTATATAAGAAATAAATAATATGTAATAAATAAATAATATATATAAGTAAAAATCATTTATTACATACAAAATAATATTAAAAATATAACGAAACACAACATAAATTAATAATATTAAGTTTAACTATAAGAACATATTCAAAATATAATTCAACAGCCCGACAATTATCGGAGGTTGAGGGCGCTAATGCAGGTCACGATTCTGGTACGCATACTCCTCTTGTCCGTTGTAATGGCCGACACTGGTGTTGGTGATATTCTTCCTCCTCCTAAGAGATTGTATTAGCTAGTGATTGATAAATCAAATTTGCAAACTTGCGCATGTGTGTTTGTTGGAAGGTACGGCGAGGGGGCCATCGTTCTTGACACGAGATCCGCAGGAGGCATCTTCGAGACAATACAACTACATAGTGGTGGGCGGAGGGGCGGTGGGGTGTGCAATCGCAGCAACTCGGAGAAAATGAAGGAAACCGTGGCAATAATGAAGGAAATCGTGGTGGAAACCTGCAAAAAAATGTTGCAAAAACCCTATAAAATGCTTTAAAAACCTTGAATAATCGGCACATTTTTCCGTACGAATAAGGTTATAAGCATCTGAAATTCTGCCCAGCAAGTTATAAGGAATCAAAAATAGACTTTGGTGCGCTTGAGGGGTGGCATTGCCACACAAGAATTCTGCCCTTGCATCTGAAACTTGGCAAATACATCAATAAATTCCAAGCAGGCAGGAAAGATAAGTTGAGGCACACTTTGCCCATGGTTTTATCAACTAAAAAACTGTGCAAAGATCATGGCGAATTGATCTCAAAAATGTGCCAAGGGCGAAAATATCAGAAAATAAGAGTGAGACGCCATTTTGAAGTGGCTTAGCCACTAGAAAACTCTGCCAAGGCTCTCAAGAGTGAAAAAGACACTAGGAAACAACTGCAAAGTGGAAAATGGGTGAAGCAAATGCGACCAACATGTAGATAAAAGAACATGAGTATAAATTGCACTTTTAAAGTGGTGAAGCCACCTTGAGAATGTGACAATGAAATGGAAAATCAGTAATGGAAATGCACTCAGGCTTAAAGCATAAGGAAATCGTGCTTTTTACCTGGCATTGGTACTTAAAAAGTGTGACTAAGGAGAGTAAGTCATCCAAGTTGAGTTTTAAAACAAAAATGCTCAAAAGATTTGTGCCACCTTTGCAAAATTGGGCCTATGTTAAGGAAAAGCTAGTTTTAAAGCATGATTGTTGCAGGTTTTTGAGGGGTTTTCAGTACCTTAAGGGGTTTGTGATGACAGCTGAGTGATATACGGGTCTCAAATGGACGTCTGGCAATACATGAAGGTATATTTGACACTAGTTTTTACAAGGTTTCTTCTATTGATACAGTTTCAAGGCATATTTGGCACTAGTTTTTGGTCACTTACATCAAACAACATTCGAGCAATAAAAGATGGCAGCATATGTGACTTTGTAATAGCCCTATTGAATAAACGAAAAACAAGAGTTTTTCATCTTTTAAGAGTTGGATCCTTTGATCAGCAAAAGAAGATAAATAAAGGGAGCATTCATGAGAGTTAGGGTTTTCTTTCTTGAAAGCTCCAAGTCTTTTTTCTTTTAAAGCTGTCATTCAAACAGTGATGTTGGCTATATGTGACAGTAATTTTGGTTAGGGATAAACTATAAGCTGTGTTACACGGGGATATGTCCCCACCCCTAAACCCTACGTCGCCGTCCCTTGAGGCGTTTCAGGGATGGGAAGACGTCAGGGGACGTCCCCCAGCCATCCCCTCCGATTTTCCATTTTCAGGAAACACCAGGAAACACGTCCCCTTTTTCGGAAACGTCTGCAAAACAAAAGGGGATGCCTAGCCGTCCCCGGGACGGCCAGGGGATGGTTAGGCGTCCCCCAACCGTCCCGGAAACGTCCAGGCGTCCCCCATGACATCACTTGAAAAACATGCTTTAAAATTAAAAAAATCATTGTTTTTTTTAATATTTTATTGGTTTCTAAAGGGGTGTGGGGGTCCCACAGACCCTCCCACACACCTCATATACCCTAAAAACATAAAACAAAAACATAAAGACTCTTTACCTCTTTGTAGCTGCTGTTGGGAGCTGTAGAAGGTGAGTTTTCAGGGAGCTGTGGGAGGTTGGGAGCTGACTGGGAGCCGTGAACATAGTTTAATAGTTAATACTGTTGACTTGTCATGAATCTCATCATCATGATTAAAGTTTAAGCTTTAAACTTATTGCTGTTAATACTTTAGTTTATACTACTGCTGTCATAATTTATGCACATATTGATATTGTTGTTATGATGCTATCAGTTATTGACATATTTGATATTTCAGATTGCTCTCTTTCTCTCTCTCTCTCTATATATATAATATGTTGTTAAAAATTCAATTACACACACACACACACATATATATATATATAATGAAAAATTCATATATTGCCGTCCCCCTGCCGTCCCCCAAAATCGGCCCTCAGAGTGCCGTTGCCAAAACATGTCTCCTGCCGTCCCCCCGTCCCCATCCTCGAAACGCCGTGGAACATAGACTATAAGATATCATAGTGGTTTTACAAGTGTTCTCCAGCTGCTAGGATTTCATCATCATGTTTAATGCAGATCCGAGGGTGAAATATCAGGGTTTTATGGTAACTTGCAGTAGTTTTTTGAGCATCTTTCATTGCTGAAATTCGCAAAAGCTTCCAAATCCTTGAGGCTTTCCAAAACTCTAGATTCAAATCATCAGGTAGTTTGGTGAAATTGTTAGCTGATTGATATGTCCAAATTCAAAGTGTCAGCACTGGCATAGGAGTGTTCAAGTTGTTTGTTTTCAACAATTTTCACACACTCCAGAAAAAGTTTGCCATATTATAGAGACTCCAAAAGGTTTGAGAAAGTTTACAAGTCAAAGTTATTTTAGATTTTCAAAATGTAATTCAAGTGGCAAAAATTGCTATTTTTTCAGAATGGATAAAGATGAGCCTATTTTTAGGCCTTTGTATCTAATTATTCATTTTAGGATTAGATTACTTTAAAAGTTGTTTTATGTTTAGAAGATAGAAGCACTTTTATGGGAATATTAAATTATTATTTTATCCCCAAAAACTTCCACGAGAGAGTTTATAAATAAATTAGAGTTTGTGTTAGACTTATGATGCAGAAGTTTTCATTCGAGTTGAGAAGTTAGATTATTGTGTTGTAGGTTTGAGAGTTTGTCAAATTACCAATAAAGAAGATCTGTGTTTAACCTTGCATAACATCTATCTACTATCCTTTGGAGTAGCTTTGTACACTTCTAGGTTATTGTTGCTTTTCATTCTCATGCTTTTTTGATTGCTGTCATTGATATTGTTTCCTTTGTTCAAATCCAAGATTCTTCTTAATATGAATCTGCTGATGTCTGCTCTAACCAGTAGATAATATTGTTGTTTAGTTGCATAACAGAAAAACTCATAGTGAGATGAAGTACTTTCAGTCTTGTGCTCCAACCACAGAGATTAAAAAAAGATGGGTGTACATTGTTTTCAGCAGTTGGTTTACACTCAAAACTCCTAGAAGATAAATTATACAGTGTGCATAAGTAGCAATTTAGTTAATTTGTTTAGATTTTAGGAGTAGATTAGATCAGGGATTTTCCCCTGCAAATTTGAAGAGAGGATTTCTTCAGACATTGTTCCAGATTGAGTTGTCTTGGAAAGGACAAGCTAAAATGCTAACAAAGAGCAAAATAACAAGAAAATTTCAGGAATTTTGATGCAATAGAGTATAAAGTCAAACTTCATTCTCCTGAAGAAGATCTAGATGATCCTTTATCATCCAAAGATAGGTTGGAATCAAATATGAAGAGCGGTTTTAAGTATATCCTATCAAAATACTCCCATGGATTGCCATATACTAGGGAGACTGTTATGTCTATTTAGACAAGGATTAAAGAATATGCAGCTGAAGTCCCACTCAATAAAGTGGAAAAGTCTGCATTGGCAGAACACTTACATGCATCTAAACATGACATTTGCATTGAAAAGATGAAAGTTATTGCTAGGGAGGATCCCTTTTATAAAAGAAGATTAAGCGAGGCCATTGAAATCTGCAAGTGCCCTGATAACCTGAATAGGGATGATAACCTATGGTTAAGTGAATCTTAGAGATTCATCATTCAAAAACTTTGCTGTGGCCCCCCATCCATAAGAGATTCTAGTTAATTGATTCCCAATCATTTAAATGTGTTTTTTTTTAATTAGTGAATTCTGCGTTTAACCAGGTTGAGCTGGTGGGACCACATAAGGGGTACCCCATCCTCAACACTTCAAATGTCCCACCAAGGACTAATACATCAAACACATCCAAATGTCCACTATGAGACTGGAACACGAGTTCCTCAGCTAAACAGTCAAGAGATAAATAATTGCACAATGTGCCCTTGTGCCATCTAAATGTGGTATTTGTTACATTCTCAAAATTAAATATAATTTATTAATTTATGCTTTTCTAGTTGGACCAACTTGGCATATATTGCATTGTAAAGAGTTATCCATTTAAGGAGCTCTTATCTGCAATCCTATACTTGTTTGACACAGGGCTTATGGAGGTATTTTCCTAAATTATGGACTATGGAAGCCTTTAATCTCCTAAAACTTAGACTTGTTATTTATCATTGGTTTTTGTGCTGAATGAATGATGAGCACATCAACGTATACACTGCTGGGAAGCACCTGAAGTGTCTCTTGGAGTTAACTATAGTGTTTTTAAGCTAGATAAACTCATCAAACAAGATAATATTATAAAAGAAAAAAAACTGAAGTATGTTATTTCAACAAAAATGTTGCATGCTTTTTTTGTTTTCTTTATTGTTATCTCTAAACAACTACAGATGTGGACCTTAGTTCTCATATGGTGCTTCATTTGGGAGTTGATCTAACACAAACTTTGACTACAAGTCCAAAAAATAAATGCAGGAGAACTATACAAACAGTAATTATGATCACATCAACAAAGCATTTTCCATCTGATATCAGTAAAGGAAAGTTCAAAACTGAAATGAATTGCAGTGTGCAGCACATTTACAGAAATTATGAATTTTTCTTTTATCAAGTTGCTATGCCTTTGTTCACATTGGCTCCTAGCTTTAAATCCTTTTATTATTTATGCCATCTTTTGTCTCTAGAAAGATAATTTAGGAGAACTCATACTGATGAATATCTGGAGGCTCACATAAAGTCTAACTGATTACAGTGGACCACAGGTTCTATGGATATTCCTGTGTCATTGGAAAAAATCTCTTGTCAGGCCAACAGAACATGTACAACTGATTCTTTGGAAATGTAAGTATTGAGATTTACCATTTTTAGTACTTACTGTTATGATAATGGGTGTAAAGTGCATCCTAAACTCAAAAATTCTAGTGTTAATGTTATCTGCTTTCTGTTCTGAAGTTAAATTTGTCAACCGTTGAAGTTTGGTATGTTTTTGATGAGTACAGAACCTGCCTTTGATTTGTAATTTGGATGGTATATTATAATATTCTAGATATGGTTACAACTTACAACTTTTCCAGATGGAGGCTTTCCTTCCAGTGACTAATAGAGAAATTTTACTGCTTATGAAATTGTAAATTATTAGAAAATGTAAATTGCAAAAACACTTTATGGAACATGGATTAGCTTAAAATATCTAGATAAAAGTAAAGAATGCACAATTTATTCTATGATAAAGCCATCTCACTGAAATCTTGGTAAATGCTATGCAACAAACAGAATTTTATGATGGTTCCAAGATTGTGTTTAACTATGTAGTTTCTCATTTATTGAGAAATATTACATACTCATGCAGAGCATGAACAAATCTTAGTTAGAAGTTGTAGTGGAATTTGGTCTTCGTTATGTCTATATTTTAGTGATTTGCTTGGTAATTTAAGGCTTCTGTGATTAAATCATTTTGCATTCTGTTTGATAGGAAAAATTGTTTCTACAAAATGTGGCTAGGAAGCAGGACTTTTAATGAGTTTTGTCCACTTGCAGCACTTAGGACTCATTAAAAAATGTATCATTCTCATGCAAAGCATGAACCAATCATAGCTTAGAAGTTATATTTGACTTTGGTCTTCTTAGTTATGCCTAAATAGGCCATCTGGGAGCAGGAGATGGCTCATGATCTCAGATCCACTGAATCTGCCCTTGGGTTAAGCGAGGCCATCTTGGATTGGGCCTTGGAATAAAAGGAAGATGCAGGTCTACTTTAAGATAGATTGGTTTTATCTGTCCAAGTTACTTGCAAAGGAAGCATGGTGTTGATTTACCTGGGATCTATAACCCTGATTGTGGGCTGCCCCCCCCTGATGTCTGCCCTTTTGTGGAGAAATAGACAAAACTTATCCAAGACAAACCGGGGTCTTATCTCAGGAGCACATTTCAGCCCCAAGTTTGCATATTAAATAGTGAAAAGTCTAATATTGCCTCAAGTTATATAAATATAAGTGGCCTTATGGGTTCAGATCTCTGTTGATCAAGGTTGAGTGCAGAACTTCCTGAGACACCTCAACCTCTTGACCAAAGTTGAGTTCTTCTAGTGATTTGCTTGGTTATTAAAGGTTTCTACAATTATATCTTTTTGCATTCTGTTTGATAGTAAAATTGTTTGGGCAGAATGAGACTAGGAGGCAGGATGTTTGATGGCTTTTAAAAAGCCATATTACCTGTAGCAAGTGGTGCAGTGCAAATAGACTTATATAGCACTTATGTCAGCAGTGTCTAGATAAATACATACACTAACTTTGTCAGTGTTCTTGAGAAGCATCTCTAGATAAGATTTCATATAATTAAACAGGCATTACAGATGAACAAGAGAAAAAATAAAACAAAATTAAGTACATCCAATTGCAGCATCGTGTCTGCACTTTTCTTTTCATGCTGAAGATTCTTTTAGATTAGGGATGGTGAAAGATTTGAAAAAGCTCAAGAGAAGGTTTTCCATCATTTGCGAATCCCTGTTTTGTGGCCACATAAAGCATAAAAGTTTTGCAATCAATTCAGATGTCACTTACAATTGAACATTTTTGGAAAATGAATTCATATAAAATGTCAACAAAATCTATGCCTTTTTACAGAGAGAAATTATTTTCTTTGGTCACTTCATTGTTGCTTTGTTCCCCACATTAGACAATAAAATTGAAACAAGTATAGAAAAACACACTGGCAACAATAAGAAATTAAACTAGCAGAAAACTATATTTAATTGAGAAATAGTATCATGCACATGAATGTGAGCTATCGAACTCTTAAAGAGGAGTACAGTATTGTATGCTGAGAAACAGTCTTAAGATGATGAACATTGCTTGGTAATCCATATTCACCATGAAGAAATGGCAAGCCCAAACTGTCACATTACATTCACAATGACATATAGGGAAAAATTTAGATTATAAAATGCAAATGACTTGGAAATTTTGCAAGAAATTCTTTAGATGGTGAGACAATACAAAGTATTACTATTAATAAAACAAAAGCTTTTTTAAGTAAACATAATCATTGAAACATGGAGCATTCTCTAATCTTGATTCTCCTGTATAATTAATAGATATAAATTATAATATAATGATCACATGTTATTTGTTGAAATTTCAGATTTTAATTTCCCAAATACGTATCTACCAACCCCTTTAAATATTCTTCAATTCACCATCATATGGGGTTGTGGGAGTCTATTGAGGATGGGATAGTTTATTATTGATTGTGCCTTATGCTCTTCCTTTCATTTTTTCTTATAGGCCTTGTACTCTTCCTTCAATGTCATTGAATATTATCCTTCAAGGCTTACTTGGTTTCATTAAGCTCTCTCTGTACTACCTCCTTTCTTACTTTTGCTTTTGCAAGAATCATTCTCTATGCTTCCAACTCTTTATACAAATTTGTAAGGGACATCGTCTAATGTCATATCCCCTTTTCCAATAAGTTCCCATGATGTTCCATAAGCCCATTTCCCATTTTCCGGTGGGCTTGGGGAAATAATACTTGGGAAATGATTTTTACAACTTTTAAGTGAGTTATGCTTTTTATGTCTTCATAAAGTGACCACATAAAGTGTTTTATAAAGTGGGTCTTAGTAATAAAGTATTTTCATAAAGTGGGCACCTAGACTGGGGATGTTTTTAATTAAAAACAAAACCTTATCTAATCCTCCTAAGTGGCATTGGAAGAGGAATTTAGAGAATTTGAAAAGACTTCTTTTTGGAGAGAAATATTGGCCACTCAAGGGTTTATATAAGCAAGGATTTCAGCCAAAGGATGTATGCTTGTTTATTATCTCAATTCCCTCAAATAGATTGAACATCTTTTTCATCTATCATTGGAGATTGGAGGACGAAAACCCTTTGATTTCCATCATTGGATTAGCGAATGAAAACCCCAGATTCAGACTTGGGTAATCTCATTCAGAGATTGCATTGGAATACAAATATTGGTACACAATTGAAGGTCATTGGTGAATTAATTTCTGATTTATATTTTACTACTGAATCTCAATAATTTTGGTTTCAAGGCTGTTTGTGCAAGGCCAAGTCAGGAGAAAATGTATTGTTTGGGTGGCTTCATTTGCACCACGGCTGGTAACACCTGTGAGGCTTTCATAGTGTCCTAAATTGATTTTTTTGGAAGCTTTTATATCTCCATTCCGCTGTCATTTGGTGGCTGGTATAGCATCAATCATAGTTGGCAGACTCAGACTTGGCAAACCCAAAACTTTTAACTCAGCAAAGACTTGGAAAAAAAATCAGCATCTATAAAAATTGCTAGTATTTCTTTAGAAACATATTTTTTTTGCAAAATTCAATGACAAGATGTATGTAATGATTCCATAAATGAGTACAAAATTGTTTTCTATTAAATTTGATTAATTTGAATACAAATTGAGTACAAAATCACATCATTATGTGGAATCCTAATGGCTGATACAAAAATAGCTGACAACTATTATGAATTTATGATGTTTGCCTTTGAAAATCATCATAATTTATAAATTACATATTACAAAATGAAAATATAACATTTTACATCTTCGTCTTACCTAATCTAGTGAAAACTTGGGGAGAGGTTGAGATTCTTATCCTTGGAGTCTGTTGTGTCTCCTTGCTTGGCATAGAAGGTTGTGACTCGACCTCCATCCTACTAGTAGATGGCAATGACTCCTCAGCCTCATCAATGCCATTGAATCCTATATCTCTTGCTGCACCCACATCCTCCAATGCTTGCCTCTCAAAATCAAGAATCTCATCTTTAGTTAACAATGGAGGCTACTCATCTTGCCTTGTCCAATCACTATAAGGATCAATCTCATCTAAATCAATGAGCTTCTTTGATTTGTCCTCTACCCTTCTTGTGCGAAGCCAAAGGTTGTTTTGCACAAAGGCCTCAAACAATCTCCAATTGCATTCATAGTTGGATGCACTATAAGGTTGGCACAAAATGCGGAGGACAAATCTTAGGAGATTTGGGGTATTTTGAAATATCCTTAGCTCGTTTTCATGGTTTAGTGCTTAAATATTTGCAAGAGTGCATATTGTTTAAAAGTTTTCAGGAGGTTTGGTTTTGAGCAAGGCTAATTTATTGCATGTAACAGTATCGATGTATAATGAAATTTAGAAACAATAAATTCAGCGAAATTGACAAATTTCAGACGCTTTTATTGAGAGCTGATACTACAAATCTATATGACATACCCGCTTTATTTAAGCAGACCAATAAACTCAACAATAGCTGCAAATTTCTAATGACAAATCACCTTTCTTGAACAGACCATGGCTTGCATGAATGGTGCCTATTTATAATTGCGATTCCAAACATTACTGCTCCTAGCTATCTCAACAACTTTCTTGATCAAATTTGATGGCTTCTTCAATCTGTAAACTGCAATGTGAATGCTACAATCATTCAATGAACTGGGGTTTTCGTCCCATTCAACTCAAGGCTAGGGGTGTCGTCCTGGAGTAGATATTCTTCATATCACGACAGAGAGAACAATATCAAATGAATTCTGAATGCTTTCTCTACTCAATCGATGCCTCTCAACCTTTTTGACAAAAAGCCATCGATCCCTAAAAAGATCTTATCTCCTTATTAATAAATTTCCCTTTTTGATAATAATAGATTTAGGCTTCTTTTAAATTTATTGACCACCTTGATGGTCGCCTAGTAACAAAGAAGTCTTGACTTAAAAGTGGTCCCATTATAGTCAATGTGAATAATTAAATATAATTAAACTGAAACTATAGCTTTTTGATCTCAAATTTAATTATTCTCCTATTCCCTTAGAAAACATTTGATTTTCTAACCTCCGGGAATGGAAAGGCTAGAAATTTTCCTCTTGGACATTCATTATGTGGAAAGGGACATTACAGTCCTCCCTTCTCGGGATTGCTGGTCCTCTAGCAATCGCAAATTAGGATGCTGCAGAATCTCTTCCCCTTCTCAAGTTGCCTCCTCAACTGGTAAATCTTTCCATTTGATTAGATATTCTTGAATCACTTTATTTCTCAGCTTCCTTTCCCTCCAATCAGCAATACCTTCAGGAACTAATACCAAATTCCCTTCTTCATCAAATGGACGAAGCTCAGGAGATGTCACAATCTGCTAGCCCAATGCCTTCTTGAGGCAAGAGACATGGAAGACGTTGTGGATTTTACTGCCCTTAGGAAGCTCCAATTCGTATGTAACCTCACCAATTCTCCTCACTATCCTATAGGGCCAACAAAAACGTGGCTTAAGTTTTTCTGCACCACTTTTCTTCAGTGTGGATTTCTGGTATGGTTGTGGGCATAGGAAAACTAAGTTCCCAACCTCAAATGACCTCTCAACTCGGTACCTATCTGAATACATTTTTTTGTTGATTCTGCGCATGTTGCAGATTGTCCTTCAATGCCTTGAGAATATTGTAATAGTTCTACATTGTCTCCTTTTCCCTAGGGACCTTGCTATCATCAAAGGCCAAATCTATAAATGATAATGCATCATACTCGTTTAAGGCCTTGAAGGGAGTCATGCCAATCAACATGTGGTAGGTGGTATTGTAGCAATACTCCCTAAATACAACCATTTGATTCAAGCATGCTGCTGCCTTGAAACATAATTCTGTAGAGAGCCCTCAATCCATTTGTTTACTATCTCTGTTTGACCATCCGTTTGAGGATGGTAACTCATGCTCGGTGTCAACTTTGTACCTGCCAAATGAAACAACTCCTATTAGAACATACTAAGAAATCTGCTGTCATGGTCATTGACGATCATTTTGGGGAGTCTATGCAACCTGGACACCTCTCTGAAGAATAATTCTGCCACCTGAGGTGTGGTGTAATCGGTGGATATAGCAAAGAAATGGGCATATTTTGTCAGTCTATCCACAACTACAAATATGCAATCTCTCCCCTGAACATGTGGAAGTCCTGTGATAAAGTCCATGGATATTCCTTCCTTCTTCTGTTCTGGTATCAACAATGGCTGTAGAAGACTTGCAAGGAATGTGTGTTTTGACTTGTTTTGTTGGCAAGCTAGGCACTCTCTAACATGCTGCAACACATCATCCTTCGATCCCTTCTAGGTGATTTTCTCACGAATTTGACGATAAGTTTTGAAGAAATCTGGATGTCTTGTTAGAGGGGTATCATGCATAGCCCTCAAAATCCTAGCCTTCAACTTCGACCCTGGTACAAGATAAATTCTGTTCTTATAATAAATGATGTCACCGACTACTGAATATCTGTCATCTTGTACCGAACCATCAATCAAATCACAAGCAAAAGTATTTTTGGTGTATTTGGCCACTAGTTGAGTTTTCCAATCAGTTGAAATCTCAGTGAGAGAGCAAAGTGTTGGTTTTTTGGAAAGAGCATCGGCAACAATATTCTTCTTCCCCTTAATATACTCCACATCAAAGTCGTACGCCTGAATCTTGTTCGCCCACTTTTGTTGCCGCTTGTTCAAATCTTTCTGCTCCAAAAAATATTTGAGGTTGTTGTGATCAGTCCTGACCACGAATTTAGTCCCCACTAAGTACACCCTGAACTTAGCTAGCACATGCATAATTGCTAGCATCTCCTTATCATATGTGGAGTACAACCTCTTAGTGTCCCTCAGCTTTCTGCTCTCGCATGCAATCGGATGTCGATTCTACATTAGAACTACACCAACTCCCTGACTCGATGCATCACACTCCAAGACAAATGGCTATGTAAAATCTGGCAATGCTAACACTGGACATGATCTCATGACCTCCTTGAGCTTGTCAAAATGTTATCTGTGCCTCCTCAGACCAACTAAATGCACCTTTCTTAGTATGGTCTGTCAAAGATGATGCGAACTGTGAGAAACCTCTCACAAATTTCCTGTAGTAAGAGCACAAACCCAAGAAGCCTCTCAACTTTGATATGTTCTTCGGTAGTGGCTAGTCCAGAATCGCCTTTATTTTCCCTTGGTGTACTTTCACACCATCAGCCCCAATCACATGTCCGAGATAGAGTATCTTAGTCATCCCGAACTCACACTTAGAAGCCTTCGCGTAAAGCGATTGAGCCTCCATGATACTCAACACTACATCCAAATGATGCAGGTGATCATCCCATGTCCTGCTATATATCAATATGTCGTCGAAGAAAACCAAAACAAATTTTCGTAACTGCTGACGGAATGTGTGATTCATGCACAACCGGAATGTGGCTGGTGCATTTGTGAGTCTGAATGGCATGACCAAGAATTCAAAATGTCCGTAGTGACAACGAAAGGTAGTTTTATGAATATCTTCTTCTCAGACTCGTATTTGATGATAACCCAAGCGAAGATCAATCTTGGAAAAGAACATGGCCTCGTGTAACTCATCAAGCAACTCATCGATCCTGAGGATAGGATATCTGTTCTTTATTGTCTTCTTATTCAAGGCCTTGTAGTGTATGCACATGTGCATAGTCCCATCCTTCTTCACCACAATAACCGACAAGGCAAATAGACTAGAACTGGGACGAATGTGTCCCATGCTTAGAAGCTTCTTGATTGTCTTCTCAATCTCCTTAAAATGGTGTGGGTGTCAGTAGGGCGTAGTTATTATTGGTTTAGCCCCTTCCTCAAGCTCAATGACATGCTCGAACCTATGATCAGGAGGTCGACCTAGAGGAATGTCTCCAAATACTACCCCACGCTTATCTAGCACTGTCTGGATGTCAACATGGTAGTGTGGCTTGTTGCCAGAGGTAGGTTTGGTAGAAACAAAGCATTGTGCAGCCCAATCCACCTCTCCATGTCTAAATAAAGCCTCCATCCTCCTGGTTGACACTACTCAAGGACCACCATCAAGCATAGCCTTCAACACAATCTTTTTATCGTCAACCATAAATTCTAATTCCATTATGCGAAAATCCTGAATGTACCTCCCAAGTAACTGCAACCATTGCAAACCCAAAACTACATGATATTACCAAGACCCAGTACATAGAAGTTATCAGTCAAGGTGTAATCTCCAATCTGGATGCTAAGCTGGGAAACCATCCTAGTGCAACTCAATTGAAACCCATCTTCTACAGTCACATTGAATCCCAAAAAACTCCTCAACTTGTAGCCCACACTTCACCACTAGACCCTCATCAATGAAGTTGTGCATGGCTCCACTATCCACCAAGCAGACCATGCGTTGTTCCTTAAGGACACCTCTCAAACGGAATGGATGAAGTCTAGGGATTACAGACATTGAGGTTGTGGTGCTCTGGGGAGTCTCCTTAACTCCAGAATCATCCAACTCTAACTGTGGAGGCTACTCCTCCTATACAAAGTCATCTCTAGTACCAGTCTCTTGATCATCTGAGATGACCTCAATCAAGTGAACCTTGCCTTTCCCAAGGCAACGGTGGCCAGGATCCCATGGCTCCTTGCAGGTGAAGCATAACTTTTTCCTGCATAATTCATTTTTGGGTTCCTGTTCAGGTTTTGGTGGGGTGTTCTTTTGCTGATTGAAACCCATTTGTTTTGACTGAAATCCACTAAAAGTCTTTCTCTGAGGCTGGAAGGGAGGTGTAGTCTCCAAGTCAAGGGCTAGTTCAATGGCGTCATGTAGTGTACTAGGCTTATGAGCCTTCACTAAACCTCTCAATCTGTCACTCAAACCCTCAACAAATAACATAGTAACTCGCCTCTCAGTCATATCAGGAACCATGACTGCTATTTTATGGAACTCATTGATGTAGGCCTCAACATGACCAACCTGCTTTAACTGTGCCAAATCCTTGTAATAAACCTCAACATTCTTCTGGTCAAAATGTGCTATCAGTTTATTGACAAACTCCTCATATGAACATATCAAGGCATGATCCTGTGATACTTGAAGAGCACAAAGATATACTGAGAGGGGGGGGGGGTGAATCAGATATCAACAAACTTTTACCCTCTTACTTATTTATCAACTTCAAACTTACACATACATCAACTATTTGATATTAACCAATTTACACAAGTTAACACAACTTTTATTGAAATGATTTTTACAAAGTAGGCACCAACCTACAGATTTATAATAAGATGATTTAGTAGGACGCAACCTACAAGGAACATCCAAACCTTTATAACTTTAGTAGGCACCTACCTACAAGGAGCACCAGCCCCTAATGCAAGGCACCAACCTTGACTTGATGGTTGCAAGATGATGCCTTCAATCTGACCTGCACTATCCCAATCCTCCAATCTGCCTTTGGTGATGAATGATCTCACACTTAGCCCACACAAGGAGATGGGACTTCAGACTTAGAATGCTCTCTTACACAGCAACCACACTTGCAAATCTGATTTTGGATTCTTATATGTATGTTGATCACTTTGCAACCTTTGAAAGAACACATCATTTAAGATCTGTTCTTGCACCCATTCATAATAATCTGATTTTCCATTAACCAACTGTACCATTTCATTTTTAAATCATGCCTTTAAAATGTTATTCCATCCCTCTTGAACAAATCATACCTTTTCAGATATTTTTTTTTTATTAATAAGTATACATTGTATCTCTTCATAAATCACACCTCTCTATAAATCTGAATTTGTTTTTTTAATAAATTGTGCCTTTATCTCTTAACTTTTTGCTGTTTACAATCTTTAATGAATTACACCTTTTTCATGTTTGACTTGTTTTGAATCTGAATAAATAAATCATACTCTTTCAAAAACAAATCACTTCCCTTAAAAGAGTAATCGCACCACTTCACTTATAAAAATGTTTTTATCAGCAAAATGACACGTACTTCTCCACAAAATAATTCGCACCATTTCATTAAGAAATCGTATCACTTTTTGACTTTTAATATTCATCGTATCATTCAAAAAGTGAAGTGTATCCTTTCAAAACTGAATCGCTGCCTTTTAAAGACTTTGTCTTTTCCTATTTTTGTCTTATGTGCTGCACAATTTTTTTGTTTTAATATTTAGAAAAGATATTGCTTTATTCACTTAGCGATCTGTTTGTGCTCTTTAAGGAATACTTTGCTTTTAACATCTGTTCATTGCTGCTTTCAACAAAGTATATAATGATCTTCAGATTAATTTGATTTCTTCAAGGTTATAATGATCTGATCTAAACAATATCTGGTCTTCAACAAAGCATAGAAATCTTTAGATTAATTTGATCTCTTTTACTTTACATGACATCAATGACAAATTTCCAACAATACTAACCCATGGTGCCAACAGTCATATGCTACACCCTCTAGATGCATCGTAGCAAATTGTATAGCCTTATCTTCCTCCATAGGTTTCAAAAAAAGGAAGGTGTCAAGTTTATGCACCCATGATCTGGCACTTATCTTCCTGCTTCCATTGAAGGTTGGTAAAGGAACCTTATTCAATGCTTCCTTGTATTCCTTGGTTGAGTGCCTTGACCGGTTTGTCTTTTGAGTCCCCTATCTTGCCTTTCCAATCTGAATTTGGCTTTGTCCTTCCGTTGATTCATAAATTGATTCAGATTAATTAATTGTCTCGTATCAGGTGGGAGAGCTTTGTATTCATCGTAGGCCACCTTAACATCATTAGTGATGTGTGTCTCTTCCTCCACCTCTGGAATTGCTTCCTCTTTGGTTTGCCTTGGCACAAATGTAGGACGAAGAGGCCGATCAGACCTTGTGCTCGCTGCCCTAACAGTGTTAGAGGCTGCTCTACCTTGATTTCCTTGTCTAGCATCGCTTTTGCTATGATCACTACCTTATCTTCTCGATCTTGCATGATCCATTCTCATTGGACCCATGGCTGTAATCATACGATCCTGAACTCACAGGTAAACATGCCTTGAAACCCTCTGAAAATGGTTGCCAGGACGAAGAGGCCGATCAGACCTTGTGCTCTGTGCCCAAACAGTATTAGAGGCTGCTCTACCTTGATTTCCTTGTCTAGCATCACTTCTGCTATGATCACTACCTGATCTTCTCGATCTTGCATGATCCATTCTCATTGGACCCATGGCTGTAATCATACGATCTTGGAATTGCTGTAGCATTTGCTGCTGTTGCTGGGCAAAGGTGGTCAAGAAATTATCAAACTGATTATTCAATTCCCTTGATGGGCTTCCATCCCTTCGTTCACCCATTTCAGCTTCAACTGGGTTAATTTCAGCTCCTCCTTCCTGCTGTCCTAACCTACTTCTCGTGAAAT
Source organism: Sequoiadendron giganteum (assembly GCA_007115665.2). Classification (NCBI taxonomy): domain Eukaryota; kingdom Viridiplantae; phylum Streptophyta; class Pinopsida; order Cupressales; family Cupressaceae; genus Sequoiadendron; species Sequoiadendron giganteum. The sequence continues at coordinate 651,334,063 of CM021101.1, read as the reverse complement.
ATTTGTGTGATCCATAGTTGGAAAACTCGGCATTTGCAAGTACTCAGCAAGCCCGAAAAACTCGGGAACTTCAAAAATTGCTTAAACTTCACTAAAAATGCATTTTTTTCAAAATTCAAAGATAAGATGCATCCAATGAGTCAATAAATGAGTACATATAAGAAACAAGCTGTATTTGATTGATTTGAAAGAAATTGGATACAAAATGGCATCCTCATGTTGAATGCTCAATGTGTTGATATGATAATAGTCTGAAACAAAATGAAAATAGCAAATTGTTTTTGTAAAACTGAAAGTAAATACTACATAAACATTAATATATTTTAGTTTTTACAAATTCACATGAATCACATCTTCCTCTTCCCATGTCTAGATCTCAGTATGGGACCAGAAGAGGGTGTAATCATAGAACTCCGCTCCTGCTGTGCCTGTGGCTCCTCAACCTCCATCCTAGATGTAGATCCTCCTGCAGTTGCTGGTGGTGGCACTGGCAATGACTCCTCTTTAGGATCATCCTCAAGGTCATCCAATGAGAATGTAAATCCACCCTCCTCCATTGCCTATTGCTCTAAATCATAAATCTCATCCTCGGTAAACAATGGAGGTTGCTCCCCTCGCCCTGTCCAATCACTGTATGGATCTATCTCATCCAAATCATTTGGATCATCAAATGATATCTCCTCTACCTTTCTTATGTGCAATTGAAGATTATATTGCACATAGACAAGGTCATTGAGGCATTTTTGAGCGAGTTTATTCCTCTTCTTTGTGTGGATGGCCTCAAACAAACTCCAATTGCGCTCACAATTGGACGAACTACAAGGCTGGCTCAAAATATGAAGGAAAATTTTTGAAGATGTGGGGTTTTTCCACCCCAATGTGTCCACCAAACATCTACAAAAAAAAGAAGAAATATTTAGAAAATTGTAACTTGTAACTTGTAATTATCAATTTTTCGTTTTTGTAACTTGTAAATTTCAAATTTTATACCTGGTGGCAGCCTAGATACTGCTCTCTTTGCCAAGTCTGAAGAGAAGAGTGCACCCCTTTTTTCCCTGCAACTTTGCAATTCATTAACAATGCAGTCTGCCTCATCAGGTGTGGATGTCATCCGCTAAATGCAAGTAGTGAGGCCCTCCATAACCTCTCTAGTAGGATCTGTATAGGTGCCTGAATGGATGAAACGAGGGTTCAAGAAGTACCTTGTTGCATGGATAGGTTGGTGGAGTTGATTGTTCCACCTCCTGTCAATAATCTCCCAAATGGGATCAAACTTGAGGCTGTCCCCCTTATAATAATTTCTAATAGCCTCCTTGGCCCTATCCATGGCCTCATAAAGATAACCCATTGGGGTTTGATCCCCATCCACCAAACGGAGCACTCTAACCAAGGGCTCTGACACCTACAATATAAATTTAAAAATGCAAAAAACTATTAGAGTTACAATTTAGTAATTTACAAATTTACAATGAAAGACATTAACTTTAAGAAAATGTTCAATTTGAATTTAGATTCAAACTCAAAGTTTTGAAGTTACCTTCACAATCTCTGTTGCTCTTTGTGCAAAGAGGGGCTCGAAGACAATGCTTGCAACTCTTTCTCCTTCCGGCTTCTTTGAATAAGGTGAGTCTATCCATGCTTGACTCACAAACATTTGTTTCAAAGCCATCAATGCGCCAAGAATGCTTTGCAACGTTAAGAAAACCATTGCAAACCTTGTCACACCAGGTCTCACCAAGTCTCTCCCGTTGGTGTGCTCCCTCATCAAGCTAAGAACCCAAGGGTGATTGTAGATGTATTTAGTGATCCTCCTTCCATCCTCTACAATTGGTGTGACCCAATCTAATTTCCCTATGTCCTCCAAAAGAAGGTCAAGGACATGGGCAGCACATGGTGTCCAAAAAATTGTGTGGTGCCTATCTTGGAGGATTCTTCCTGCTGCCACATATGCTGATGCATTGTCAGTTACGATTTGCACGACATTTTCAAGCCCAGCCTCCATGCACACTTGCTCCAACATTCTAGCCAAATTCTCTGTATTTTTTATTATGCTGGAGGCATCTATGGATTTCAAGAACACCACCTCATTTTTGCAAGAAACCAAAAAATTAATGATGGTATGGTTTTTTCCATCCGTCCACCCATCAAAAAGAATAGTGCAGCCATATTGTTGCCATTCTTCTTTTTGTTCTTGTATCACTACCTTTGCCCTTTCAGTTGCATTAGAAAGCAACCTACAAGTACAAAGTGAAATTAAGTACACAATTTTAATTTGTAAACAAAAAAACAACTTAAATTAATCATAAATTAAACTTAAGAAACATAAATTAAAGAACATAAACTAAGTTCTAACCTTCCACTCAATTCTTTGCGCAAAGGCGCCTTGTAGCCTTTCCTTGCAACTGTGAATACGGTCACCAAATTTTCCCAATAAGGTGAGCTTGCCACATTGAAAGGGATGTTGTTGAAGTACCAAAAATCGACACAAGCAACATCTGCATGCTCACGCACCTCCTTATTCCACCTAGTTGCCTCTAAAGAAGGTTGTGCACCAAGTGTGTTTCTAGGCACAAAAAAATCACCAATGCGTGAACCTGTGGTTGTAGGTGTCTGTGTTGATCCTGCCCCTGGTACTCTAGTAGAGGAAGATGAAGGCATGGCGGTGGTGGTGGGTTGCCTTCGCACACGTGGACCACGAAGAGAGCCCACTATGCCGGCTACTACATCATCATCATCTGATAGTGAGTCAAGGTTGACTGCACTTGTAGCACCTTGAGAAGAAGCTATGGCAGCTTGCATTGCTGCTTTTGCCTTCGCTTTTTCAATCTTTTTTTCTTTTGCAGCGGAAAGTATTGCATTCATTTGTCTTTTGATTTCCTCATTGGTGTTTATGCAAGCCTTAGCATCACGTCTAGGGATGCCTGCAAGGTGGTATTTGAGGCAATTGATGCCTCCACGGTAAATTTTTTTTACATTTAATGCAATACATTGATCTAGGTTCTGGTCCTTCATATGCATATCTCCAAGCGGGATCTCTAGCTCCTTTTGGACATGCCTACATATTCCCCACTCCCAGGCACGGATGGGGCTGAGGTAGGGGTAGAAGCGGATTCAAAAGCCATTATCAATTAACCTGTTACCTACATAGTACACACACAAAGTGAAAGCACAACTTGTTAGTTTTTTGATAGAAATTTTAAAATCAAGCTAAATTAGATTAAATCAAAATTGAAAATAGATTCTAAACTAATCTAAGATTCTAAACAGTAAACTAATTTAAGATTCTAAAGTCTAAACTCTAAACGTTTTCATCAAAAAAAATGGATTAAAAAAAGAAAATAATAAACTAGGGTTACAAAAAAATGTGAAAAAAATGTAAAAATCAGAAAACTACTTTAAATTAGTAACAAATTAAGCTAATATATAAATTTAAACATATTTTCAACAAACAAGAAGAATCAAAATAAAAAAAATAACTAGGGTTTGAAGAAAATTTGAAAAAACTGAAAAAATCAGCAAAATATGTAAAAAAGTCAGAAAAAGTGTCACAAATTCTTGTTTTGTTGAAATCCTTCAAATCTCGTCTCCTCTATGCAAAATCATTGAAAAATGGTGCAAAATGCTTTCGACTAGGTTTTTGCTTTGCCAAGAGTGAAGAAGAGATGAAAAAACAAAATGAAATGATCATTTTGTCGGCCACGGGCTTAACACACAGGTTGCGCTGTTTTTTTTTAAAAACTCGCCGATTTTTTGCAAAAATTCAGTGAGTAAAACTTGCAAAAACTCGCAAAAACTCGCGAGTTTTGGCGAGTGAGCCAACTATGGTGTGATCCTACCTCTAGAGTGCATAGAATCAAATCAACTAACATGCAATAACCCACTTTCACAAACTGATAAAAAAACAACATGCAATCATTTGGGTATACACCAGAACTGCCCAAAACTAACATGCAATGATAACCCTCTTCTTAAACTGTACCCAAATTGACATGCAACACTGAAACCCCAACAGGCTGGCAAGATAACCAGCTCTAATACCACTGAAATATCCTTAGCTCGTTTTCATGGTTTAGTGCTTAAATATTTGCAAGGGTGCATATTTTTTAAAAGTTTTTAGGAGGATTGGTTTTGAGCAAGGCTAATTTATTGCATGTAACAGTATTGATGTATAATGAAATTTAGAAACAATAAATTCAACGAAACTGAAGAATTTCAGATGCTTTTATTGAGCCCAGATACTACAAATCTATATGACATACTTGCTTTATTTATGCAGACCAATAAACTCAGCAATGGCTGCAAATTTCTGATGACAAATCGCCTTTCTTGAACAGACCATGGCTTGCATGAATGGTGCCTTGCAATTCCCAACGAATCTGTCTACGAATTTTCCTGTAGAGTGCCTATTTATAACTGCGATTTCCAACAATACTGCTCCTAGCTTTCTTAGCAACTTTCTTGATCAAATCTGACGGCTTCTTCAATCTGTAAATTGCAATGTGAATGCTACAGTCATTCAATGAATTGGGGTTTTCATCCCATTCACCTCAAGGCCAGGGGTGTCGTCTTGGAATAGATTTTCTTCATATCACAACAAAGAGAAAAATATCAAATGAATTCTGAATGCTTTCTCTACTCAATCGATGCCTCTTGATCTTTTTCACAAAAAGCCATCCATCCCTAAAAAGGTCTCATCTCCTATTAATAAATCGCCTTTTTTGGTAATAATAGACATAGGCTTCTTTTTAATTTATTGACCACCTTGATGATCGCCTAGTAACAAAGAAGTCTTCACTTAAAAGTGGCCCCATCATAGTCAATGTGAATAATTAAATATAATTAAATTGAAACTACAGCTTTTTGGTCTCAAATTTAATAATTCTCCTATTCCCTTAGAAAACATTTGATTTTCTAACCTCCAGGCATGGAAAGGCTAGAAAATTTCCTCTTGGACATTCATTATGCAGAATGGGACATTACATATTTGCACCCCAATCTATCCACCAAAGAATTTACAAAAATAAAATATTGAAGAGTTAGAAAGCAAAGTCAAACCTTATTTTATCAAATTATCAATAGTTGTAAATTTGAAATTTGTAACTTGTAAGATGCATGTGATATAGAGACTCCAAATTTTATTACTTGGTGTTTGAGTGGTTCTTCCTCGGGTAGCTAGCTCCAAAGAAAAAAGCCTACCCCTTCCAGTCCTGTAACTGTGCAATTCTTGAATAATGAGGTCTCTCACCTCAACTTGGGGTGTCATCTTCTCAATGCATGTTGTGAGGCCCTCCATAACCTCTCCATTAGGATATGACAAGCTATTTGAATAGAAAAAATGGGGGTTGAGGAAGTACCTTGCTGCATGGATGGGTTGGTGGAGTTGATTGTTCCACCTCCGATCAATGATCTTCTAAATGGGATCAAATCTGAGGTTGTCCCCCTTGTAATAATATTAGATGACCTCTTTGGACCTATCCATGGCCTCAAGAATATACCCCATTAGGTTTTGATCCCTATCTACCAAATGGAGAACTTTAACCAAGGGCTTCGACACTTACAATTTACAAATACATAAAGATTAAAGTTACAAATTTATAATGCAGACTTAAATTAAAAGATAAAATATTCAATTTGAATTTAAAATCAAAGTTTTGAGGTCACCTTCATCATCTCTGTAGCTCTTTGTGCACAAAGGTTGTCAAAGACTATGCTTGCAATCCTCTCTCCTTTAGGCTTCTTTGAATATGATGAGTCTAGCCATGCTTGACTATAATATCCCACCCCTGGTAGGATATTTAATTTTGAAATTCTGCCTATTTGTTTGCTTGTGGTCTTTTTGTTTTTTTTTTAATATATTTGCAATGTTTGATACAGCAATATAATTCAGCAAAATAGGAGATGTTGCAATAATAATTTTGTAACTGAAAATTGAAATTGCATTGAGAAAACACGGCTGAAAATTCCAGATTTTTATACCAGCTTAAATAATCAGTATTTTCACAATATAATGACAACCTAGTTCATAAAATAACCCCTAATATATAAAACAACAATACCCAAAAAATCTAGGAGTTACGATTTATGAACTCATAGGTAAACATGCCTTGAAACCCTCTGAAAATGGTTGCCAGGAAGAAGAGTAAAATTTGCAGCAGTCATACAACAAAATAGACACCTCTTTGAATTACAAATGATCATACCCGAATCCAAGCCAATAAATGTAGATCTGAAAACTTTATATCAGCAAACTGGAGTCTTCCATTAATGGACACCTGGCTTCATAAGACGAGCTCTCCAACATGTAACAGTAGCAACAAAATCATTCACAATAGATATCTCTGAATTTAGATGATTAATCTCCAAACCCTTGAACAATCTTTGAAGATAATCACTTTCAGATTTGCATAAACTCCATCAAAGCTGAATTGTGACCTTCATATGTAGCCACTAGCACAATCGAAGAGAGGCTACGTTCTCCAAGATTGAATTTGCTGCAGAACCCTAGGTTTCTTTCTCAGAGCCAAAACTTCTTCAGAATAGACAAAATGTTGAAGCCTTTATATAATATTTAATTTGCATTTGGCTTCATCTCATTTTATTTCATTTACTTTTCCCTCCATTTGATGCACAATATAAAGTACACTTTATTAAACACTTATATCTCCCTTTTAAATAACACTTTATCACTTATAATAAAGTATACTTTAAAAGCATTTAATATATCATTAACAGTTGCTTTAATAAATGGGCACTCAAATAATAATAATAATATTTAATGTACTTTAAGTGACTTTTTTGAAGGTCATGGCCCCATTGGACATAAAGTGAACTTAAAACTTTATAATTTCACTTTATAAATAGTTATTAACAAAGTAATCACTTTATTAATAATTAAAATAACATAACTCCACAAATAATAATTATTTCTCAATTCTGTCTGAACGTGGGAGTTAACCATTGTATCCATTGTGCATCCATTTGCCTTACTAAAAATAGTAAGGTTCCCTCTCTAACATCCACTGACTTACTATAAATAATAAGTCTCTCAAAATGGAACCAAAAACCCTTGAATATCAATGCCTTAGAACATATGAATGATCTGGAGAGATAAACACTTACAATTGCCACTTGAAGAGCTCCATAGTGCCCAAACTAGACTTTCAAATCCACCACTAGCCTACGAGGGTCAAATGATAGGCTAATCCTTCGAACTCTGATGCTCACGAAAATGGGGAAAGTACATTGACTCACAAACATTTGTTTCAAAGAAGTCAACAAACCAATAATTCTTTGCAACTTTAAGAAAATCATTGCAAACCTTGTGACATCAGATCGCAACAACTCTTTCCCTTGGGTGTGATCTCTCATCAAATTAAGAACTTAAGGGTGATTGTAGATAAATTTTGTTATGCTCCTTGCATCTTCTACAACTGGTCTTGCCCAATCAAGTTTGCCTATGTCCTCCAAAAGAAGGTCAAAACAATGTGCTGGGCAAGGTGTCCAAAAGAGTGTCTGATGCTTGTCTTGGGGCAATCTCCAACCTGCCACATATGCTGCTGCATTATTGGTTATGACTTGTACCACATTCTCTATGCCCATCTCCATGACAACTTCCTCCAACATTAAACATGATGCTTCTGCATTTTTTACTTTGTTAGAGACATCAATCAATTTCAAAAAAATCACTTCACCATTTGAAGCCACGAAAAAATTGATAATGGTGCATTTTTTCCCAGTCGTCCACCTATCCGAAAGAATAATGCAGCCATATTTTCTCCATTGCTTATTTTGTTTTTCCACTATTAGCTTTGCCTCTTCGGTTGCATTCATGAGAAACCTACAAGTACAAAGTGGAAGCACAAAATTTTAATTTTTAAACATAAAAAAAAAGCCTAAATTCAACATAAATTACTATAAATTATTCAATATAAATTTAGCCTATAGTTCAACATAAATGACTATAAATTTATATAAATTAACCAACCTTCCACTTAAGTCTTTATGAGAAGGTGCCTTGTAGCCTTTTCTTGCAATTGTCAATGTAGTTACCAAATTCTCCCAATAAAGACTGCTCACCACATTGAAAGGAAGGTTGTTGAAGTACCAAAAATCAGCACATGCCTTATCTGCTTGTTGGTGCATCTCCTTGTTCCACTTTGTACTTTCCAATGATGGTTGTGCTCCAAGTGTATTTTTGGGCACAAAAAAGTTGTGGCATGCACGTAGGCATTGACACTCTACTTGAAGTAGATGAAGTGGATGCCGATGTGCTTCGGATGCGTGGACCATGAAGAGAGCCCACTATGCCTTGACATGTCATATCAATGCAAGGTATGGCTGCCGATGAAGTGGATGTCGATGTGCTTCAGATGTTGCTATGGCTGCCTTTGTCTTCTTCCTTTTGTAATTTTTTCTCTTCTGTCAATGCAAGGTGGGATGTCTCTTTAGTGGTGTTGGCATCATGATGAGTAATTCCTGCAAGATGGTATTTGAGGTGATTTATGCCTCCATGATATAAGTTTTGGCATCTTATGCAAATAACTGCCCTAGGTGTTGGTCCTTGTATTCCATATTTCCAAGCAAGGTCTCTAGCTCTAGTAGGACATGTGCCTATAATCGACATCAATTGGGCGGAGTTTGGGCTTGAACTTGATCTAGAAGCTTCTGTATTTGCCATTGTATGATTTATCTAACTTACACATACAAAGTGAAAGCACAACATTTTAATTTTTAAATACAAAAAAAAACCTAAATTCAACATAAATAACTAAAAACCAGCATAAAATTAGTTTAAATTAATATAAATTAGCATAAATTTAATATACTCTAAACATTTTATTCTTAAAAAAAAGTGAATTCATTAAAAAAATAAGAAAAAATGATAGAAAAATGGTGATGAATCCAATTTTTTGGAATTAAAAATTAAAAATGCAAAAATACTACGTAGTTTTAGCAAATAATGAATTGTTTTTAACCTAGAGGCTGGATTTTGCAGCCAAAATGAAGTAAAATGCTTAAAAAAAAGGGAAAATTTTCTAATATGTGCTTCAAATTTTCCTTACAAATTCACCAAAAAACCCTTTCAATTCTTCTCACAAGGATGCAAGAGCCTTGTCACTATTGTGTGCAAAGTGGGAGGGGCGTTGGGGGTTTTAAAGAGGAGGAATTGCGTTTTTGTAGTGTTTTATGCCCTTTTTTTCAAACTTTTTGACATGATTGTAGTCAGCGGAAGGTCAAGTGAATATGTTTTAGTCAGCTAGGTAATAAATAATTAAAAAATTGTGTTTTGTAATTACGTTAAGTTAGTCTTCGACAGTTGTTATAGTTGGTTAGTAGTTACCAAGAGTTGCTAGTCTTAACCAACATTGGTCTCCTATTTATATGTCTTGCTGTTCATTGTTGGGTACCGGTGTTATGATTTTCTTGGACTTATTGCATATTCAAGAATTGAGAATAAAGCTATATCTTTCATGAACTGCTGCAAGTACTTTATATAATGTTCCGTATTTTGTTTATTTTTGTTTAATTACGTGTTAGTCCTCGACAGTTGTTAGAGTCAGTTAGTAGTTACTGAGAGTTGGTAATCTTAACCAACATCGGTCTACTATTTATATGTACTTGTTGTTCATAGTCGGGAACTGATGTTATGATTTTCCTAGACTTATTGCATATTCGAGAATTGGGAATAGAGCTATATCTTTGATGAACTGTTGCAAGTACTTTATATCATGTTCTGTATTCTGTTTATTTTTATTTACTCTATAACCTGTAAAAGTAGAATACACGAGTAAACAACGACCTGTGTTTTATCTGTGTCCTACGAGTTTCTAGCTTGGACTCACCAAAAAATAGGTGAGTACTTGCCAAAATCTTTGAGTATTTTGGACGAGTTTTAATGGCAATTACTCGGCTTTCATCGAGTCTACCATATATGGCATCAATCATTGTGAACTGTATTGCTGGTTGTGTAAGTGCAAATTGTATTGGTATGATAATTTGTTGGTACTGATTTGTTGTAGTGACCTGTCATAGATAGTGCAAATTAAATAAAGAGTATTATTCTTGCTGGGCTGCTCCCTTAGGGCCAATTAGTTTTGCTTGTGTTATTGGTAATAATTGTGGTCATAACAGTCTGAATTTTCAGTATAGGAAATTACAGTTAGCTGGCCTAATTTGTCTCACAAATAATTTTCTAATTTTCATGCAAATTCTAAACAATATAGTGAGGTAGTGGACGACTTGTCACCAATATTGTAATCAAAAGAATCTCGTCCTAACTCATTATTTTAACTTGTGACAATAATTTAGTAAATATTTTGTAAAAACAATATTAGAATTGGAGTTAAATAATAGATAATATTCCATTTGGGATATTACAGTCATATTAGAGCGTTGATCCTGCCAACCTAGGGAACAAGGGCTGATGCAATTTGGTCAAAAGAAGATAATAGTATATTAGAGAAGACACCCAAGACAAGAAATAAAAATGACAAATAGAGGGAGAAATGATTTGATAGAGGAAGAAAAGCCTCAGGCAATGTATGAAGCATTGATTAATTTAAGTTTGGACTAGAGGGAAATGTCTCAAACACTCAAAGAAACAATGGTAATGATGATGTAGGTCATGCAAGGTTAAAAATCTCTTGGAACTTCGAGAACACCTACCAAAGGGGAAGTACATTAGGGTTTAATCTAAATTTTTGATCTTTGTCCAAACCTTTGCAACCCAAGTTCCTTAAGAGAAGAGCAGATCCACCAAAGGAAGAGGCAATTGAACCAATAGAGGATTTTTCTGCCCTTTGTGCTAAATATAGAGCTTGAGAGCAAGAAGTTTGGAATGATCTATCATTTGCTATATTCGACAACATCAAAATTTCGAAATGGTCCTTGAATTAAGAAGAAATCAGTTTAGAATCAAGCCAACAAGGAATTGCAGCAACGCCTCAAGAATGTTCCTATACCTTCATATGATGGGACACTAAAGTGTTCAGCTCATGCATGGATCCAAAAATTCAACACCTACATATCTCTAAATTCAATGTATGAGGAAGAAGCCATCAAGTTTGCGTCTCTTCATCTGGAAGGGGTGTAGCCCATGATTGTGGTACTGTGACATGAGGACACAAGGGCATAGTCTCATTACTACTTTCAAAGAATTGAAAAAGAAAAGATATGTCATAAATTTGTAGTGAAAATTTTATTGAAGGTAAAGGCAATTTTTTTTTTTTTTTTGAAATTTCATTAATTTTACCCTCAATAGTTCCAACTAGGAGGATATGAAGATCTCTTGTGACATATGATGATTTGTCACAAACATCTAAATCTCCTTACTGTTGATGTACATTTATTTCATCCACTATCTTTGTGCCAATCTTCTGCATCACCAAGTTGAGGGAGTGTAGGGTACATGTCTGAAAAATGTGTTTGTATGTTGTCTTGATCAATAAACCTGCTGCCCAACAATTTCAGTAGTGTCCATTATGACTTGGACAATGTTTTCAACACACCTTCTTTGAGGATTTTGAGAATGAAGTGATCCTTCACTTGACCCTCACAATCAATTGCCTTTAAAAACATTGCCCCTTTAGGGCACATTGCAATGACATCAATAATTAATTAGAAACTAGTTTCTACAATATTTCCATCCATTAGAAATGATGAACAATTTTGTTTCGACCCATGAATCTTTGATTGGTTGTAATGATGTCTCTACAAAGTATTTTTCTTTTGCAAATAAGTGGTGCACACCATCTCATAACTAGGACCCATGTAACCTAAGGGTGTTTGAATGGTTGCTGTCACCATTTTCTGCCAATATGGTGATCTCACTAGGTTGAAAGGAAGTCCATTGGCATAAATGCAATGCACAATGTGCTTAGTTGCGATGTCCCTTGCCTTATTTTGAAATGCTTTATCCAATGGTCCTCTTTTTCAAGAAAGAGAGTGATCATCTTGTTGGGAAGATGGTGACACAAAGAAAGGATGTGGGGCAACCTCTATTGGAGATTTTCTTGTAGGTGACTTGCATGATCCTTTCTTCAACAAAGGATGAACATTGAATTTTTCTCTTTCACTTATAATATTAGCTTCTTCTTGTTCTTTGATATATGAGAATTTCTCCTTTGGCAACCCCTTTTTGTTTGGCCTTGGATAAACTCTAATACCCTGGCCGGTCATAACACATAGGTGAGCTTTCACTTGACCATTTGAGCTCTTATACTTGTAGCATTGACTAGAATGTCAAAGAAACCCCCCACCTCTAGGAAGCTACTCAATCATTGTAACATATTACTAAAGAGGTGATGCTTGGTCAAATTTGAATGGTCAATCCATCTCTGGGCCCACTAAACTAGAACTAGTTGTAGTCATTTTGTACGAATTCTTGTTTAATGAAAAAAAAATGAAATGTAACCCTAGAGTATGTTAAGTTGAAAAATAAAACAAAACGAAAAAAACAAACAAAAATACTACCATACAAATGTTTAAAAGTAGGGTTATTGAATATGCCACCCACCTTTCCCTTGGTACGTGTATTGGCATATCCGATATGGATATGGGTATGATATGGCCTGAATATGGCTTGGGTATTGTGCTTAACTATACTCAAAATGTGACCAAACTTGAGTCGCACCAGATATGTTTGGATTTGGCGACCTAGTTGATTGTCAAATCCAAGTTTAATATTTCAAAAAAACCCCTAAAATGGAAAAGAAAAAACCTCAGACATAAAAAAATATTTTGCATAAATATTCAGTTGCAAGTAGAGGTAGGTTGCATGCCATGTTTGTGTTGCAATTAATACTATAATAGGGAAAAGATTGGGATGATACTAACTTAGTGTTGGCATATTTGTATTTTCGGGTGTATAAAATTTGAAGACAAAATACTTGGAAAGAAATACTGAAAGAGAAATATTGGATAGGAAATTGCTTGAAAAACTGTTTGAAATGAAGTGTTTTTGTGCTTTTCAGATTTTCAGAATAGAACACAGACTCTAAATGAAAGAATGCAACTACAAGTGACCTTATTTCATGCTGTTTAGTTTCTAATTATAGAAATGCAACTAATTGATGATTTTCTATTTATGTTTCTTGTTTTTATGCAAATCCTAAATGCCAAAATGTAGTTTTGCAATTCCTAAATATAAAAATGCAATTTTGACAACTTTGTTGTATGTTTCAAATTTGATGAAAAATGCAGTTTTGACAATTTGTTTTTTTTAAAACTTTAAAACTTTTAGAACTTATTTTTATCTGGATGCAATAACAAGAAGATTAAATGGTAAGTCAGATCGAGGTTGTTTGATAAGTATCTTAATCCACTAAATGACTGAAAGAAAATCTGTTAAATGGCATGGAGAATATGCAAAGGCAGCAACTTATGACAGGTTTGAGTTAAATGACTGTGTTTTTGATTCCTGATAATGAGTAAGAGGAGACGGTCATGAATTGACCTTTCCTAAATTTCTACTAGGCAGTTTTCACAAGGAATTAACAGAAATGTAAGGAAAGTAGTTAACTACATATGTGGGATGAGTAGAGTGTGATATATGGGCTAGCAAGCAAACTCAACATGAACCTCCTAATCCTGAAAATCTAATGAAAACAGCAAAATGTTGTTCCTAAACGCTAAAAACCTTTACACCCTAAAACTGATTTCTGACTACAAGAAACTTAAAGGAACAATTATACTACTCTAAACTTAATCTAAATAATCAAAACAGACATTAAAATATTTCAAACAAACTAAAATCTGGACCTGAAACTGAATGTTGCAATCCTGGAGCAACTTCTAATGAAGAAATTGGTCCTCAGAATGAATGCAGTTGACTTTAGGGAACTTCCATGTTTGAATGCGAAAAGGGATGTTTGTAAAATTAGTGACATGGCAAGAAAACAAGGCGAATGTTGCTGTTTAGGAAAATGGCAAAGTGCCAGGCTGCATTTCCTATGTTTTCTGACCTGAAAGAAGCCTTGGAGGGGTGTATGTGTAAGAAGTGTGCCAATGAAGTGATAAGCTTATTTGGGAGGAGAGAGGAGATCTGAACAGTTTTTGGGGGAGGGGGGTGGTGGAAGTGAAAGGAAAAAGTTGATTGGTGATTTGCAAACTCATACAGCTGTTTTTGATGAAACTGCCAATTTACAGTAGGATGTGATCATGAAACTGCTGCGGTGATTATACAATTGCTGGGTCGGTTTTGTAATTGCCATGGCAGTTGTGTAATTGCCACATGGATAAATACAATAGTTTCTCTTAAAAAGTGGGAATCGCAAGTGGAAAATATTAGAATGGGATGGGAAGAAGCTATGCAGATAGAAGGGGTTATGAGGCATGTTGGTAGAGACATAAGAGGTTTGACTGACGGAATTTTTCTTGGAAGCTGAGGTCTATTACTGCCTTTTCTGCCATGTAGGCTTGTGAGGGCGTTTAGTCACCAATGAACCTAAAATGCTGATCTCTATATCTTTGGGTACTTATTGTCTCATTAAAGCAAGAACCATTGAACATATTTCAGTGTCTACTAAAACGACAAAAAATTCAAACCATACTCTATGCTTTCATCAAGATTGCCATATAATTTTTAGAACATTGTTCTTTGTGTATGAATTTAGGAATCCGTTCAAAGTTTCAACTTATGTCATTTCATGATTATTGGTTTTTACTTTTTAGAATGCAACATACAGCTGCAAATATTACACACAAATAATACTATGCTTCAATTCATTTTGTTCAATAATACAATCACTAATTTATAGGAGTTATGCATCTTATATTATATGAGAGTTCCTATAGGAACTCCTTTACATAGATAATCATGGGATAACAAACAGTCATGGGAATAAACAAATATATATATAATTATTTCTAATTGATTTCAATCTTCCAATATATATATATACACACACAAACACACACACACACGATTATGCACTAATGATGCTTGCAGCAATTATTGAGCCTTATCAATTATAACTTTTTAATATGAATATGAATAGATTATATATATATATTTATGAATGCCTTTATCCTATAAACAATAAAACGTAAGGTTGAAAGAAGTTAGGGAGATGCAGTTTATGGGCTCTCCCATGCTAAGTAGGCCACTCCGAGAGTGGAATTGTCTTGGTTTGGACGTTCTTGCTGGTTGGGGCCAAGAGGTGAGCTGTCTTGGTTTGGACGCTACGCGCTCTTGGCCTTATATGGGTTGAGTAGTTTACAGGCACCCTTTCAAGGCTATCCTATCAAGCCCAACTATGACTAGTTGTTAGGGTGTATTCAAGGAGTCTCAATCATAAGAGGGATGGATAAGGGAACATGGATAGGAAATGCAAATACAAGTTACCCACTAAGTAGCCCACCCTAAGGGTGGAATTGTCTTGGTCTGGACGCTCCTGTTGCTTGGGGCTAAGAGGAGAGTTGTCTTGGTTTGGACATTGCATGCTATTGGGCTTAGCTGGGATAGCTTTGGGTGGACTTATCAATTTTCCCATCCAATTCCTATTATGATTAAACTCCCATTATGCATTATGGATATGGTGTAGTTTAATAGTTATGTATTTACATGATTCAGATATTTATGTATGTTTGATCATATGAATTATATTCCAATATTATCCAACATGATTGCAAGATCTAAACCGAGATTTACCTTACTTAAAGCATCTAATTGGTAATTTATAACCCTAACTACATTGAAACTTGTGATTCTAGGGCAAGATTTGGGGCAATCCCAAAAGGGGACATTACATACTCATAGCCCCCTTCATTGCTTTAGAGATGGTCATGAAATTATCTGTCCCATCTTTGACCACCATTGCATCAGCTCTCACTCTACTCGTTGGAGTGGTGTGAAGAAACTACCTATCCATTGCAAACAACCATGTTGGATAACTATAATCGATTATAAGTGAATCATCCACAACCAAATTAGATAAAATCTAGTGCTTGTTGTGGGAGGGTGATTTCACAGGAAGGCTTTTGACCATCGTGAGAGAATTGCTCTCTTGACTATTTCCATCACTTCTGAAAAAGAAATATCCGAAAAAAAAGAGAACAATCATTTTGAAGACTCCTCCGTTGAAGAACATTATTAACATTAACAAATATTTGAGCCTTGCATTTATGCCAAATGGAATCTAATAGTTTCAAGGTGAAATTCTGAGATTTTCCCTATCTAAAAGTGGAACATGAAGATCAACAGCGAAGGAATTAAACATTTATTTGCCTTCCCTAGTAAAACATCATTTGCATCTTGGAAGTCTTAGGCTTGATCTCCCTTTACCAGGTGGGTCGTTCAAATCTGATAGAAATGCCCTTACCGTAAAGGAAGGCTGATTCTATTCAAGTACAATGCACCATGGCACTACCTTGGACACAATATTACTTCATTCTCTCTATCTTTCTCAATGATTCGTGAATGGATAAAACTCCAAGACACTAAAAAAATAAAATAAAACAAACAGTAAAACAATACACAACCCCATAGTTGAATTCCATATAATTGAGTTGGAGGATAATCTCACCAACCCATTTCATCAAACGTACTTCAATATCATATTGGTTTTTATAATGCAACGTACAGCTGGAAATATTACACACAAATAATACTATGCTGCAATTTATTTTATTCAATAACACAATCACTAATTTATAGGAATTACATCTCCTATATTATAGGAGAGTTCCTATAACAACTCTCTTACATAGATAATCATGGGATAAAAAATACATGGGAATAAAGTACTCCTAACAAACTAACAAATAATTATTATATGTATCCTAAAGACTAACAAGTCTAGCTATGGGAATATGAATGATGTAATATTCCTAATAATGATGCATTTCTAGGAAATAATTTTGTGGAGAATTATAAATTGGAAAGTTTAGGGAAAGACAAGATAAACTGTATTTGGGAGAAACAAAGGTCACATTTCAGCTATAAATCCTTTTATATATCAAGCTATTCTCTTTTTTATTTGGGTTGCATTTGTCACAGTCAAAATGAGGATTATTTATTTTCTAATTTTGTTTCTAAGCTATCAAGCATTTACAGGGTTGGCTGTAACTAGTAGTGCGAGGTGTCTTTTATTCTTTATATGCTTTTGATTTGCTTTGATTTGTTATGCTTGTAGGAAGCAAATGCAAGTGATTCTTGTAGCAACTGGTAGTTTCAATCCACCAACTTATATGCACCTACGCATGTTTGGTATGTCAAATCTTAAAACTACAATATTAGGCCATTGTTTTTAATCTAGAATTAGAACTTCTTGTGTGTCAATTCTTTTCTATTTATTTAGAATGCTAGCTCTTTTTTGATATTATGTAGAATTTTATAAATTATAATATTGACTTAAGTAACACTAAATTTTGGCTAACAGAAATGAAACATTTCATTTTGATGAAAATATAATGTGCATTTTACATAAGATAATCAACAGAAAACATACACAACAACAGGGCAAGGCCTGTCAGGCAGACTACTCAAATGGAATTTATATTCCCCAGTAATTTACAGGAAAGTGAGGTAATGGGTAGAACTTTGGAAATGGTTATGGTGTTGGAAATATGATCCTCAAATCTAAGATATTGGGAAACAGAAACTTAAACTAATAATAACTATAAAAAATAGATAAAACAAAAGACAATTATGATAAAAAAATTCCACTCAGACTTAGTTATGGTCAGTGCTTTCTGGTACACATCTCTTCAGTCCATTTGACCTTCTATTTCATTGATTTTTAGGTGCTCATTCAAAATATAGTTTGTTTATGTAGCAAAATTCAAGGTGGGACTTCTCACATCATGATTTCTGTACATTTGGACTTCATCATGTATGTAGCACAAGAACACATTCTCTTATTCAAAGTACAAAATGATTCCTTTGGGTCATTTGTTCTTCTGAAGTTGACTTCCAGTGGCAAAAAATTGTGTTATGACTTTCACATATCATACTCATGTCCTCAATGATTGTTGATTTTAGATTAGCAGCCAATCAATCCCTTTCCAGTTTTGTGGCTGTCTGGCTTTGTGCATCTAGTTTATATAAGAATTTAATACAATTCTTCCTTGAATTTAACTTTCCAATAAGAGGAAGTTGAATTACTTCTCAATTCATGCAGTTGCACTGCCACAATATGTTCATGCATGCCTGCGTGCTCATCTCACTTATCTGATTTTACAATGTTGGCCAAGGAATTTCTTAGTCATCTCATCATCTGCATGTAGCAATGATTGTTGATGTCAAATTAGTGCATGAGGTTCTGTATGTCTTATATACTTTATTTGCATGGCTTGTTGACGACCTTCATCCACTAAGATATCTTGTGTGTTCTGCACCTGGGCGGCCCTTAGTAATTTCATCGTAGCATAAATGCAATGTTTTTGATCTCTAAATTAATTCTGCATAAATGGATGTCTCCACAACCTTCACAATCAACAAATCCTTGCTTTTGTTTTTATATCATGTCCCTTTGACTTTGGTCATGTTTGTCAATGAATGTTGTTAGATTTCTTAAACCCTAAACTGTACAGCATCAGCATCAATGCCATTGTTTTGGTAAGACAACCATATTGTCATGATTTTGGTGAGACATATTGGTCACTGCATATATAGTTGGCAACCTCCCATGGGTCATGACATGGTAACTTATATTATTGGTGGAACAAATTTAAATGCCTGCTAATAGTGTCATGTTATTTTCAGACAATAGTGTTTTAGACATGCTTTAAAGTTTCAATTTTATTTTTCTCTGAACTTTGATAATCAAATGGTCGAGTGTTGGGTGTCTTTGGACTTTTACCTTCTCAGACTTTTCTTGTGAAAATGCCTCAGCTCTGAAACACATTCTCAAATTCTTTGGTGCCATCACCAACTCTTCTTTTTTATGTCTTGACTTTCTTGTTTTTATATCTGAACTTATCCTTGTCCAGTCATTAGTACCTAGTCTTTTGGATCATGCTCTACATGACTTTTATGCTTTATGAGCATGGAGCTTAATATAATTTCTGATAATTCCAAGCATAAAAATTTGACGAACAATCAATAAATATCTACAGTTTAGATCTTAGATAGTGCCCCTAGGGCAACAATAAAGGGTCTGGACATGGAGAATAATGCTTTTGAGCATGCCAATTATGAGTTTGTCAAATATGCTAAGTATCTAAATAACTTGTCTTCATGAGCATGAATCCATTTCTTCAACAATGCCATGCCTCCAAATAGCTTGCCTCAACGAGTATGAATCTAGTGTAAGTGTTGTAATTCTTTTGGTTTATTCTATTGGATTTGCACAATAACCCTTAGCTTTATATCTATTCTTGTGTTTTACCTCTCCATGCCTGCATGCGAACAATCAATAAATATCTCCAGTATAAATCTTAGATAATGCCCCTAGGGCAACAGTAAAGGGTCTGGAGATGGAGAATAATGCTTTTGAGCATGCCGATTATGAGT
This sequence comes from Sequoiadendron giganteum, assembly GCA_007115665.2. NCBI lineage: Eukaryota > Viridiplantae > Streptophyta > Pinopsida > Cupressales > Cupressaceae > Sequoiadendron > Sequoiadendron giganteum. The sequence continues at coordinate 651,314,610 of CM021101.1, read as the reverse complement.
ATGCCAAATATGCTAAGTATCTAATAACTTGGCTTAATTAGCATGTATCCATTTCTTCAGCAATGCCACGCCTCCAAATAACTTGCCTCAATGAGTATGAATCTAGTGTAAGTGTTGTAATTCTTTTGCTTTATTCTATTGGATTTGCACAATAATCCCTTAGCTTTACATCTGTTCTTGTGTTTTACCTCTCCATACCTGCATATTCATGCTGCAATACTTATTGTCACTCTGAACTGGAGACATTTTGGATCCTTGACATCATCCCTTGTGTTGCTTTGAGCTGCAGTCTTTATTCCTGAATTGGAGCATAGCTGTTCTGTATTGCCAAAAGCTTTCCATTCATGATACATGCTAATGGATATTTTCTACACTATTGTTTTGGATATTATTGGCAATCTGGTGGATGACATTTTATATCGATGGAACTTAGATGTGTTAAAGGTGAAAGTAATTAGTTATAGCATAGAGTATTAAGATAATAAATGTAATAATAATGGTCATCTTTGCTTTATTAGTTAACTTAGTCGTTTTTAGTAACTACTTTAGTTTTAGCCTATTTTAGATTCTTTCTGATTTTTTAGCTTTAGTTACGATTGTTTCTTTTTAGAAACATCGTCTTGTAATCGTCTTTATAAGGAGCCTTCGTTTCCAATTGTAATCATCCAATCATGAATATCAATAATATTTTCATAGTATCAGAGCGGCTAGAACCTAGTTAGCCAAATAAAAAAAATTCGATTTTTTTTTTGAGTGAAGAAATTTTATGAAGATTTTCAAAAAAAATCGAGGGTTTTTTTAGGTCAAGTTTCTCGAGTGAAAAAATGCAGGTCCATGCTCACGGTTTTGTTTTTTGCCCCTCGCATTTTTTTGGCACGCTTTTTTTTGCGTTAGGGTCAATGTCTATCACATTTGGTCAAATCTCTTGATTCCTTTTGAGGGTTTTTGCATGCCGACATTCATTTTTGAAGTTTTCCGCAACTTTTCTCATGTGGTTTGAAGTTGTGTGTTTTTTGTGCGCGAGTATCCTCCTGTCCGATTTATTTGTCCTAAGTTTGCATTATTCGCCACAACTTGGATGTGATTTTCAGAGCTTTGTTGGATGCATTCCTTGACTTGTTCAAGTTAGCGGACTTCCTGTAGTTTGGCCGCAGGTTTGTTTATGATATTCATGCTTTGTTCTCTTGTGTTTATTCTCATTTTCTCTACTTTTTTCTGCACGCGATTTTACATTGCATTTTTCTAGGTTTTTGCTTTGAAAGCTGATTTCATTTTGTGGTGTTTTTGGAAGTTTTTTTCTCGGGTGATTTTAGAATCATGGCTTGGGTTTTTTTCCTAAATTTTTCTGTGGCGGATTCATGGTTTTGAAATTTGTGCCGGGTCTGTGTTGGTTTTGAAGTTTTATGGCAAATTGAAAAAAATAAATTTTGGGAGCTAGTTTTGACAATTTTCTAGGAAAATAAAAAAAATTGCAAAGAGTTTTCGAAATATTGTTCTTAAAAAATTTGCCGTCTCGCAAAAGTTTTTCGAGGATTTTTTTCTGAAAAAATCTTACTTTCAGAGTTTTCAAAGGTTTTTCTAAAAAAAATTCTTACAGTTTCTGAGCCTCTTTTTCAAACGATTTTTGAAAAATCGGGTATTGTGCCAGCTAATTGTCCAATGTTTTGCCAGCTGATCACGAAGTTACCTCGTTTTTCGTGCTTTGGAAACGGGATGGCAACTTTTTCCAATGTTATGTTGGAAAGTTCGTAGAGGTTCAATGGAAATAATTACAACATGTGGAAGCAGAGAATGCTTACCATCTTTGAGTACTAGTGTCTAGATGCACTTGTTCTAGGTACAAAAGCTCGTCCCACTTCTGCGAGGAAGGATCAAAACAAGTATGATGGAGGTAACAGGGAGGCAGTCATGCTTCTCAAATTATCTGTCATCGATGAGATGATACCAGAAATACCTTCTGGTAAGTCTACTGTGGAAATCTGGAAGCATTTGAAAGATCTTCATGAAAACTCAGACAAGAGTAGGGCTTTCTTCCTGAAGAATATGCTCTTTTCTATTATGATGGATGACCAATTGTCTTTGCAAGAGCACTTGATGAAAATAAAAATATTTGCGATCAACTGGAGGCCATTGGTCATAAGATGGAAGAGGAGGATATGGTGGTGATCACTTTGAAGACTTTGCCATGTTCCTACGAGCATTTCATTGAAACGCTCAACATTACATCCATCAATGTTGACTTGAAGTTCAATGAGATGCGCAACAAGCTATTGCAATAGGATAGGTGGAGGAAGCAGTTTGGGAGTAGCAGTGAGTCTCCTAGTGTTGAACAAGCATTTACTGCCAAGGACATTGGCAAAGGTCAGTGCACTCAACAGAAAGAACGAGGCGATTCAGAGGATAGCTCCAAGAAGAAGTCTATTACTTGCCATTACTGTGGGAAGATTGGTCATATTCAGAGGTATTGCAGAAAGCGGTTGGCTAATGAGAAGACCAACCAGGAAGCGTCTCAACAAAGTGCTCACGTGGCAGAGCAAACGGAGCAGAAGGAGTTTGCATACTAGCATTTTGATGACCAACACAATATGGGTAGAGTTAGTTTTTTGTCTGTACGATGACCATTAAGGAGGGTATTAAAATAATAAGTGTAATAATAATGGTCATCTTTGCTTTTTTAGTTAACTTAGTCGTTTTTAGTAATTGCTTTAGTTTTAGCTTGCTTTAGATTCTTTCTGATTTTTTAGCTTTAGTTACGATTGTTTCTTTTTAGAAACATCATCTTGTAATCATCTTTATAAGGAGCCTTCGTCTCCAATTGTAATCATCCAATCATGAATATCAATAATATTTTCATAGAGATGCTTCTAGAATTGTAACTAACTATGAATGAATGGAGATAATATACACAAAGAGAACATTGTCTCATAAAAGGAACTAAGTAATTAATTGCTTTGAGAGGTATGCACAACCATCTTTAAAAAGAGATATAAGCAACTTCTTAGACTATTATAGGAAGGAAGAAAGAAATAAATTATATTAGTGTCCACGGGTGACCAAAAGTAGGTCAATGAGACTTGAGAATACATTAGTATACAATAGAAAGTTCTAGGAAGAGAGAATCCTAGAGAGGCCCAAAAAGAGAAGGAACAAAAACAAAAATAGAAAAATAGATGTAGACCACTAAAATAAAATATAGATGTAGACCACTAACATGTAGTCAAGAAAGCAATAAAAATAGCCAAGTAGGGGGAATAAGTCTCTAAAGAGCATAAATTGAGTACTGGAGACATAGGAGACAAGTCTCATCAAATATCTCTGTCTAGGCCTGAAATGGAAGAGTCATTGATGTCTTTGCTGATCGCTATGAGAGGACCGATACAATATTTGATGGTGGTTATTAGGGAATATCTAAGGCTAGGAGGGCTGAGCTAGGGTATTGTAAGAGAAAATAAGGCACTCCCTCTAGAATCATGCCTAACTTCCAAGATTGATATAACTCCCATAGTAATGAAGAAGCTTTTACATATGCCCTTGTGGCTGGGGTTGGCCAGAGAGTAAATCTATGTTGTTGAGAAATAGCTGAACCATGCTATCCAAAAGTAGAACCATGTTGTTGAGGGGGAACATGTTGGGGAATTTGAGAAGTGATAAGTTGTGAGAAATGTTGTCGCATAGGTCTATTTGTGTCTATGTGTGAAGTAGTAGTATCCAAAGGTTGTTTAGAGCTGTTGATCTCTTGGACGGGCTTGAAGGATGAGGTGGTCAACTTGGGGGGCTCTAGGATTGCAAGGATTAGCATCAAAGGGTGATGATCTTCGGTAGATAAAGGGCTGGGCACCACTAGTTCATATATCTAAAGAAAGTAGATAGAGTATTGCTCAAGTCCCCATAGATGCAGTGGTATGTTCCCTAGATCTCATGGTAAATGGGGCATTTGAAGATGAAGTGCTCCTTAGTCTCCACCTCATGGTAGGAGCAAAGATGACAAATAAGTCTTGGCGAAGAATATGATGACTCGTCCCAACTCGTCACTAGTGGGAACACATCATCAATTTGCCAAGAGGAAACCTATGTGACCAATGATGTTGGAGATAGTGAGGATGACATAAGATACCATCCTCTGCCTATAAGAAATGCTTTGCATAAAAGGCAAGCTTCAGGTTAAGTGGCACAAGAGGGGAGGTCTAGCTGACCTGGATGTACAACTTGTAAATGTCCTCTTTTGCATCTCTAGTGACAGTCTCCTTCAAAGGAAGGAATTGACTAGGAGCATCTAAGGAACACATGAAAGGAGGTAGTTTATCAATAGAGATGTTGATAGAAAGAAGAATCAAGCTAGTCTTAGAGTATCAACAATGTTAGCATCAACTGGAGCCTAATGATTTGCTCAAAGGAACAAAGAGCTAAGTATGGATACCTCTCATGACTAGAGGTTAAATTCCCCATGGATCTGAGTCTATGGTTGTATAAAGTAAGCTGGAAGATAGTCTCGAGACATAGTTGTTGGGAAGAAAACCCGGCTTGGACAATGCTTTGAGGAACAATGCACTTGCAATAGATCATGCACTGCAATGTGAGACTCTGGGCCCTCTATACATAGGCCCAATTGACAGATCTCAGCTTGGTACCCAAACCTTAGACCCATATAAAATTGTAGGATTAATGATTATAGGAGGTAGCAATATTTGAGAAGAGATACAAAGCTATAACACTATGCTTTCTTTGTTTTATACTAGAGGGAATGACGACAAATGTCTTTCTGTGCTATGTTCTGTAATGCTTTGCTTTGCTCTACAATGTTTAACTGTAAGCATAGTTGCATGGGGAAGACTAGATGAAGCATTTTGTATGTAGAATTCAAAGAGTCATTGTAGGAGAAGAAGTGACTCATCTAAAGAATCTGTAAAACCATGTGGCAAGTGTCTCTATGAAGAACTATTGTAGATTAAATACTATTTTAGTTTTTCTTTTTGGATTTTTTATAAATTTCTATATTTATCATTTTTGGGGTCCTTTGAAAAATATTTAAGGAAATATAATGTTGTCTATCAAGGGGAATGACTTGCAGAAAATTCTTAATCTTCTGATACATATTACAGTTACTGATTTTTATCACTGGTAAAGAAACAATGACCCCGACAAAATGGCTGCCTTAAGAGGAGGTGACCAACCTAATGATGTTTTGCCATTTTCTTACACTAGGATCAGTTTGGAGGTAAGAATTTCTAATGTGCCTAAGAAGTTCTTAGTGCTGAAGTGATCTTCCCACTTGAACTCTGTGATTGCACTTCCCACATAATTCACAAGGATGAAAATTCCGAAAATCAATAGACTCATGATCCCTTCTACCATAGTAACAAGCTACATTTCTGAGTCAGTATCCCCTAATGATTCCCTCCCCAAATGGCATGGTTTTGATTTGGTACTGATTTGGGTTCCTTTTGAGTTTGCTGTTTTTCCTAGGTTCTACTTGAGAACATATTGGATATGGTACTTTTGTAGCTGCGGTGCACCGGGGAAGGAAATCAGTGTGCCTTTTAGAAGGTACATTGATATTATGGTTCATTTATTTATTTATTAAGATAGATATACTTAAGCTGTACAGAGGTTAAGTTCTAAAAAAAATGGCAAACCCTTGTGTCAATATGTGGGTAAATTAGACAGCAAGTGATATACTAGTTTTCCTCAACAAGAGGGGAACTTGTGGAACTTTGTGAAGATTCTGCTGTGCACTTGAAACTTCTTCTTTGGCCTCATCTCTTTCTTAAGAATATCTTAAATTCCTTAACCTTCTTTCCCAAGACATTTGTTAGTTTTAGGATCAGAAATGAAAGCAATCAGAAAATGCAACACATAAGATAATGAACACCACAAGATACCCTGGGAAAGCCCTCCAAACTCGAGGAGAAATACCCAGCAAATATATTGCTTATATATTCAGGAATAAGAGCAGAAATCTGCTTACAACTCAGGCCCAACACAGGGCTGAATTTGATACAATGAATAATAGCACCTCTCCTAGATGCGGATATAGAATCAATATGTTTCTCCTTGAAATCGACCTGCTGTTACAAATCGATGATCCGTTGCTCAAGATAATGATCTGCTGCTCAAGATAAAGATCTGCTACACAAGTGCGAACTTCTTCAAGGAGTGTGAATATGATGAATGAACTTGATTGTCAATTTAGCAAATTCCACCTTGTATAAATACAAAATGATGTGACCCTTGAAGTAGGTCGGCCTCATAAAGAATTGACAAATAATAAATATTATTTCTTTAGGTCGGCCCCATTTAATTATTCACAATAATTAAGTGTTATTTTATATTACCAAGTGAAGTGCCTCTTCACTTTAATTATCTCAATAAAATAAATAGCCGATAGGCTATATGCAATTTTATGTCTTGACTTGAGGCTGGAAGGATGACCCCGAAGCTGCTATAACATCAACACTCCCTCTTAGCTAGGGAGGAATACTTCCAGCTATACAAGACATATAACCTCATCGTGATGTCAACCACCATGGCTACACCCATGTGTGGAAAGAGCATATCACCTCATCGTGATATCAACCATCATGGCTACTCCCATTAATGGTATATATATGTACGAGTGCCCATCACTCAGCGTGATGTTGTCACCTCATCATGACGTTCACCATGGCTACTCCTAGAGGTTGAAAAACACAAGTACAAGAAAAATCATCACGGACTCTCTCACGTGATGTTGTCATGGAGTCACACACATGTCATCCACCTTGGCTACTCCCAGAGGGTGGAAACAAGGGCTTTCACCTCAAATTTCTCCATCATAGAGAAAAATGCATTAGCAAGGGCTTGCACCTCAAATCTCTCTCACAGAGAGAAATGAATTAAAGCAAATCATAGAAGATCACTGAAGCTGAGTCTCCCTCTCAGCTAGGGCTTCATTCTCCACAATACCAAGCTTGTCTCAGAAGTACACAAACTTTACTTTGGAGAGAGGCTTGGTGAGAATGTCTGCCGTCTACTCATTAGTGCAAATGTATCTCAACTGAATTGCTTTCCTCAATGTCATATCTCTGATATAGTGGTATTTGATCTCAACATGTTTGGTTCTGTCATGAAACACTGGATTGACAAAAAGCTTTACACAACTTTGATTATCACAATGAATGATAGTGGGCTCCAATGATTGTCCAAACAATCCTGCAAGGAGCTTCCGAAGCCACATTGCTTCTTGACCTGCCACACATGCTGCAATATACTCTGCCTCTGCAGTGCTTAGTGCTACTGAAAACTGCTTCTTGCTACTCTAGGAGATCATCGTAGACCCCAAACTGAAACAACATCCGAAGGTGCTCTTCCGATCAGCAACACAACCTACCCAATTAGAATCATAATCTCCACACAGCTCTAAGTCCACATCAGAAGAATATCTCAAGCCATACCCAACTATGCCACGCAAGTATCTCAGGATATGCTTCGCTGCAACTAGATGTATTTGCCTTGGTTCACACATGAACTGACTAAGTGCACTCATGGCATAGCAAATATTTGGTCTAGTATTGACTAGATACATCAACGATCCAATCAACTGCCTGTACATAGTAGGATCCACCAGATCTGAACTAGCTGCAGCCTCCTTAAGCTTCTGAAAATTGGTTTCCATAGGTGTAGACATGGATTTGTAATCCATCATACCAATTCTTAGAATACTTCCCTTGACTCAGAATGATCTCATCAGGCCTCTGCCATACTTCTAAACCAAGGAAGCAATGTATGTGCTTAAGATTCTTCATTTCAAATTTAGAAGTCAACTCCTTCTTGCATTTGATAATGAGGTGTTCTTCTCCAGTAAGAATTAGATCATCAACATAGAGAACCAGGAACAATGCCTTACCATCAGTTGGTTCTAGAGGCTCAACTAGATCACCATCTTTTTCAGGTTCAGTAGGCTCCCTCTGAATCTTCAAGTACTTGCATCAACCTTCTGACCTCTTCGTCCAAGATTGCCTGCAACGCTTGCCTAAGAGAAATGGTTTCCAACACAGGTCTATAGAAATTCAGGGCTGTCCTGTTCGACCTCATCCCAAATCACTCTATTCTGAATAGGTTTGCGGAGCTACCGATGTTAAATCCAGATTGATTGTCTTGAGCAATTCTGATCTCAACTACTGAAGAGGATCTTCAAGGATTTAGCATTAGGCCTTGCAACACTGGAACCTTCACTTCTTCTCCGTGAGTCACAAAATTCCCTCTGAAGGTTGATTTCTCCTCTTCGAAAAGACTGATCACAATGACAACCTGAATAGGTTCTTCATCTTCGAGAGATGTCTCCAGCCATCAACTCAGTCCCATGGCTGCAAGCTAAGACTCCATTCTTCAGCCTACAGGATGCATCAAGCTCTTCTTCTCTTGAAAAGCAATATCTTTCGCTTCTAGGTCCGTCCTGAAGGCATTAAGGAGAGAGATTACTAATAGTTCATAGAACTAACTGGAAGAGAAATACCAATGCAAGATTCACTATTTGCATGAATTAATAACTATATGAACATTAACCATGGAATACTTATCTCTTCATGTACAGCCAAAATTCCTGGTAATCAGCTCGGCCATGCCTAGCATACATGTGCACATCAGGAGGTGGTGATTACATCCGTCATCCAGGCAGAGCCATAGGCTCTGGCCGGCGCCAACAAGTAGACGACATTAGAATTCCAGCGATCATAGATCCACGTCAACCATCATTCGGTGCTGCCAATCAATCGAGATAGAACTTGTCACACTAGTTCATTCATGAACATCTTCGACAATCTTTCCGAATGAGGAATCTTGTTTCCTTAAATAGAAGCGGCTCCACTGTATCTTTTTAGTAACTCATGACTTCCCCTGTCGCCGCCTTCGATGCATAAAGACACCACGATATATCCGGATGAATGACTATGGATTCCACGTATCACTCAAGCCCGCATAATATTGCTATTCTCATTTCATGCCTAGCTCAAGCCTTCTTTCCTTTAGCTGTCGATTTACATAGAGCTTCAAGCAATACCCAATTGACTCCTCATGAAGTTGGTGTTTCAGGGAACTGTTTCTTGAATGATTCCACAAACTCTAATCATCGGCTCCCACCATAGCACCGATTTCTTGAATCAACGGCATATAAGGACATGACTTCCTGGAACTTCCTCGTGAATGTTCTTCAGAATAAGAATACATCCACCGATTATTTAATTGAGAGTGTGTTTGAAGATGCTGCCAGTATTAAATTCACAATGTTCCCGACATGGTAATGAACTTCCGGCATCCAACAATGATTTCTTATATTTCTGGGCGGAGATTTCAAGAGACCCGACAATATGAATTATATCTCCTTTAGGATGATTCGTTGGCAATTAAGTCTTGTCTTTAATGATTGGTAAACAACGAATTCGATCCTTTAATACAAAATCTGGATCCACATTACACTCCTCTTTCTCCTCCTGCAACGGCTCTTGGTCCCTTTGTGATTGGCGTTCGACAATGATCATATATTTATTGCTTTCGAGGATTTTCCCTTAATTTGCTTTAATTCAGGCAAGCTGCTCTCGAGATAAATGACGCCAATTATATGGGCTGCGATTTTTTATCTACCTCCAATAAATAAAAATCGAACCTATAAAATGCTCTGCCAAATAAATCACCAATCATGACCTACTGATGATGTGGCAAACTAATTTGACTTTCCTCCTATTTCGTCTTGCTTGATCCTGACTCCAACAACCACATGAAAAACATTCGATATCTTGATTGAATCGCCTTTGTCCTATGCTTGACAAATCTCTGATTGGATTTCCCTTGAACCCGCTTTGATACCATGGTAGTTTTAGGATCAGAAATGAAAGCAATCAGAAAATGCAACACATAAGACAATGAACACCACAAGATACCCTAGGAAAACCCTCCAAACTCGAGGGGAAAAACCTAGAAAATATATCGCTTATATATTCAGGAATAAGAGCAGAAATCTGCTTACAACTTAGGCCCAACACATGGCCGAATTTGATACAATGAATAATAGCACCTCTCCTAGATGCGAAGATACAAAATCAATAGGTTTCTCCTTGAAATTGACCTGCTGTTACAAATCGATGATCCGTTGCTCAAGATGATGATCCGTTGCTCAAGATGATGATCTGCTGCTCAAGATAAAGATCTGCTACACAAGTGCAAACTTCTTCAAGGAGTGCGAATATGATGAATGAACTTGATTGTGAATTTAGCAAATTCCACCTTGTATAAATACAAAATGATGTGACCCTTGAAGTAGGTCGGCCTCATAAAGAATTGACAAATAATAAATATTATTTCTTTAGGTCCGCTCCATTTAATTATTCACAATAATTAAGTGTTATATTATATTACCAAGTGAAGCGCCTCTTCACTTTAATTATCTCAATAAAATAAATAGCTGATAGGCTATATGCAATTTTATGTCTTGACTCGAGGCTGGAAGGATGAGCCCGAAGCTGGAAGGATGAGTCCGAAGCTGCTATAACATCAACATTGACTAGTATATCCCATTTTTTCAAGCAACTCCAAACCAATGCCTTTGGTGTTTTCTCAAAGTTGGAAAATGAACTTGATGGATAATTAAATGTTGGAAATTCAAACTGCTTACCATAGTCATGTTTTTTGTCTGAACAACTTATGTTGAACCTCGATTCTTTGCCAGTCTTTGCACTCTATCAGATCAATCGGAATTTCATCATTAGCAGCCAATTTCTAATGAAGTTTCTTCTTGGTTTGATTAGATTTCTCCTTTGTTTGAGTTGTTTGGTCAAGCGCATGGTGTAAGGTGGGTGAACCAAGCTTATAGTTCTGCTAACTTTATCATGATGAGGTGAGGTGAGGGTTTTTGCTTTTGCTTGGAACTTATTCTGCAACTCTTGATTTTTTTTATGTAAGATGTTGGATTTTTTGTCATGTCAATGATTAACAAAAATATCCTAGGACTTGTGGGTTATGAATTTATGGGTCTTGATTTGACTCAACTATTTGGTGGCAAATCTACTTTGATACACTTCTTGGTGGTAGGAAACCTACTTTGATGGTGTTGAAAGCTAGTAGAAACCCAATTTGATGCCACTGCTAGGTAGTAGGGAACTTGCTTAGATGTAAATTCTGGGTAGTTGGAAACTTGCTCTTATACCACTAATTTGGATTTGATTAGAGATTCAGTGAACAACAAACAAAATTGTTAGAACTTAGATAAGTCATAAATAGAAATAGTTAGTTACAACAATTGTAGCATATAGATAAATCCAAATTAAATGACCCATGAATGCATGGAGATAAAATATCCTTAAAGAGAACAATTTTTGAATAAAAGAATCAGTTACCGTATTGATTTGATAGTTATGTTAGCTGTTCCTCTTTGATGTTTATAAAATGGTAGCAATATCTAAGAAGAGATGCAAAGCTTATTAATATATACTCTCTACTTGGAGGGACTAGCCATTGGCCTCCTTCTATGGCCCATGCTGTTCAAGTCAGTTATGCCATGTGCAAATGTTTTGTAGTTGGCTAGGGAAGAGTAGAGAATGCAATTTTATGTAGAGTCCAAAGAGTTGTAGAATAAGAAATGACTTGTTTTGAGAATCTAAAAAGATATATGGCAAGTGCACCTACAAGAAGTGAAGAGATCTATCTTGAAGTGGAACATTAAAATCTATGTTACCCCAAGTTTTCGGGACGGGGACATCAAGGGACGGGGGGAAATGTTTCGAAGTCCCCAATTTTTCAGGCCATTTTTGGGGATGGTAGGGGATGATTATATAAAAAATAGGGAAAATTTAAAATATATAGGGAAATTTTAAATATTCATATGATAACATTTATAAAGCATTCATATATACATTATAGAACCTTAATACATAACATTTGTGTTAAATTGAGAGTTCACATGAGAGTCAAAGTCGAACAAATTAGCAAATGTCAAACTTAATTCAAATTGCTTTCATAATTCATTGTTAATATGCATATGATATTAAAAAATAGCAGAGTTATCGGATATGCTGGCCTCCCTGCCTAAGGCACGCGTATCATCATACGTGATATGGATACGGGTACGGTACGACATTGATACGACATAGATACTGTATCTGGAAGTGCCCAAAAAACCGTCCATTTTTTGCCATGCCTGATTCGCAGGGATTCAGGTGCCCAAAATTAGCACCGAAACTTCACTTTATCTACAGTAACATTCTAAATTTATAAGAGAAAACTAGCGTTTTTAAAGTGAAAACTGGCATTTTTTTTAAAGTGAAATTTGACGTTTTTTTGAGTTAAAAATCTATAAAAGCCCAAGCCGTGATGATTTTGAACTACATTTGCAGTTGTTTGTGGATTTTTTGGTGAACAACTGCACGACCCGACTTCATTACGCCCAGGTATGATTGATTCCAGAATCCATGCCATCGATTTATTTTTTTTCTTATTCTTTTGGTTGTTGCCGCTTGTCTGAAAGTGTTCTCCTTGCCGTCGATACTCAATTTTTTTTTCGTATTTTTTTTTGCGTTTGTCTCTTGTTTGTGTATCAATTTTCTTGAAAAAATCATTTGCTTTTAAAAATTTATTGGTTTCTAAATTTTTCCCAAAGTCTTAAGATTTGTGATGGTAGTTAATTTATTTTTTAAAAAGTTAATTGTTTTAATAAGATTAAAACATGATTGCGCTCACTACAATTTTTGTGCAATCTTGGGTGAATAAAAATTACGTTTAGAATAAATTAATGATTTGTGTTTTATAAATTCAATTTATAATTATTTAAATATTTAATAATTTTATTAGAATTTTGAATTTTTTTTTAATTTTTCATGTTTAAAATTACATTTAAATTAAATTAATAATTTGTGTTTTATAAATCCATATATAATAAATTAATAATTTGTGTTTTTTGTGTTTTATAAATTCAATTTATAATTATTTAAGTATTTTATAATTTTATTAGAATTTTAATTATTGCAGGATATTATTCATGGCATCATCATCATCTGACATCAAAGCATCAGAAAACAGCGATAAGTGGATCAAACCAGACCCAAAATCTCCATTGTGGAAATGTCACCATTCTTGGAAAAATTCAAGGTGGAGGATATAAATGGAAATGTCATGAGTGTTTGCAATATTACAGAGGTTCCTATACTATGGTTCGTGCACACTTATGTCAAATAAGAAGGAAGGGGTGTGTTCTATGTCCTGGTCCAAATGTTGATGGTTGTCCAGGAAAGGGGTTGTCAGATGAAAAAATTACAAAATATCAAAAGGAAGGAGATGAAGCCGATAACTGTGCTCAAGCATCAAAACAAAGGTCAACTCTAAGTTTAAGTAGACCCCCATAGCATCCAAAATCAGCTTCAGGAACAAGTCACAAGAGGACCAATTTAGGACCTCTTGAAAAACATTTAACTTGTAGAGTCAAGAGGATATAGATCAAAATATTGCTCGTTTCTTGTATGCAAATGGGATTTCATTTAATGTGGTTCAATTAATGAGGCACCAAAAGGATAGAAAGGCCCAGGGTACGAGAAAGTTCGTACAACCCTTTTGGCTAAAGAAAAAAACATTATTGACAAACAATTGCAAGTGATTCAAGATTCATGGAAAATGTCAGGGGTTTCTATCATTTGTGATGGATGGAAGGATGCTAGAAATAGGCCACTAATTAATGTGATTGCAATGAGCCCAAAGGGGCCAATGTTTTTGGAAGTAGTGGATACACAATTTATTGCCAATATTCTAATTGAAGCAATTGAGTCAGTGGGACTAGAAAATGTTGTTCAAGTGATCACAAATAATGCAAAAGTGTGTAGAGCAACAGGGTTGATCGTGGAAGCAAGATATTCAAACATTTGGTGGACCCTTTGTACAATTCATTCTTTGAACTTAATGCTACAAAAAATTGGCAAAATTTAATGGATACAAAAGATTTATGAAGAAGCCAAAGAAATTCAAATGTTTATTTGTAATCATCACATGTCACAAGCCATTTATAGACAATGCACTAAGTTGGAGTTATTTGTAATCATTCTTTTGTATTAGAAATTTAGAATTATTCAAATATATCATTTTTATGAAGTGTTACTTTTAGTTTTTTTAAATATATGTAATATTTATTGTGTTTTTAAAAATTATTATTTTTTAAATTGAAGGTTGTTGAGACGCGCTTTGCCACACACTACATTGTTCTTAAAAGACTTGTGGATGTAAAACAAGCCTTGAAAAGTATGGTGATTATTGATATTTGGGTAGTTTGGAGGCAATCTCAAACAGATAGAGCAAATAATATTAGAACACTAATTTTTGATGATGATTGGTGGGCTCAAATAGAGTACTTGCTCTCTTTCATTGAACCAATATACACTCTCATTCGTCGTTGTGACACTGATAAGCCAATATTGGGTAACATCTATGATTGCATAGATACAATGGTGGAGCAAATTAGAGACATTATTTTAGAAGCAGATATATGAGGTAATAAAAAAGAGATGGGATAAAATGACAACTCCTTTGCAAATTTTGGCATATGCTTTGAACCCAAAATACTATCATGCTGATATGTTGGCATTACCAAATAGGACAACACCAAATAGGGATGTTGAGGTAGTTGATGGGTATAAAAAAGCCTTCAAAAAAATGTTTACAGATCCTAGAGTTGTTGTGGAGATTCGAGAAGAGTTTGGGATGTTTGCATCCTCAAATGGAAGTTATGCAAATGTTGATACAATGACAAATACAAAAGAAATGTTCCTTGTGAAGTGGTGGAACTTTTATGGTGCCACGACTAAACATTTGCAAAAATTGGCTATCAAACTTCTATTGCAGGTTTGGGACTTTTGCATTTTTATATTTTATATTTTATTTGATTGTTTGTATCTTTGTTACTTATAATGTCCTTTTTTTATAGGTTTCAAGTTCTCTGCATTTGAGAGGATTTGGAGCACATATGGCTTCATCCATTCTGTAAAACGAATTAGGTTGGCAGCTAGTAAAGCAAAAGAACTTGTATATGTTCATTCCAATCTTCTTCTCTTGTCACATTCCTTTGCAGATTACATGAAGGGACCTAATAGAATCTGGGACGTAGAGCCTAAGATGAGTGACATTGATGTATCCATAAATGCATTGTCACATCTCAATCCCATTGTTGAAAATTCAGAGATAGTAGGAGGATCTTCATTTGGTTTTGAGAGTCTAGTTGGTGGTCGTACTCAATTTAACTCTGATGATGTAGATCTCCAATTTCAGGAGAATAGCGATGACATTTTTGATAGCATGTGATTCTATCAGACAATTAATGTATTCAAATTTGTTTTAATGATAAAACTATATTTAAATATAATTATTTTGGAATATGTAGCAATTATATGTTCATATTGCTCCTAAAGTAATGAAAATCTTCTCTAATAAGAAAAAATGTTATATATATGAGTGCATGTGTGTGTGTTTTATGAATGTCATATCTTGTCGTATCCATATGAGAGGTCTTGAAAAATGGCCGTATCCGATACTGTACCCGTATCTATATCCGTATTCGTGTTCATGCAACTTTGAAGAATAGTATACAAGTTACAAGATACAAGAAAATGCCCAAAGGCTACAAGTTTCATTTTTGATTACAGTATGAAAATACAAAAAAAGAAATTACACTTTTGCCCCTAATCTGCATCTCTCAACGCTACATCAAAATCAGAGTCCTTTGGAGTCATTGCCATTATGAGGGTCTGCCTTATCCAATGGAATCCCAACCAATCCCTCTGGTGCCTCCTCCTCATCAACCTAGGTGGTGTCTTCGGGATCAACATCCCACCATAAAGCTGGAGTCTGTCGATACTCTAGAGTTTGACGATCTTGAGGTCAAAGAGCACTATGCATGACCACTAGCTTCTCTGCTCATCTAGAGGTAAGTCTATTCCTCTTGATGGAATGGATAAAGCCACATGTGGACCAATTCTTCTTTGCAACAGAGGAACTGGCAACCTGTGAAAGGAGGCAAATGGCAAGCATCCTCAACTGTGGTGTATCCTTCCCATGCCATGTTCACCATTCAATAGGGTCAGTATGAGCTAATGTAGCCCCATCTATCTTCGCCTTTGGTTTGCCGAATGTTGGACCACTAAGATTTGTTAAGGCAAGCGATTGTGTGCGAAGTATTGTAGACTCCTCAATTGAATACATCTTTCAAAAGGCCTTCATTAGCCCTTCTTTTGCCTCTTTGTCATCATAAGGAGGCATCTTTCTAGCCTTTGGTGCTTACCATTTGGGATTAAGAGCAAAGGCTGCCATATGAAGTAGGGTGTTCATTGTGTTCCATCTTTGCATCACAATGGGCTTAATATGCTGCTCATATAATCTCAAAGTAGGATCCATAGCCAAAATTGTTTGCTTTATCTTTCCAAGCATGCTATCAAATGTCTCATATATCTCTCCAAGACTAGGGGAGTCCGTATCAACATATCTAATGACATCTACTTCAGGTGAGATGAAAGAGCAAACATATATGCAAAATGCAAACAAAAAATTCAAAAGAATTAGTTGACAAGTTAGGAACTTCAAAAGTTGAAAAATTGAACAATAGAATTAAAATATTAAAATTAGAAATTTAATATGAAAATCAGGGATTTAATATTTAATATTTAATAAAATCAGCAATTTAATAATAAAATAAGCAATGTCTTACCTCACAGTGGATCACCAATCGTCATCAAGGATCCTTTGTTTGATGGCTTTTCCTTCAGTAGAGCTTGAATGAGGCCATCTACTCCACTCCAAATTCACCATCATCAATTGCAAAGGCTCATGCACCTCAATCATCCTCTCTGACAAAATGAAGTAATTGGCATATCTTGTCTCAATAGGTTTGAGGAATTCCTTCTTTGAAAATGTCTTGAAGATAGCAAGTGGCATGTGGTGGTTGCAAATGAACTTTTGAATATCTCTAGCTTCTGTCACCACTTGCTTCACCCAATCTATTTTCCCTATGTCTTTCAATGCATTGTTCAATGCATGGACACAACATGGGGTCCAAAAGATGTGCTTGTAAACACCCTCCACCATCATACCAGCCAATTTGCACGCATGTGCTAAATCAGTGACCACCTGTACAACATTTGAGGCCTCGACCTCCTGTATGGCCTCTCTGAAAATGCTAAACTAGAAGTTTGCATCCTTAGGTTTCTCTAAACAATCCACCACTCTAAGAAAATAAGAGCTAGCTGTGCATGTGACTATGATATTGATGAGTGTTTGATGTCTAATATCAGTCCACCCATCTATCACAATAGAACAACCTGTCCTGATCCAAGTTTGCCTCATATCCTTCATTAGCAAATTAACCTTAGAATATTTTGTCTAGGAGGGTGGTGTGTAGTTTATGATCTCTAGGGGGTACAAATGAGGGACCAATAAATGCTACATCTTTGATCATTTGTTTGAAATAAGAGGAATGGGCCACATGAAATGGGATGGCATGGTGAAATGGGATGGCATGGGCATATAAAAAATTGGCAATTGAATGCTTTGTTGCATCCTGTGCTTGCACATTAAACATACCTGCAATTGTCCCTGGGCTCTCACCACCACTAACCTTCCTCTTTCCTCTTGTTGCAATATCACTACTACCACTACCAGCCATGGATGGCATAGGCATAGATGAATGTCCACTTGGAAAAGAATGTGTCGACTTTATCACCCTTGTAGACCTCATTTTTGCTTCCATGTGCAATCTATGAGCCTCTAGCTTCTCATCATCCTTAATGTTTGGACAAACCTTAATTCCATGACTTGTAACACCCAAGAAATGAGACTGTACCTTTGTGTGGCTCCCTTTAAAATCTGTATTGCAAATGTGACACAACACCTTAAGCCCCCTTGAATTTTTACTTTTGGTATCTAGGGCTGTCACAAGTTGGAGAAGAGGTATTTTTTTGTTAAAAGGGCCCTTTGCATAAGTTTTCAAGATTTCTGAAGGGCACTAAAATGGATTATTTAGCTGTTCACCTCCACCCTCAACATTTCCACATGCTGATGAGGATGAAACCCTTACATTTATTTAAGTTTCTTGCACTTCATTGTCACTATTGTCATTCTCACTGCTGGTCATGTTTTTTTGAGATTTAATGCAGCTTTAAACTGAAAAATGATTTAAAAAAATAAAAAATCAGACATTTCTTACTTCAAGCTTTGAAAAAGACTTGCAAAATAAAATAAAATTGATAGAATGACTTACCTTTTTGAAGAAATTGCAACCTCACTACCAATGATGCCCTAGATTCAACCTCTTTTGCAGCTGCTCCTTCAATCCCTGCTCAAACAATTTGCTCTGCCTTCAAACCCTGCTGCAATATATTTGCACAAACAAAAAATACAAATGAGGCTCTTTTTATCCGTTTAGGGTGAGCTGGGTGTGGGGTATCACAATAGAAGAATTTAAAAATGTTTTTTTTAGAAGTATGAGTGCTTTTTATTTTCGAAATGTTGCTTTTTGGGGGGAGCGGTCGGGGGATGTCACAGATGTTCCCAACCGTCTTAGGGATGACTAGTCATTGCCTCCCTGTCTGCTTTGCGTCCCCACATTTCGGGGATGTTTCCGATTGATTTGAGGTTTTGGGGACAGTCCGAGGACGTTCAGTAGGCGTCCCCTCGTCCTTGGGACATCCTAGAAATGGGGACCTTCCCAAACATGTCGGGGCCGCATCCCCGGGTTTCCTTGATTAAAAGTAAAATACAATTTAAAATTTTTGGAAATTTTGGGATTTTGGATACATTGTCAAATTCTGTATTTTTGGGACCTGTTGAAGCACTTTTTGGAAACTCTTGTGTTGTACATGAAGAGGAATGACATAGAGAAATTCTTTATAACAAATACTACAGTTTTGGATTTTCTGCACTGTTAAAGAAACTATGACCTAAGTCCACCCCTATGTGCCTCCATGAGGGTTTTTGAAGTTAAGAGTTGAGTGTAACCATACTAAGGATTCATGCCCACCTTACAAGCACTGCCTTAATGCTTACCCTAAATTTTTTAGTATTATTTTATTACATTACGAAAACTGGGCTACTGTTAAATTTTTTTGGCATTAATGCTGGTTTGTGATGACTTCATGGTTTATGGGAGAGGGACCTGTCACAACTCTCATTTTATAAATATTGTTATAACCAGACCTGCATTCAATCGGAATGGCATTCATTTTCTAAGTTTGTATACATGTTACCTTCTAATTGATTCTTCTTAGAGTTTCTCATTAGGTTTTATTTTCTAGTTCCTATTGTCTATATTGTTCCTTATTTTGATGGACTTTTGGAATTGTTTTCTTTTTAGATTGTTTATATACAAGGTTACCCCAAGTTTCCGGGACGGGGACGGCAGGGGACGGCGGGACGAGTCCCCAAGTTTCCGATTTTTGAGGCCAAAATTAGGGACGGCAGGGGACGGCTATATAAAAATATAGGGAAATTTTAAATATTCATATGATAACATGGATAAGGCATGCATAATACACATTATAGAACACTAACATATAACATTTGTGTCCAACATTATACCAATACTCAATACGCATTCAAAATTAACATACACGAATCATGAAACAACCTCCAAGTTATAATTTATAAACTTATATCAAAATGCCCAAAGGCTACATTGCTGCCATATAGTTTTCAAGTTTGCTATGAAAATCAAAATACAATGTCAGTAATGAATACAAATATGAATAAACAAAGTCAAAGAGCACTGCTGCCCCTAATCATCCCTCATAACCGCATCAAAATCAGAGTCATCCTCTGAGTCACTGCCACTGTGATGCTCCTCCTCAACCAACGGAACCCCAACCAAACCCTCAACTGTCTCCTCCTCATCTACCTGGGCCACATCCTCGGGATCAATATCCCACCGTAGAGCTGGAGTCTGTCGATACTCTGGAGTCTGCCGATCCTGAAGCCGAAGAGCACTATGAACGGCCACTAGCTTCTCCGCTCGTCTAGAGGTAAGTCTATTCCTCTTGAGGGAGTGGATAAAGCTATACGTGGACCAATTCCTCTCTGCAGCAGAGGAACTAGCAACCTGTGCAAGAAGGCGAGTAGCAAGTGTCTTCAACTGCGGTGTATCCCTCCCATGATAGGTCCACCATCCAATAGGGTTTGATTGAGCTAATATAGCTCTATCCAACCTCGCTTGTGGTTTACTCAAGTTTGGGCCCGAAAGATTTGCAAAGTCTAGGAATTGTGACCGAACTAGTGAAGCCTGCTCTGCTGGATAAATCTTTTCAATGGCCCGTGTGAACCCATCTAAAACCTCACTATCATCACATGGAGGCACCCTACCAGGCCTTGGTGCATACCATTTTGGATTTAGAGCAAAGGCAGCCATGTGAAGCGGGGTGTTCATTATATTCCACCTTCGAGTCACAATGGGCCCAATGTGTTGCTCATATAAATCCAAAGTGGGGTCCTTTGCCGAAATAACTTGCTTGATCTTCCCAAGCATACTGTCAAATGTCTCATAAATCTCTCCAAGACTAGGAGAGTCTGTATCAGCATATCTGATGACATCTACAATAGGGGAGATGAAGGAGCAAATATATCTGCAAAATGCAAACAAAAAGTTCAAAATAATTAGTTGACAAGTTAATTGACATGTTAGAAACTTCAAAAGTTGGAACATTGGACAATAAAATTAAAATATTAAAATCAGAAATTTAATATGAAAATCAGCCATCTAATGTCTTACCTCACATTGGCCCACCAATCGTCATCGAGGATCTTTTGTTTGACATTCTTTCCGTCCATAGAACTTGCATTAGGCCATCTAGCCCACTCTGCATTGACCATCATTGCTTGTAGAGGCTCATACACCTCTACCATCCTTTCTAACAAGATGAAGTATGTGGCATATCTACATTCAATGTTCATTCATTGATTCATTAAAAATTAAAAATTTAAAACAAAATCAGATTATGAATACAAATTGAAAGTGAAACAAAATGAAGTGAGTGGCATACCTTGTCTCAACAGGTTTGAGAAATTCCTTCTTTGAAAATGTTCTGAAGAGAGCAAGTGAGGTGTGGTGATTGCAAATAAACATTTGAATATCTCTAGCTTCTGCCACTATTTTCTTCACCCAATCCAACTTCCCTATGTCTTTCAATGCATTGTTCAATGCATGAATACAATATGGGGTCCAAAATATGTGCCTGTACTGACCCTCCACCATCAACCCATCCGATTTGCACACACGTGCAGAATCGGTGATCACTTGCACCACATTTGCAGCTCCAACCTCCTCTATAGCATCTCTCAAAATGGAAAACTGAAATTCTGCATCCTTACGTTTCCCCGAACAATCTATGGCTCTAAGAAAATAAGAACCAGCAGGGCATGTGACTATGACATTGATGAGTGGCCGACGTCTACAATCAGTCCACCCATCCATCACTATAGAGCACCCCGTCCTCATCCACGTTTGCCTCATGTCCTCCATTAACACATTAACTTTGGAGTACTCTTTGTCTAGGAGGGTGGTGCGTAGCTTATGATCTCCAGGGGGTATGAATGAAGGACCAACTGTGGTTATTTCTCTCACCATTTGTTTAAAATAAGAGGAACGGGCCACATGAAATGGAATGGCATGTGCAAAAAAGAATTTGGCAATGGCGGATTCAGTACTCTCTCGTGCTTGGTTATTAAACAGGGACTCAACTGAGGTTGCCTTTTCACTACCACTACCACTCACCTTCCTCTTTGCTCTTAAGAGAACTCCACTACTACCAACCGTGGAAGGACTAGGAGTAGGCATGGATGATTGTGCACTTGGGAAAGAAGGAGACCCACCTTGAACCCCACCATCACACTCTATTTGAATTTGTTGGCATTCTAAAAATAGGGCATCTGTCAATGAAGGACACATTCTAACTCCATGGCCCACCTCACCCAAAAAATGAGACCTAATTCTTGTGTAGCTGCCCCTAAAGTCTTTTTCACAAATATGGCAAAACCAAACCCTACTCCCCCCTGAATTTTTTTGTCTTTCACCCACGGGTGTAACATATCGAAGGAATGGTTTTTTTGGGTTTAATGGGTGTCTTGCATAGTCTTCCATAGTTTTGGTATTGGTTGATGAAGGATGGCATTGGATTGGGGTTCTTTCACTTCTTTGCTCTCTAGTTCTACTACCACCCCCACCACTTTGCCTTCTAATTTGCATTTCAACTTCACTATCACTTGCATTCTCACTGCTGCTCATGTTTTTTGTTTTTAGAATGCAAGTTTAAACTGAAAATGCAAAAAAATAAAAAAAATCAGACAATGTATGCTTCATATTTTGCAAAAAAATGAAAAAAAAAAAATAGGGAAAGAAAATGCATACCTCTTTAGTGGATTTACACTCCCTTCAACACTATTTCAACCTCCTCTTCTCCTTCAAGCTGCTGCTCCTTCTCCTTGAATGGCTGCAACTTCTTTTGCTCTCAAACCCTTGGCTGCTCAAACAAACAAAATGCACATAATGAGGTTAGAGAGTACCTTTTCCTTTCATAAGAGAGTCAAAATAAATGAGGCCCACACATGCCATGTATGCTTGGCCGAAATTTTTTAAAATTGTGATTTTTTTTTTAAGTTATAAGTGACAAAAGCGCGGGGGACGGCCGGCCGTCCCTTGGGCGGTCGAGAGACGGCTCAGCCGTCCCCTGGCCGTCCCCAGGGACGGTCAGCCGTCCCTCTTCTAGTCAACGCCGTCCCCCCGTCCCCGGCACGTTTCCTGAGTTTTTTGAAAAAAGAGGGACGGTCCCCTGCCGTCCCCCTGCCGTCCCCCGGTACCCGGTACGTCCCGGAAACGGGTACGGGGCATTTTGGGGGGGGGGACGCGTCCCCAGGTTTCCCTGTTTATATATATTAAAGCAATTGATGCTACTAAATTGTCATCCTTTGGCTTGTTAAAATATGGGTATTTAAAAACAATGACATACATGAAGCACCTCCAATAACATCATGTGAAAATAGCAAAGTATCAGAATCGTTTCCTTTACAATGAAAGAAATATAGGGTTTAGTTATCTTCAGTATTATATGGTTTAAGCGAATCTAATATAGAAAATACATTGTTACTATATCGTAAAATCTCCAAGGTTTATTTACTTCAATAACTAGCATGCATCATTGTAAATATAATCTCAGCAAGGTTTGTTGTGCTCAACTATTTTTGGGATTTGAAAGTACTTGTTGTCTACATTTATATTTACAAGTTGTCAATTTCATGATTTTTACTTTTATTTCTAGAGTTGGCGAGGGATGCATTACTTTCAGATGGATATGCTGTCTTAGGAGGTTACATGTCACCTGTCAATGATGCTTATGGCAAAAAGGTACAGGATACTTAGTTGAAACATGGCTCTCTTTCTGTTGTAATTGATGTTTTGCAATTCCGGTTTTGAGTTTCCTTTATTATGATGGTTTTGAGAAGTTCAAATGCTAATATATGAGAATATATTGCAAGATATCTAGTTACATGAGTCAGTGTTAGGGCATAAACTTATCTCATTTTTCTTTGTGCTAGACACCATGTAGTTTAACCTCCACTTATAACTTAAAATAGGAGAAAATTTCAGATCTCAAATTACATACATTCAATGTAAGGTTTTGCTTGAAGATTTTTGAGGTCTTTGCACTGGATTACAGGGAAGCTGCATGCTTTTTCAGTTTTCATGCTGGAATCTTCATGCCCCCTGGTTTCAGGGGTGTTCCTACTCCATTCTAAATTCCTTTGCCGACAGATCAGCCCAAACCTAGTCCTCTTCAAGCGCCCTCCACCTTTCAGGACACCAAGTCCTTTGCGATGACCTGCTAAAGTATCTACACCAGGATGCTTAGAAGATTGTCTTCAAAGTTTCAAACCAATTTTTCCCTCACAGATGTCAAATAAGTGTTATCTGAAAATTGACATTTTGCCTAAGCTACATCTTTTGTTGGAGGAAGTAGTGCACAGACTTTAACCATCAAAGAGAAAAACTGTTATCTCTTGGCTCATTACCTCTTAATCCTACCCTAAAACTCCCTGATTTTGGGTACTGGACACTGCTGGGCTCCATTGACATTGTCATGATGCCTGAGGGATACTTCTTGGCAGTCTTCTCACCCACAAACAAGAAGAATGCAATCTTCCATGGAGGGCCATGGTTTCTCAAAAAGATGGACTTTCTATGAATCCCTTGTCTATTGGCCTTCAAGTTAACAGATGAATTTTCTAGAATGGTACTTGTTGGCGAGGCTTCTGTTTGTACCAAGTGAACAGTCTTAGGAAGCAGCCTCCGAGCCAATGTTGGATTAAGGAATCCTAAATTATGCTCAGATCCATTTGAATGTGGATCAGGAGAAACTTCATGATAGAGTTTTCCATGTGTTGGGAGGCATAGAATGAGGGAAGTCCATGACTATGAAGAAATTCTGGCCAGTTGTCAATCATGCCAGGAGCATGGTCACCTGGCAAGAATCTTACCTTCAATTACCATTCCCTTGTGGACTGCTACATCTCCAGATCAGTTCATGGTAGTGTGTAGCATAACCAAATAACTTGGCTAGTACGTTAGCAAATCGTAATGAACACACATAGGAAACACATAGCAGACTCTTATGCATTCATGTATATGATAAGATAGCATAATGGCGCTTTTCTATTCACTGAGAATGAATAGGTATGGTACATATGTGTACAAGAGAGAACAAAGAAACCAAAAGGCTGGGAATCAAGACTCCCATGATCAGAGAATAAGTGAAAGGAATGTAGAAGGTTGAAAACCAGCAATGCTGGAGATGTACCCTAATTTGTTGATCATTGATTCACTTATTCACCTTTGCTCTGAAAGTCTGAAACATTTTGTTCCTACAGAGAGAAATTGAAAAATGATGCAAAAATGAAAAACCAGATTTATATTGAAGAGGATAGGGAGTTTATTGGAAAAACTGCCAAAAACTGCTGTCTGTTGACTAAATTGTTAGTATTTGATCAAAAAACCTGGTCAAAGGAAAAGACTGGCCATCTGGTTCATATTGACATGATATCCATGACAGGCTGCGGTGAACTTGGGGTTCTTGCCATTTCTTTCTTCTATGATTAAAATAATCAAACATCTCATTGAGTGCCCATATACCAGGAAATATGGTCTAGATTAGGTGTATCCTAAGATCTAGTTAGACTCTAATATTTTTTTTTCCAAGGTCACTCTAAGTGCACAAGACTCAACACTGATTCTAGAGTGCTTAAAAGGCTACATGAACTTGCTCAATGTTTTCTTTGCTGGAAATTTGGCTAGAAAGAAATAAGTGGTATTGAGGTTTTCTTTGCTGGAAAATTTGGCTAGAAAGAAACAAGTGGTAGTAATCTAGATTCAATTTAAGTAGTGTAGGGGATTGCTAGATCAAATCATGCTATCTGAGTATCTTTAGTGCATTATCTTGCAATCCCCAGATCTTGGTTTCCCATTCCAATGCAAGTAACCATATTCCCGTTACCTCCTCTAGCAAGGTGAGAATCCTCATGCCAAACTCAACTTTAAAAGCGCTTTGATGGGGAACCTTGCCCAATAGGAGTTGCAGATGTTATTCGTGATACTGATTGCAAAGGACAAGTATTCTAGTTCTTCTAGGTCTTTTACTTATTCATTAATGTGAAAACCCACAAATACACTTAAAAGTGGGCTTTGTATACATGTTATTTCATTTGAGCACTAATGTGGATTCTAGGTTTATCATTTCCATTATGAAAAAAATTGACCAACTAGCCAAGCATTCCCTTGGTCTAGGTCCCATCAATTTTTAACTTAACAACCTTCAAGAAGGCAATCTATATACCCCCCCATACTTGCTAGAATTGATTATGGAGGGTGCACATGTGAAGTTCCCATGTGTATTGGAGAAAAAACACCACATGTTATGTCATCCTGCTTCCCTCCTTCCAGACATTGCGAAGGGCACTTTATCAGCACTCAATATCAAATCACAGTATTGTGCCTATCATCTGAGTTATTCGATGGCATTGCAATCGGCATCAACAATACAAAACTATGACAATAGCTAAACAAATAATGAAGATGTCAAAGTGGAATTTGAACATGGGATGTTGTCACTCCCAACTCCAGTCATGTGGGACAAAAGACAAGCTTAACGCACTTTGATCCTCCATGGTGGTCATAGTGCCAAGTCATGCCTACCTTTGGCAGATTAATAGGAGCAATGGCAAGAGGGATGGCGGTGATGCTATACATGAAGCTTCAAATCTAACACTGACCACCTAAAGAAAAGTAAATACATATTTAGCCCCATTTGATATGGTCTACTGCTTATGAAGATCTGATGTAACACAATATACATCCAGTCTCACTCTCAATTTCCTCCCCTGTGAAAGAATGCAAAAAATCACAAATGCTAGTTGTATATCCATCAACATATTTTAGGTTTGTATGGATATTACACAACCAAGCTGATATGTGGTGTCACAAGTTGAGTTGAAGGACGGGAGCGACATTAGTAATGTTAGAAAGCTTAACCTAGATCATGCTGCAGAGAAGTGATTTATTTCTTCACGTCATAGAAATTCCTACCTATATAAGCACTGTCAATCTACAGCCATGAATTGGTTTAACAATGACCCGTCCACAATTGTAGTTATGACTTATTGGCTTCTAGTGGATTCACATGCAGGTGAGCTATGTGTTTCTACTCTCTTGGTGGATTTCCACACCACCAACTTACAGACAAATATTCCTCTTTAGCTATGCAATCTTCTAATAATTTGGGATCAGTAAATGTCATTGACAGAATATACTTTCTTCAAATTGTGCTTGGCAAGCAGCTAGGCTATGTATTATACCAATATTGTAGGAAATCCAAGAGGTCTTTCAGATTTGACACCTCATTTGGATGCCCAAGATAAGTTTGATCATGAGTGTAAAGGAAAGTTTGATCATGAGTGTAAGAAAAAGTTAAAGACTATTGGAAAAGTCTATAAATGCATCAATCCCCTACTATTGGATAAGTCACAATGATCTTGGATGTGGAACGCAAAGGGGAGGAGATTCCACTTTGCAAGGCTGTTGTTTCAACCCTGATAAGTACACCCAATAACAATGAACATACATATAAAATGGGTAAGAATAATCTTGGCTATGCCTTCTCCCCTCTAGGTAACAACTTGGGTCCCATTTCTATGAAGCCTTTCAAGGTGATAAGCATTTCAGATGTCATTCCCTGGAATAGGTGTTTTATTTTATTATTTCCGCTCCAAGATTCTGCACCAGTATGCATACTTCTCTCTTGTTGGAGTGTACTACTACTCTTCACCACCCAAGATCATTGACAATTGGTGGCCATTTCATGCTTTACAACAAACCCTCAAATCCTAAATCTGCACCAGCCATAAATCTGCACCAGCCACAAAGCAGAATGGATAACCCTTTGGTTGAAGAATTTTCAAAATACATAGTGATTATGTCCTAATGCTAAATAACATTGCATAAATTGCACAATATTGAGAACTTCAAAATGAGGAAACATAGACAGTTATTTACGCCTTGAAATCTATTTTTCATTCCTTTGAAAAACTTACAAGGACACCTATACAACTGGTACAACTCACAGCGGCATGGAAATCAATTGTATCTTACCTTCAGTTTTCCAATCCTTAGAAAAACTTAGTCTTTCATTCCTTTGAAAGACAATCTGAATGAATTTCTTACAGTCTTCTATCTTGCTCCTAGCTTTATACTAATTTAGTAAGAAATCTAATCTTCCAAAATCAGCTTTAACTACCAAAGAATCCTTATCACTTTAAGGATGAGATGGAAGATAAGTCTAGATATTTATCTACACTTTATATAGACTTAATCAGCCAAATAAAATATTTCACTTTAGCAATGCACAGATTTTCACCTTAATTGCTATAGTGAAATACAAGATATACTAACTCGAACCAATTGAACTTTTCCCTGCACGTTCATATTGAACTTGTGCAAAACTTCTTATCTGAGCTAAAAACTCAACACTCCATCTTATCCTTATCACTTATAAGGATGAGATGGAAGATAAGTCTAGATATTTATCTACACTTTATATAGACTTAATCAGCCAAATAAAATATTTCACTTTAGCAATGTACAGATTTTCACCTTAATCGCTAAAGTGAGATACAAGATATACTAACTCGAACCACTTGAACTTTTCCCTGCACGTTCATATTGAACTTGTGCAAAACTTCCTATCTGAGGTAAAAACTCAACACTCCCTCTTAGCAAGGAAGGAATTTTGCACCAATCCAAGTTTGTCTCTAAAAGCCTTAAACTTCCCTTTTGCTAAGAGCTTGGTCAAAATATCAGCTACCTCTTGATTGGTGGAGATGTGCAGCATATAAATTATACTTTTCAATGCTGTCATATGGAGCATGTTTGATTGAATAGAGCCACTTGGAACTTACAATTGACTTCTATTTTGGTCTTGGCACAATGTTCCATACATTGTTTGTCATGATAGAGGTGTACTCCATCTTTGCATCCCACCAAACTTGTTGATCTATAGCTTTTGGGGAGCTATGAGGCTCTAAATCTATGACATTATTCACCATTGTTGCTAGAACTGTTTCACCTTGTAATCTATAAAGATTCCCTTCTCTAACCCCTTTCACTTGTGCAATATTTGGGCTAGATTCCCTTGATCTGGTAAGAACATGTTAATCCTTGAATTCAACTACATAGTCCTTATCCTCCATCATTGAAATTGAAGGCAAATTCTTGCTAAGACCAGGAACAAACAAAACATCATCAAAATTTACATAAATTCTTGATTGTAGTTGAAAGGGAATTGTACCAACTCCTACTATTGGATACTTGGCATCATTATCAAGCTCAACTTGAACTCTAGAATTATGCTCCTTGAAATTGATAAAATATTCTTGGGTTGATGTCATACACCTAGAGGCCCCATTGGGCACATACCAAGAAGTCCTTGAAATTGAGTTGGTAGAAAGACAAGAAACCATTGAGAACTCAAACTTGGTAGCAAACCTGTTCAACTGAGTTTCTGTAGACGCTGCTACTATTTTTGGCAGTTGCTTTCCCTAGTTCTTCTTCTTGTCTAAACACTGTGATGCATAATGACCAAACATATGACAATTGAAACACTTGATTTTACTCAAGTCAAGTCTTTTTTCCTTGGCTATGGCAATGAATTCTCACCTTCTTCCTTACCCTTGATGTTTGATTTCATTCTTGTCTCAAAACCCTAGGTTACGAACTGTAAACCTTAGTTCTTCAAACTTATTGGTGTTTCAACAAACTTGGTTAAGTTTCATGTAAAAAAACCACACTTGAAATAAAATCCGAGTTCTTCTGCTAAACCCTAGTTCACACTTCTAGTTGTTGCTTCAAATCCTAGCAATCACCTTAAACCCTAGCTGGTTAAAAAATCTTGCTAGTTTGTTATGTGCCCTAGTTGTTGGTTGAAAACTCTAGCCGCCAGTTTGTACTACTCACAAACCCTGGTTTTGGTTTGCAAAATCCTTCCACAATGGTTTTATAAACCCTAGGCCATAGGTTTAATCTTCATAAAAGAATGACTTAAAAGTTTTCAAACCTTGGTTGTGGGTTTTATTAGCCCTAGCCAGACTACTAAACCATCTACAAACCCTTGCTAGTTTCAAAAAATAACTAGCTGCCCCCTTTCAAAAAAACACTCAAAAAAAAAAAAGAAAACTCGCTGCTGCTATTTATATGCATAAAAAATAGTTGTGACTTTACCAGATTGCCACAATTTTTCCAGTTGAACCAGATTGCAAATGTTTTTCTTTCAACAACTCGCAATTTTTAGAAAAAAAATCTCGCATGGTTTCTTAAAAAGAAACTTGCATGAAGTTTTAAAAAAATATCTATGATTTAGCTTAAATTGGATCATTGTTTTTCATACAAATCAAGCCACAAGTTATCTGTGCCATAACATCTTGATTTTCTTTACAAAAATCCGCAGTTTCTCCATTTGTCTGGCCGTGCAATTTCACAAGGAAATCCTACACAAATTTCCTCATGAAAATTCTCCTCCCCTAGTTGTGTGATTTTCCTTAAGGATTTTACCCTTTAAAATCCTCTGCCATTCAAACGAAAACCCCCCAAAATTCCTCTTTCGGGCTGTGCAATTTTATGTAGCCTTTCTGGCTCTGATATCATGAAGAATTTTCAAAATAGTTAGGTGATTAATGTCCTAATGCTAATTAACATTGCATAAATTACACAATAATGTAAACTTCAAATGTAAGAGGATACATAGATAATTGCACTTTGAAATCTGTTTTTTGTTCCTTTGAAAAACTTGCAAGGAAACCTCCATAACTAATACAACTCACAACTGCATGGAAACAAATTGTATCTTACATTCATTTTTCTAGTCCTTCAGAAAACTTAGTATTTCATTCCTTCTAAAGACAATCTGAATGAGTTGCTTACAATCTTTTATCTTGCTCCTATCTTTATACTAATTTAGCTAAAATCTAATCCTCCAAAAATCAGCTTTAATTACAAAAGCATCCTTATCACTTATAAGGATGAGATGGAATATAAGTCTAAATCACTAATGCATTTCTACACATTATTAGACTTATTTAGTTAACTAAAAGACTTTTACTCACTCAAGTGAAATGCAAAATAGACTAACTCGAACCACTTGAACTTTTCCCTAAATGTTCACATTAAATCTGTGCAGAAGTTCCTATCTGAGCTAAAAACTCAACACTAACATCCTTTCATACAAGTTTGCAACTATAGGAATGCCTCCCTTAATTAGACAATCCTCAACAAAATCCACTTTGCTGATTCACAAGCCATGCAAGGAGAAACGAAACCTATAAAACAACATAAAACCACATATGTTTGAAAGACACAAGGAGACATAATGTCTAGCAATATGTGATGATATATTCAATTTCAGAAAAAAGATTACCTCTGGTAGGAAGCTTTGTAATTAGCAGCACCAAATAAGAGGAAGGAGAGCATGTCAATGATTTTCTTTACTATCCTGTGTGAACCTCAACATGAAACATTTAAATTACGAGAGTGATGGATGGATTAAGATTCATTATTTGCAAATTTTATCATTTTATGTCAACTTATAAGAAAAATCAAATGTATTGAGCTGTCTTCAGGCTCTCCAAACCAAAAAAGGATCATGTAGTTTTTTATGACATGTTATCTCTTCCACTTATATTAGAATCCAAACCAATAACTCAGGCTAGATTTGACAACATTGAGATACTAAAAATATTTGCTAAGAGAAGGCCCCTTAAAAAATTTGTGTCACATATACTCTTATGCCTTTTAAAACTGGAATGCTCTACTTAAAAGTTGATATTTGTTTGTTAATTTCATATTCTTTTGATAAGCACAGGATTTTCGTTGCTCATTGTGATACTTCCATCCTTTTGCTTGACTACTGCTAATTCGAAGTTATTGGTTTGAGCTTGATAATTGAGTATTTTGACTTTGCCCTTTATCTTTAAGATGCATATTATTTCATGATCATTTTTAACCACAATTCTCTTTGTTTTGTCCATTTCTAGGGCTTGGCATCTGCAGAACATAGAATTAAGCTATGTGAGCTTGCATGTGAAGATTCGTCATATATAATGGTGGATCCATGGGAGGTTAGAATGTTTTAGCCAATTATGCTATTATTTTCTCGATGATGTTTGTTCTTTAAGGCTGAAGTCAAACTAAAACAAACTCAACTAAACATTATTTAGAGTTTTGTTTGCATGTTCTTTTGCTGTAAATTATTATATCAATATATTTATTTAGTGTCATAGCTCTCTGTTGGAATTTACATTACAGGTAGTTTGCCAATTTTATTTCAACTATTAGAGGCCAACCAGTGACAACAAATACCATAACAGATACAGAATTGGCCCAAGAAATGATGATGTCATTTAGTACTATTTAAAGTTTAAAGTTTTAAACCATTATTCTGAGATCAGCTTCTTGATTTCCTTTATTTTTTGACTGTTAACATTCATACTTCCCCCTCCTAGCCATCTTAGAATCTAACAATAGTATTACATGAGGTCAAAAACTGACTACAAATGACAGTTGCTGTGCCAGCATATTAATTTTCTAATTACAATTTATAAATGTCAGTAAATGTCCCTCATAAGTGCATCATTTATGCAGTATATATTTTGTTCTGCACACACTCTGGGGTTAGAAGTAGGGGGTTCAGCTACGTAGCGAGTTTCCTTTTAGGAGGGACGAGCAAGTTCATGGACATTGAAAGGGAACAAGTTTCCTTAAAATCTTGAGCAAGAAGGGACGACCAATGGGACAACTGAACAAAGTAACAAAAAATTTAGAAGTAATGATATTTAGTGAAGTTAACTATAGATTAATCTGAAAATCAACTGGAATGTGTGGTTTGCTCTAAAAAATGCATGTCTTCCCCCAATGTCTAAAGTGAACGAATGGATTATGAGTTATGTTTTACTTTTAGGTCCTCTTTCTGAGTCTCAAGTAGGGTCTCATGGGGGATGTGTTCTTGTGTGGGAGGCGATGACTGGGGTCTCCAAGGAAATTGAGGTTTTGGAATGAGCTCTCTGGAGACACAGTTATTAGATAAAACCAATATGAAGTTATTGTTGACATCAAAATGACCAGGTTGTTGATCAAGACTGATTTGATGGAGGTTGATTCTAATTGACTGCTTTTCTGCTTCATTAAGTAAAGGTTGCTGTTGTTTGATTTGTCTTTATTATGTTGACGAAGTATTGATGTAGTGTATGGGTACTGTTTGACCAATTTTGACATTCTGACTGTAGGTATGATGAGCATTGAGTTTTGTACTTCATAAAATGGTAAATTGGACTGTCATGAGTTGGTCAATGCTATTGTACTTGTCAACGAATGAACTGCTATTATTCCCTATTGTATGATGGTGTCTGAATCTGGTACTTTCCCTTTTCCCGAGATGAGGCTCAATTTGATATGCATTTCCAATATGTTTTCTTGTCCCGGCATGGTGTCCGATTTTCATAATTTTCCATGTGTCAAGGTGGGGTCTAGGTATGGTTGTAGATTGATTGTGCCAGATGGACTTTCTTGTTTGAATTGGACTTCTTTGTCTGAGGTGGTCAGCATGGGATCCAATTCTTATAAAAACAGTGAGGGTGTCATAGAGAATTGGCTGAAATGTTTGCTGAGAAACTATTTATTCAGAATTGCAACAATGCATACTCCATACAAATGTTATCACACGAATCTTACACTCAGATCTGTTTAATTCCCAAACATATAAATGAGCTCAGAGTAACATTAGCACATAGCACAGTATGATTATCTTCAGATCAACCCACGATGCAACAATGAAATGCTCAGATCAATGTATGCCAAGCCACTATTAGGATTATATCGGATTAATTGTAATTTCCGATCCCAGCATGAAATTACATAACGAACAGAGATATATTTAGTTCAGACTTCTAAGGAGTATACTTGCTCGTGGCACAATCAACGCCAAGCGAATTGAGGATTGGAACTGGCAGAAGCGTATAACTAAGGAATTCATAGAGTGAACCACTACCAACAACTTCCCTTCGTGAGTGCAATCACGCGCCCTGCACTTAGGATGATATGTCGATGAAGCGATTGAGCCAATGCCCAATAGTGGCACCTCCTTCGGCACACGTGCAATGAGATGATCCTCGACAATGTTGCATTGGCTTGGTTTTTGTGTGTAGGCCGAACTTCTTCTACTAAGCCTGTGGCATGAGCCAAAGGCTTTGCCATGATATTGCCCAAATCGCCTTACTCCTCCCAAGTGCGGTTTGAACCTGACATGACAAATTGAGATGGGATATTGATATGTGAATATTGACGGAAGGTAGTCACGAATTGCAAAATGAGATTGCCACCTCACCTTAATGTCGATTAGTAGGGGGTTTCGTCCCTGTTAGATCGCCATGACACAAATGTCCAAATTCATGATGATTCAATAGCTACAAACATTTGAATATAAATATCAACTCATGATGCCTTCCCAAATGGGTTGACCAAATCTTGCTATTATATTTATTATTATTATTATATTATTTAATAATATTTTAAATATATTAAATTCAGATGCAGTGTTAAAAAACACTATTTCCCACCAGAATTTGAAATAGGGATTAGTCAAGGGTGGGGACATTATAGTCGTCCCCTACCAAA
The DNA here is from genome assembly GCA_007115665.2 of Sequoiadendron giganteum. Lineage (NCBI taxonomy): Eukaryota > Viridiplantae > Streptophyta > Pinopsida > Cupressales > Cupressaceae > Sequoiadendron > Sequoiadendron giganteum. The sequence continues at coordinate 651,280,373 of CM021101.1, read as the reverse complement.
TGTTGCTTGTCCTCAAACAACCTCAAGTTTGCATGCTCAAAGATCTCCACACCTTCCCACGTTGCATCTTCGATAGGTAGGTTCTTCCATTCAACCAAGTATTTTGGGATTACCTTGTTCCTTAGCCTTTTCTCTCTCACATCCAGGACTGTTTCAGGTTCAAGTATCAACTTGCCTTCATCATCAATTGCCCTTTTGAGGCATGACACATGAAAGATGTTATGAATCTTGCTGTGAAGAGCGCATAGGAAATACTTAGAGGGGTTGGGTGCGGGGGATGAATCAGTATTTCAAACTTTTAAACTTAAAAGCATGTAAATTAGAAATCAAAACATAAAGATCAACATAAAACACCATGAACACTGAGATTATGTGGAAAACCCTTTCGGGTAAAAATCCATGGCAAAATATTGCTTTTATTATCTTCAAAGGGCACCAACCCAGTTACACAAGTGAGCACCAACCCACCGAGAGCACCAACTCTCCCTCGAAGTACCAACTCCAAACAACTAAAGCACCAACTCTAGTGTTGCTGAAGCACCAACTTCAGAATTCTGAAACACAAACTTAACTTGCAACAACACCTCGATTCTCTCGTAGCCTCTTAACATTCTTAGTAACATTCAATTCAAATCCTTTCAGATCTCAATGCACGAAAGAACATGACACTAATTCAGCACCTCAAAAGCAGAATGAAAACCAAGTAGAAAGCAACACAAATTGACTTAGAATGGTACATTCTGTTTTCTCAGCGTCATCAAAAAGTGTAGACTGCAACACCCTTATGCAAAATACATTCAAAAAATGATAATGATATTGCACAAAATGAATAGCAACAAAGGTGTTAAAATTCGCCACATCCTCAGCCCTTTTGAAAAACATTTTCAACTAAAATAAAATCACACAACACCACTTAAATCAAAATGCATAGATATACTGACAATACACAACCTCCTGTAAACTAAAAGTAATCATCATAACCTCTTTTTAACAGCCTGTATATAACAGCGATGATGCTAAATTGTTTGCGTCCCCACACAGCTGATCAAGGAAGATCACTCAACATATTTCCATACAAACACCACCATACTCACAAGCTTTGCAAACCGTCTCTCTTCACTCAACACACAACACGCACATGTTCAGCATTAAGTCCCCGCAAAAACTTTGTAGCCTGAGCCCTTCACATAGCTCAGACTTGTTGATGTTTTGCAGCTATGTTCTGCACTTCATCGCACAAATTCCAAGGAGAAAGCAAATTAAATGTATAGCCATTCGGCTATTTAACTTATAGCATACAATAAACATAAAAGAAGAAAGGGCCGACCCTATTATCTATTATTGTTTGGGCCGACCTCATTTATATTTTATCTTTTATTTGTTTCACTAAAGAGGCCGACCTAAGTGAAACGGCACCTTGTGATGTATATATGCAAGGTCACTTTGTCATTGTAAAGACATTGAATCTCAAGCAAGTTCGCACTATTCTTCATGAGCAGAATTCGCAGTCCTAGAAGAAGTTCATACTTAATCAGCAGATCATCATCTTCTAGCAGCAGATCATCATTTTGTAGCAGCAGACCGATTTCAAGGAGAAACATATTCATTCGTATCTTTGCATCTAGGAGAGGTGCTATTATTCATTGTATCAAATTCGGCATTGTGTTGGGCCTGAGTTCAAGCAGATTTCTGCTCTTATTCCTTCAATATATAAGAGATATATTTGCTGGGTTTTTCTCCCTCAAGAGGAGGGTTTTCCCAGGGTATCTTGTTGTGTTCATTGTCTTATGTGTTGCATTTCTTTTGTTAAATTGATTATCTAATCTGATCTAAGAAACACTAACATGGTATCAGAGCGGGTGTGAAAAGATCGTGATCAGATTCAGATCTGTTGTTTGCAATCTTCATTATCTCTTCTTTTCAGTCTATATTCTAAATTTCTCAAGATGGTGAACGGTCTGAAAATCGAGGATAGACTCGAAGGGATCTCGAACTACACATCATGGAGGTTCAGGTTCATGCTGACCTTGGAAGAAAATGATTTGGCTGAGTTTGTGAAAACAAAAGTTCCCGAACCTGAAGGGGAAGAAGAGAAGCTGCAATGGAGGAAGAAAGACACTAGGGCAAAGAAAGCATTGGTTGATTCCGTCAAGGATCATATTGTACCAATTATCTTCAAGTTAGATACAGCAAGAGAGATGTTCAAAACATTGGAAGAGATGTACGAAATCAACAACACCAGTCGTGTCCTAGCCTTGAAGCAACAACTACTTCACATTAAGATGGCGGAAGAAGAGTTTGTCATCACCTACTTCATGAAGATTTCCGAACTGAGAGATCAACTCTCTACCATTGGTCATGTTGTTGATGACAAGGATTTGACCATGATTGCTCTCAATGGTCTTCCGCTTTCATGGGAAGCGTTCATTCAAGGAATCAGTGCAAGATCTGAACTTCCCAAGTTTGATCGATTGAGGATTGACTGCATTCAAGAGGAGTCAAGACTAACAGCAAGGGGGATTGGTCAAAGTTCTAAGAATGAAGATCTACATGTTCTCGCCTCTCATTCATCTAAGAAAGGAAAAGTTTGGAAGAAAGGATTCTTTAAAAGGAATCGAGATAATGGGTCAGATGGTGCTCCTGCATTCAAGAAGAAGTGGGACCTCTCTCGTGTTCAATGCTTTAAATGTGACAAATTTGGTCACTATGCGAGGGATTGTCCTACCAGGCCTAATCAGCATGCTTCATTTGCGGATATGATTGAGATCTCTCCCCAAAATGATTCTAGTGAATTTCTACTCTAGTCATGGGCCTATGTTCAAGCTGTGAAGGTTGTGTACTAAGCGCAAGAACAACATATCATACGGTGTCCACTCTTCTGAAAATTTAAGAGATAAGTATTCTTTGTTTTTTTGTATTTACTATTCTAGGGTAAAATTCAATTTGTTGAGTTATGCAATTCTGACATTATTTACTTAGGATTATGTGTGACTAGTAAATAATGATCACTGTAATAAGATTCTTTAGATTTATTCATTGCAAGTAGGATCATGCCAATTTGTGAAGGTTGTCCTTTATTTTACTGAGATTAGCTCTTCTGTGAAATTGAAAGAAAGACATGTCATGATTAATGAATTAATTATCTATTACTCAGGAGATTTTGAAATCCATGAGATAAGTATTACATGGTTGAATAATGTTCATAAATTGTTTTGTAGTTATTAGTTCATGCTCTAACATTGAGACAACTTGAGCATCAAGCAATCTGCATCTGGAAAGATTGGATATCGAAGTCATACTGAATGGAGAAATGATCAAGCTTGGAGTCATAGCTTGCAATCATTGGGCTACATTGATGACTGAAGATATCTCTTGAAGTCAATGTACCTTTCAAGTCATCATTGTATTCAAACTATGAAGGCTACAGACTGATATGAGCTCAAGTACAACGTATCACACTATGTCCAGCATGTGGACCTATCAGAATAGTTAAAAAGATAAGTATTCTTTGGTTGCTGAGTTATATCATTCCTTGGATCTTGTAATTAAGAGAGATAGTAGATTCTCTTGAATTGTGTTGTGTTCACTAGCATAAGATCTGTGGAAAAATTTCATTCATGACATAACTTGTACAATTCTAATCTTGATATTTCTTTGGATAATTATGGACTGTTGGTAATCTCTATCTAAAATGCTTCCTGGACAGGTTTAGGGAGAAGAAGATGATAAGAGATTACTTAGTGATGAAAAGCTTGAGGCATCTTGTGAAGAAGTCATGTCAACCAAAGAAATGATCAAGAGGGAGTAAACACTAGAGGGACTGAGTTGGTGGCTAGAGGGAGTACATCTCCAGAAGTCTTCCTTGCAATCTCTGAAGCCAGGATCGAGAGGGAGTCTCAGTATCAGTGTTCCTTTGTTTAATGCAATTCTCTGTTGCAATTCTCTGCTGAGAGAGAGTTGAGGTGTAAGCCCTTGATAATGCAATTCTCTGCTGAGAGAGAGTTGAGGTGTAAGCCCTTGATAATGCAATTCTCTGCTGAGAGAGAGTTGAGGTGCAAGCCCTTGATAATGCAATTCTCTGCTGAGAGAGAGTTGAGGTGTAAGCCCTTGATAATGCAATTCTCTATTGAGAGAGAATTGAGGTGAAAGCCCTTGTTTCCACCCTCTGGGAGAAGCTATGGTGGATGTCATGTGTGTGACTCCATGACAGCATCACGTGAGGGAATCCGTGATGATTTTTTTTTATTTTGTGCTTATGTATCACTCTCTGGGAGAGCCATGGTAAAAGTCACGTTGAGGTGACAACATCACATTGAGGTGATATTCTATTTTGTTTTCATTCTAATATGATGTGTCTTGTGCAGATGGAAGTTCATCCCTAGCTGAGAGGGAGTGTTGATGTTTTGCAGCTATGGTCTGCACTTCATCGCACAAATTCCAAGGAGAAAGCAAATTAAATGTATAGCCATTCGGCTATTTAACTTATAGCATACAATAAACATAAAAGAAGAAAGGGCCGACCCTATTATCTATTATTGTTTGGGCCGACCTCATTTATATTTTATCTTTTATTTGTTTCACTAAAGAGGCCGACCTAAGTGAAACGGCACCTTGTGATGTATATATGCAAGGTCACTTTGTCATTGTAAAGACATTGAATCTCAAGCAAGTTCGCACTATTCTTCATGAGCAGAATTCGCAGTCCTAGAAGAAGTTCATACTTAATCAGCAGATCATCATCTTCTAGCAGCAGATCATCATTTTGTAGCAGCAGACCGATTTCAAGGAGAAACATATTCATTCGTATCTTTGCATCTAGGAGAGGTGCTATTATTCATTGTATCAAATTCGGCATTGTGTTGGGCCTGAGTTCAAGCAGATTTCTGCTCTTATTCCTTAAATATATAAGAGATATATTTGCTGGGTTTTTCTCCCTCAAGAGGAGGGTTTTCCCAGGGTATCTTGTTGTGTTCATTGTCTTATGTGTTGCATTTCTTTTGTTAAATTGATTATCTAATCTGATCTAAGAAACACTAACAAGACTTAGGATGGTGATGAAAAACAAAAAATTGCTTCACATAGAAACCTGATAGCTATTTAAACTTGAAGGCACATGTATATCCAGAGAAAACCGTTAGCTCCCACCATATTCTTCTTTTGATCAACACCCACACCTTTTACAAATATGTGAACTCATTTTTGAAGCACACGATTTTTACCTACAGGCCTGATTCATAGAATGGCATATTAAAAAAGCTCAAAATACAACCTATGTCTCAAAACGATAGCCATTACTCCCGCACCATAACCATTAATATTGACCATATTAACCTCCCCGTCCATGCACACAACAAACTGTCACTTTCATTGAAGACCATGAAAACTTTTTTTTTTTTTGAAAACACTTTAAGCTCACAGATTTGGAATATTCTTCTCAACCCTCTCGTGAAGATTCCAAGTTTCACAGCTTCGAGTATTTAATTCATGGTGCTCCTATAAATAAATTTCTGAAGCCAACGTAAAAGGTAATATATGCAATAGCAGATATCACGTCCTCTCTTTTTAATTCGCATTAAAAAAAAGTGCCAAAAGCACTCAAGATGATAAGAATCACGAAGGTCAGTAGTTATTTGAGTGAACAACATATACATATTAATGCCGTCTTCAATATAAACACCTTAAATATACATGCCTTCAATAAACATTAGCCGCCACAATATTCGATATGCTTGAAGCCGTCCCAATTAAGAAAGAGTTGCCATGTAAGAAACCGATACAATTGAAATAAGATGAAGCTGTTATGAAAGAACTCCTCGATATATTTAAAGCTTCCTTGTTAAATATCTGAAGCCGTCGCCAAAACGAGGAGGATATAGACCATGAACATCAGAAGAATAGAATCCATAAAGATAAAATTGCCAAATAGGCATATGGAGAGCAGAAATCGTCAGAAATAAATAAGCCGCCTAAAATATACTATCGAATTAAGAGAAGCCATTCGAATAAAGTGAGGTGTTATAATTCAATACTCGTCCCTTTGAAAAGTCCAACCTGAAGTGGCATGAGAATCTAACTCAACAGGTTGACTTGGCTTATATGTTGACAAGAAGGCAAGCAAGAAGCTTAACTAGACAACCAGGTAGGTTAAGCAAGTAGCCAGGTAGCTCAACCAAGCAACCAAGTAGCTCAAGCACACAACCAAGTAGCTCAACACACAGTAAAGTTGCTCAAGCAACTCAAGATCACAAGCAAGCAGCTCAACCAACTTGACATCAATGCCAAAACACTCAACATGTTGTCCTTGGGCAATTTTAGTTCGTATGCAACTTCTCCCACCTTCCTTACAATCCGATAGGACCCATAGAGCTTTGGTTTCAGCTTTTCTGTACCATTTTCCTTGAGGGTAGATTGTGTCTATATGGCTGCAACTGCAAGCAAACCATATTAATAACCTCAAAAAATCTCTTTGTCTTGTGCGGATGTGCATACATCTTTTGCTGGTTTTGAGCATGCTATAAATTTTCCTTGAGTGCATTCAAGACATCCATACTTTGTTGCATCACATCCCTTGCTCGAGGGACCCTACTATCGGTAAGGATCAAATCCATGAATGAAGTATCATCATAACTATAGAGAGCCTTGAAGGGTGACATACCTATAGACATGTGATGTGTGGTGTTATAGCAAAATTCTGCCAAATGAACCACTTAATCTAGGTTGTTTGCTGTCCTGTAACATAGTTCCTTAGGTAGCCTTCAATCCACTTATTCACAATTTCAGTTTGCCCATCTGTTTGTGGATGGTAGCTAGTGCTTGGAGTCAACTCCATATGAGTCAAAAGAAAGAGCTCTTATCAAAACAAGCTGATAAACCTGTTGTCCTTGTTGTTGTTATAGCAGCTTAGGGCTGCACTTCCTTTGCACAAATTCCAAGAAGAAAACATAAATTAAATAAGTAGCCATTTGGCTATTTAATTTATGACAATAACATTTAATAAATGCAAAGGGCCGACCCTATATGGTTCGCATACTTTGATTATTACATGGGCAGACCTCATTTGTAAATTGTTATTTATTATGTTCTTTTAGAGGGCCGACCTATCTTGAAAAGGCGTCTCTCTTGTATATATACAAGGTCTTACTTGTCATTGTATTCATTCATTCAAGTCAAGTAAATTCACAATTAAGAGCAGAAGTTCGCACCTTCATAGCAGCAGTTTGGATTCAAGGAAGATCTCATATTTATTACATAACTTGCATCTAGGAGAGGTGCAATTTCTTTGTATCAAGTATTGGCCATTGTAGGGCCTAAGTTGTAAGCAGATTTTTGCTCTTGTTCTACTTTATATAAGAGATTCATTTGCTGGGTTTTTCTCTCTCAAGAGGAGGGTTTTCCCAGAGTATCTTGCTGTGTTCATTGTCTTATGTGTTGCAATATTATTAAGTGCTTTCATTGTTTAATCTGATCTAAGAAACACTAACAGTCCTTGTCACTCACAATGTTCTTGGGCAGCCCATGAAGCCTATAGACATGTGATGTGTGGTGTTGTAGAAAAATTCCTCCAAATGCAACCACTTAATCTAGGCTATTTGCTGTCTTGTAACATTGTTCCTTAGGTAGCCTTCAATCCACTTATTCACAATTTCAGTTTGCCCAGCTGTTGGTGGATGGTAGCTAGTACTTGGAGTCAACTCCATATGAGTCAAACGAAAGAGCTCTTGCCAAAACAAGCTGATAAACCCTACTGTCCCTATCACTCACAATGTTCTTGGGCAGCCCATGAAGCCTAAATATCTCTCTAAAAACAAATCAGCAACTTGAGGTGCCTTAGAATCTGAAGAGATGGCATTAAAGTGAGCATACTTTGTAAGCCTATCAACCACCACATAAATGTAGTCCTTACCTTGCACCTTAGGCAGCCCGGTAACAAAATCTATGGATATGCTTTCCTATTTTTTATTTGGGATGGGTAAAGGCTGAAACAAACCAGCTGGAAAGACATGCTCAGTCTTGTTTTGTCGGCACACCAAACACTCCCTAACATGTTGCAATACATCATTCTTTAGACCCTTCCATGAAAAACACTCTTACTTGCTTGTATATCTTGTAGAAACCTCGATAACCAAAAAGAGGTGTGTCATGACAAGTTCTCATAATCCTCTCCTTAACCTTAGATTTTGATAGAAGATACACACGATCTTTGTAGATGCTGAGGTCTTCAACCACCTTGTATCTATCATCATGCAACTTTCCATCTAAAGTGTCAATAGCAAAGGGATCTTTGGTCTATTCAGCTATTATGGCAGCCTTCCAATTAGCAGATATATTAGACATAGAACAAAAATAAGGCTTCCTAGAGAGTGCATTAGCCACCACATTGTTCTTTCCCTTCACATACTCACATACTCAATATCAAAATCATAAGCTTGAAGTTTTCTAATCCATTTTTGTTGCCTGTAGAGGAGGGAGATCGACTGCTCAGGGCTCGCAGGTCACGGGAGGGTCTAAAACAATCAGCTGCCCTGATCTACCTCACACTAAGGGATTGTTTAAGACACGTTTGATGTTTAAAGGGGTGAAAAGGAGGGACAACTGATCTACCACTTTCCTTTTGCCAAACCGAGAGGTTCAGTAATTTAGGTGAGCGGGTTCCTAGAGTCTAGACTGCAACTTAGGCAGCTCACTACTAGAGGAGTCCAACGCGGGACACATACGACAGTGTGATGCATTGGCGTCTCAGTTGGGCGTTGGCGTCTGTACGGACAATAGGTGTAAGGTACAATCTAAAAATTGAAGAAACCTACGAACGACCTGACAAATACTGTCTACTGTGATAACAAAAACAACAAATAGCTAAATAACAGAATAACAAGATGAATACTTTAACTTGACCTAGTGTATGAATTGACAAAAAAGAGGGTGAGGAAAGTGCACCTTCCTACCTATGAGTTGATATCATCAAAGTCTTCAGTCCACGAGCAACCTACATAGACAAGACACAAAAATGTTGGGCTTGTGTATAGAGGAATGGCACAATCAGTCCCTCGCTTTGGCGTTTCTACCTCCATGGACAACCAATATAGCAATGATAGAGAAATATGATAAAGAAAGGTATTGAAATGGAAGTACTATGCACTATGCTAAACAACAATATGCTACAAAACAATACAATGATGCTAAGTAAATGGAAAAATGGAACAATATCACCTTCAACCATGTGCACTCAAGTCAAATGGGAGGAGTGAGCTTGCAAGCTTGCCAATATCAACATTGCTGCAAGGAGGAGATTGAGTCCACAAAACACCAACTTGTTGCTTCAATGGAGGTGAGAATGCTGTGAAGAGAGTGAAGAAAGAGTTGTCCAAATGTTTGAATGATCAAGAAGTTGAAGAATAATGAATGAGATAGCAATTGGAAGATGAAATTGGAGGCAAAAGAGCCATTTGAGGTCAGTCTAGGGCGCAAAAGCGTTACACTTCATCGCTAATGGAGAGTTGTAATGCCTATGCGGATTCCAGAGGTAGGAATTTTGTCAGGATGGTCGCTTGCCACACAGATGTTTGCGCGTTGCACTAGTGTCCCTGATAGAATATCCTCCGTTGACACTAAAAACAACTGCCAGTGGATGGGAAGTGAATGAGGGATGTGGAATAGCATAATCAATTTAATTTGTCTAAGGTAAGAGGTGCGTAAATGGCGAATTTGCAAGGGGTGCAAATTCACGCCATTACATTTTGCCTCCACTTTAGCAAGCATAAGTGTCAGCGAATGCATGGTAAAGTAGAGTGAAAGTTGAGAAATGTATACCTGAAATCTCTTTGATTGAATTGCATGCAACAAATCTACCCAACAAGCTGGCAGGACTGCTGCTTTGATACCATTGTAAGATCTTGTCTTCAGAATTGCAACAATGCATACTCCATACAAATGTTATCACACAAATTTTACACTCAGATCTGGTTAATTCCCAAACATATAAATGAGCTTAGAGTAACACTAGTGCATAGCACAGTATGATAATCTTCAGATCAACCCACGATGCAACAATGAAATGTTAGATCAATGTATGCCAGGCCACTATTAGGATTATATCAGATTAATTGTAATTTCTGATCCCAACATGAAATTACATAATCGAACAAAGATATATTTAGTTCAGACTTCTAAGGAGTATACTTGCCCGTGGCATAATCAATGACAAGCGAATTGAGGATTAGAACTGGCAAAGGCATATAACTAAGGAATTCACAGAGTGAACCGCTACCAACAACTTCCCTTCGTGAGTGCAATCACGTGCCTTGCACTCAGGATGATATGTTGATGAAGCAATTGAGTCGGCGCCTCCTTCGGCACAAGTGCGATGAGATCCTCAGAAATGTCAAATTGGCTTGGTCTCTGTGCACAGGCTGAACTTCTTCTACTAAGTCTGTGGCATGAGCCAAAGGCTTTGCCACGATATCGCCCAAATTGCCTTACTCCCCCCAAGCGTGGCTAGAACCTGGCACTACAAATTGAGAAGAGATATTGATATGCGCATACTAATGAAAGGTAGTCACAAATTGCAAAATGAGATTGCTGCCTCACCTTGACGTTGATCAGCAAGGTGTTTCGTCCCTTTTAGATTGCCATGACACAAATGTCCAAATTCGTGATGATTCAATAGCTACAAACACTTGAAATTTTGAATATAAATATCAACTCATGATGCCTTCCCAATGGGTTGGCTCGATCCTGCTATTATATTTGTTATTATTATTATTATTTAAAATTAATTATTATTATATTATTTAATAATATTTAAAATATATTAAATTCAGATTTCGTGTTAAAAAACACTATTTCCTGCTAGAATTTGAAATATGGACTAGTCAAGGGCGGGGACATGACATGTACCTTTACTGTCTTGAGATGGTGCCTAGGTATGGTTGTACATTTTGTGTTCATGGTGGAATTTTTCTTTTGAGTTAACCTCTCTTGTTTGAGGTAATATCTTCATTTTATGCCCTAAGGGGTTGACATCAAGTGGTAAAATCATTGGGTTCTCATTTTGGTGACCCAAGCTCAAATCCCCAAAGTGACATTTAAGGTGGTTTTTTAATTGGTGCCTCTTGGTCTTCCACTGTTTGGCATCTAGCAGTAATTTCTAAAGTTGTTACCTAATTGTTAATGCTCTTAAGGGTCCAAGTAGTAGTATCAGTTGGCTTACTTAGTATTTATAAGCTATTTGAAATATAAAAAAAAAATATGTTCATTTTAGGTCAGATGGAGAATGAGTTAGTTGAAATCCCAAATTAGTGATACCTCAGGGAGATGAATGGCAAATTGAACCTCTCTTTAGGTGTGGTTTAGTGATGGTTTTCCTTGGGCTTAGATCTATTGAATTTGGTTACCTGTCTTGTGTGGTCTATATGCATGTGCTGTTGTATCTGTCATCTACTTTGGTTTATATGCTGGCATTTTCTGGGAAGATCCCTAAAATAGTGTCTAGGAATAAACTTTGGATCACAAAACTTAGTTTTGGACAAAGTATCTTGCAGGAATACACACATCCTAAACAAACCTAGTTTTTGATAAAGTAGCTTGCCCAAAGTATAGCAGGATATTATTGTAGCAAACAGTTAAATGTTAGTATGTAATCTTTTTTGTGTAGGTCAAACATGGGTAAGCATTCTTCCCAAGCAGTTCCTAGTAGTTTGCATTACTAATATGATCTTATATTTTTACTAATGTGGTCAACCCGTAGTAACCCTCTCACCATGGGTTGGCACATGAGTTGATGAGTATCTAGGGAACCTAAATTTTGTTGTATGCAATGAAGTCTTGTTAGCAAAATTAAAAGCTATTGAATAGCTTGTCTATAATTTCTAGGCTTGGTTTCAAGATGTTGCAGTAAAGCTCCACTTGCTGTGACTCTTTCCCCTTGTGTAAAGAATGCCCTTTGTCTTGAGACCTTTTCTACCATTTGGATACTAGAGGATGAGCATGTAGTGTTTTCCATGATTTCTTTTGCCCAAATTTCTAATGCTGCCTGTTACACCCCGATTGTATAGCTACTATTGCATAGGGCAATTGAGTGTAATGTTTGAATCTTTGTGATTAATAAAACATGTTTTTATCAAAATGAATAAGTTCTATTTAAATGTGTGCCTCATTTGGTTGATACTTCTATTGATGTTATGTTGCATGCATAGAATTAAATTATGAATATTCAAACTTAAGATGTTTTGTATACTGTTGATGTTATGAACAAGTAACTGCCGAGATTGTATGTCTACGGATGCAGGAACAGGAACTATTTCTCCAGGCGGAGGGGAGACATCACTCGAGAGAGGGGCTTGGTCGAGTAATCAGTAAAGTTGATCAAATTGAGCATACACACACTTCACTGAGGATTTTGGGAACTGAGTCAGATTGAGTTGTCGTAATAAGTCATCCTTAGGCTTAGGAGTTTTGGATTACTTCTTAAAGCTTTATGAGTGGTGTTACTTGTTGACTGACTTATTGTTCTGTGAACCTTGAATGTGAAATATGAACTGATAAGTGTGGAATAGACAGGATGTATATGCGTATACATGTACCACTCATATGTACGTAATAACACGCATGACATGTCGATACATATGTATGATGGGCAATTATTATGCCATACACATGTGTCGACATGGCATACATACGGATACGTATACATGGCTGGCACACCTATAAACATATGCACACTAGCTATAATGTTGTTATAACGTTATATTGATGCCTGGAATTTACAATTAAATGTATATATACATGTTCGTACAAACACGTGTATTAAGGGTACGCTGACTGGCCTGTAATACACGTATTTGGATAATTAAATACAAATATGTATAGATATATTTAAATGTAAATATTTGAATGTGTTTATATATATATTTAATATAAACGTTATTATAGTTTTACTTGGAATAAAATATATAGATATATCTATAGTAATATTTAAATATTATATAGATATATACATATATTTAAATACGGTAAATAAAACTATAATATGATATATATTTAATATAATGAAAAATATGAATATAATATCTTGTTTATTTTTTAAATAAACATTACCTTGGAAATAATTAAATTTGACTTGTATAGTCATTTGGAAAATAAAATGCATTTACCATAGGAAAAGAAAGTATTTTCGACTTTCATAGTCCATTGAGGAAATACGTTTGAAATGTCATGAGAATTTAAATGGTAAATATTATAGTCTTTTGTTAAAATCGTATGAAGTTTTGAAAAATAAATGTTTAATACACTGGAAATCTTTTATGAGATTATGGAATGTATTTTATAAACCTTGGGAAATGACATTATTGCAAACCATAGAAAATATACGCAAATGTTCAAAATATGAAGAAGCTCGGAATCGCATGACTGAGAGAAACTCACGCATCTGCGCAACTGCAGAACTCACGCCCATGAGACCAGGTCACGATCTGCTGGAGCTCCATTCGGGAAATGCGTGAGGAGGTTGGGAGAGAAGCCAGGTGGGACGCGTTTTGCATTTGACTTTTTCTGCAATGAACATCTATTCGCCATTTTCTGGGCGCCTCAGCTAAGTTCACCTGTAGGTGTCTTTCATTCCTATTTTACACGTGAGAGTTGAAACCTTCTTAGGTCGAATCATCTCTGTTTTGCTGAGTAAGTATGGAAATTCGCCACATTTCATTTTGAATTATTCAAAGGATAGTTCTGTCATTTTACATACCCTCAAATAGTGGAGTTTGTTGCAATTTCAGGTCTATAAATAGATGCCAGCCATTCCTTGTTTGAGATCACTTGTGAAATCGAAGTTTATCATTTTCATTGAGATCCATATCCATTTCTCTGTTTTGTTTGTAATTTCTGTTTTGCTGAGTTGAAAATACAGTGAGTTTTTACCAGCAATTGCCATTAACAGTTAATATCCCATTTTAAGTTGTGAGTGAAGTCATTGTGAGCTATAGTTGAGTAAGAAATTACTAGTGGAATCATATTTGAGAGAAGAGACTTAGAAAGATCAATTTTAGAGTAAAATACTATCACAAGGAGGCTTTTTTCAGTTGGAATTTTGGAAGCGTATGTGAAGGAGAGTCTAGAAGAGCAATTCTGGAAGGAGAAGCTTTAAAATCAGGCATGAATCCTCCTTAGTTTATAACTTTTATTGAAGTGCTGTTTCCTTTTTGGTCTTGTGATTGCTGCTTTCAATTAGCTCAAGTAGGAAAGAACTATTTTGATGAATATTTAAAGCAATGCATTGAAAGAGAAAATGTGTAAGGGATTCAATGATTAAGGGTTTGTGCAAAAGGGATTATATGAGTAAAGAGCTTAAGGGATTAGTTTACCTATCCTATATTAAAGGGAAATAATGGAAAAAGATAAAAAGGGAAGGATTTATATGCATTTTGAATGAATATTTCATGTTGTGTATGATCTCTATATATGGAGAATAAGGGTAAACGAGTTACTATATTCTAGGAACGAAATAAGGACAGTAGTCAAGTATATTCAAGCAGCTTAGAGTTTTAGATTAACTGAGATAGGCTAAGGAACTCCTAGGATAAAGATTTCCGAAACAGGAGAGAAGGAATGAATTACTTGTCAAGCTGGATTATTTCTAGTAAGTTAGAATGTCGTAGGTTGGTCTGGGATGATTGATAATCCAGTGAAGGACTTGAACCTATATTTGTTGTCTTGGATTAGATTGAAGTAGGATAGTCTGGGATGATAGACAATCCAGTGAAGGACTTAACCTACGCGTAGTGTAAGATAGCCTTAAGTCAAATCGGCCTTGAGTAGTGTATATGATAGATGACCTTCATTCGAAGTACTGAATGTGAATACTTTGGCCAAAGTAGTGGAAGGTATGACATCCACTTAGTTGTGAGATAGTTGAGACTACACTGTCAGTTCATTGTGATCCATCATGCTAGTTCGGGATTGTGAAATAGCAAGTTCTAGATGTATAGGACACAACACTATGCTCAGTTGGGTTGTCGCAGCCGATTACTTTACCAATCTCTTCGTTCGAAGGGAGGGCCATCTATCAAATGATAGATGTGCGGGGGACCGCATTAACAGTCCGTGGTTGGCGGAAAAGCGCCTGAGTGATGTTTCTCCTCCACAGCAGGTGACAGATACACCAAGATTTGAAAGGAAGGGAACCTGGACCATCTTACTACTATTTGTGCAAAAAGCTTACGAGCTATGTATGTAATTGTTTTACTTTTGTACTCTGATTTATATTTACAATGAAAATGGAATTCATGTGGAAATATATATTGTAAACTTGCAAGTATTTATCAATAAAGAAAGGAAGAATTTTATTGCAATGTCTTCGTTACTTGTTACATTTATATGTTTGAAGTGAAATGTTAGAAAAATTTTAATTACCCAAGGTTGGGGTCGTTACATTGCCATTCGTTTTTTTTGAAACTGCTTGTTGCTCACCTCCTATACCACATTGATGTCCAATATGCATAAATCATTAGCTATTGGCAATACATTTATATGACATTGCGTGGAATACATTTTTGATCTTGGTAAGGTCCAGGTGATGTCCTAGATGTCCTAGAAACATAAGGATTTGGAGTGAAAGTCCCCCTTTTTCAGAATTGAACAGCTTGCTTCATTTGGTGCATATAAATAGAAAAAGGTTACTTTTACCTCTAAAAATTTGAAGGGGGAGGATTGCCATTGCAAATTCACCAGATTGCATTTACTTTTCAAAATTTTATCTGCTTTTAGTTTGTTTAAGTTATTTAAATAGCTGTTCCCTTGCCTCCCCCTTGATGTCCACAAAATTCGGCAAAACTTTTGCCATCCTTGCAACTATGTCCCTTTACCCTGACATGCTCTTGTCTTGAAAATTCAAACACTGGTTTCAATACAATGCATCACTAGGCATTGGTGATACTTTTCTATCCTTTAGGATTTTGATAGACCACCCCAATTTCATAGCTGAAGAAAGGCATTGAAAATAACATACACAGCTTTAATAATAGGAAAAAAACTTGTACAACTTCACCATTATAAATAGGCCTAGTCTAACTTACAGGAATATAACCAAACTAGATTAACAAATGCTTAGAGGTGCTTGCCTGCTTTGTGGGTCCCCTTGTCTTGCCATGTGATTATTCATTAGAGAGAGGTTGCTAAGGAATGACTACTGATGGACATGTGTCACCACACAGATGAGTTTAGTATTCATGGGTGTAAATTTGCAGAAAATTAAAAATCTAATTGCCAAATTATGTTGAAAATAGGTATCCCTTGACATTGATTTCTTTAGAGGAATGTTAACTTAGGATTTGGATCAACATGTCTCTCCAGCTAGCTAAAATCAATAATAACAACTGTGATTCAGTAGGTCTCTTTGACTCAAACAACCACTTGCATGCAAGCTCCTTTTGACAACCCTGCAAGTTATTGTTCCATTCAGTATCACAATATTCTAGATTAACAATTTTAGTTTGCTCAAAGGTCCACAACCCTAAGGCAATATCCAATGCTTCTGCATCCAACTTGCAAACCACATGATTATCTGAAGATATGATTTCTCTATTTCTTGAATTGTAGTGCTGCACACATGCTATAACCAACTCCAATGGTTGAATTGCGGCAAAAAAGGATGATGCTTGAGTTAAACCACTCTCCATCAACTTGAAGCAAGATGATTTCCCACCTTGATTCTCAGGTCCAAGATGTTAATATGACCAAGCAAAGTGCCCCAAACATGACGCGAGTCATTTGATCACACAGCTCAGTCTCAATCACCTGTCCATGCAACTCCAACCCTGAAAGGTCTTTCCTATGCTGTCTCAGGGTTTCGGACTGACAAAAAAATTGAAACCAACCCTCTGACAGTTAACACCAGCCACCTTTATGCATGCAAACTCAGTCTAAAATTTTCTAACAATAGAGAAAGAATTTGAAAGGGGCAGAAACAAAGAATAAAGCTTTTGAAAACCTCCTTCAGTACTACTGCAATTTGATAATTCTCACATACTGGTACTGAAATCTTCTCACACCTGCAGAAAGAATGAAAAACAGGACTACACCTCTGCTGTGAACACCATAAGGGCTAATTAAAAGTATAGTGAGATAATTATTTTGATTACTATGGTGAAGAGCTTGCATATATAGGCAATGGTTTCATTCTTTAAAACTGTTTTAAAGCTGATTTTGTTGCGGACTGGGATAAATGGCATGCCTAATAGGAAATTTTGCTCACTAACTTAAACCCAAATGGAGCTTTTATGCAGTTTAGCCGACTTTATTGACTCAAGCAGAGGTTTGTGATGGCTAGCCTGAGCTGGGTGAGCGCTGTTGGTACTCTGGTTGGTACCCCTAGAAACTTTGCCTATAGTCAGATGTGTAGTCTCAAATTAGTTCTTTCTTGTGGTATTGTTAATGCTAACTAAATTTCTCCTGTGTCAAGTCACAAGATAGTTTTGCCCTGGTCTAGTTTTTCAACTAATGAATCTTGCAGGTTGTCTAAGATTGAGCTATTCCAAGCTAAGTTACTGAATCGGAATTGGAATCGGAATCGGAATCGGGTACATGGGTACAGTACATTGGTATGACAAATTTTTTTTGGGGATTGGGTATGGGTATGGGTACGCCCGTACAAAAACATCTAAAAATAATAATATAATAATATAATAATATAATAATCTAAAATTTATAATATAGTAATATAATATACATATTTCATAAAAATAAAATATATAATAATTATAAATTATATGATATACTAATAATATAATATCAAGGTTACCCCGAGTTTCTTGGACGGGGACGACAGGGGATGGCGGGACGAGTCCCCAAGTTTTCGATTTTTGAGGCCAAAATTAGGGACGGCAGGGGATGGCTATATAAAAATATAGGGAAAATTTTAAAAATATAGGGAAATTTTAAATATTCATATGATAACATGGATAAGGCATGCATAATACACATTATAGAACACTAACATATAACATTTGTGTCCAACATTATGTCAATACTCAATACGCATTCAAAATTAACATACACGAATCATGAAACAACCTCCAAGTTATAATTTATAAACTTATATCAAAATGCCCAAAGGCTACATTGCTGCCATATAGTTTTCAAGTTTGCTATGAAAATCAAAATACAATGTCAGTAATGAATACAGAATAAACAAAGTCAAAGAGCACTGCTGCCCCTAATCATCCCTCATAACCGCATCAAAATCAGAGTCATCCTCTGAGTCACTGCCACTGTGATGCTCCTCCTCAACCAACGGAACCCCAACCAAACCCTCAGCTGTCTCCTCCTCATCTACCTGGGCCACATCCTCGGGATCAATATCCCACCGTAGAGCTGGAGTCTGTCGATACTCTGGAGTCTGCCAATCCTGAAGCCGAAGAGCACTATGAACGGCCACTAGCTTCTCCGCTCGTCTAGAGGTAAGTCTATTCCTCTTGAGGGAGTGGATAAAGCTATACGTGGACCAATTCCTCTCTGCAGCAGAGGAACTAGCAACCTGTGCAAGAAGGCGAGTAGCAAGTGTCTTCAACTGCGGTGTATCCCTCCCATGATAGGTCCACCATCCAATAGGGTTGATTGAGCTAATATAGCTCTATCCAACCTCGCCTGTGGTTTACTCAAGTTTGGGCCCGTAAGATTTGCAAAGTCTAGGAATTGTGACCGAACTAGTGAAGCCTGCTCTGCTGGATAAATCTTTTCAATGGCCCGTGTGAACCCATCTAAAACCTCACTATCATCACATGGAGGCACCCTACCAGGCCTTGGTGCATACCATTTTGGATTTAGAGCAAAGGCAGCCATGTGAAGTGGGGTGTTCATTATATTCCACCTTCGAGTCACAATGGGCCCAATGTGTTGCTCATATAAATCCAAAGTGGGGTCCTTTGCCGAAATAACTTGCTTGATCTTCCCAAGCATACTGTCAAATGTCTCATAAATCTCTCCAAGACTAGGAGAGTCTGTATCAGCATATCTAATGACATCTACAATAGGGGAGATGAAGGAGCAAATATATCTGCAAAATGCAAACAAAAAGTTCAAAATAATTAGTTGACAAGTTAATTGACATGTTAGAAACTTAAAAAGTTGGAACATTGGACAATAAAATTAAAATATTAAAATCAAAAATTTAATATGAAAATCAGCCATCTAATGTCTTACCTCACATTGGCCCACCAATCGTCATCGAGGATCTTTTGTTTGATATTCTTTCCTTCAGTAGAACTTGCATTAGGCCATCTAGCCCACTCTGCATTGACCATCATTGCTTGTAGAGGCTCATACACCTCTACCATCCTCTCTAACAAGATGAAGTATGTGGCATATCTACATTCAATGTCCATTCATTGATTTAATGATTCATTAAAAAATAAAAATTTAAAACAAAAGCAGATTATGAATACTAATTGAAAGTGAAACAAAATGAAGTGAGTGGCATACCTTGTCTCAACAGGTTTGAGAAATTCCTTCTTTGAAAATGTTTTGAAGAGAGCAAGTGAGGTGTGGTGATTGCAAATAAACATTTGCATATCTCTAGCTTCTGCCACTATTTTCTTCACCCAATCCAACTTCCCTATGTCTTTCAATGCATTGTTCAATGCATGAACACAACATGGGGTCCAAAATATGTGCCTGTACTTACCCTCCACCATCAACCCAACCGATTTGCACACACGTGCAGAATCGGTGATCACTTGCACCACATTTGCAGCCCCAACCTCCTCTATAGCATCTCTCAAAATGGAAAACTGGAATTCTGCATCCTTACGTTTCCCCGAACAATCTATGGCTCTAAGAAAATAAGAACCAGCAGGGCATGTGACTATGACATTGACGAGTGGCCGACGTTTACAATCAGTCCACCCATCCATCACTATAGAGCACCCCGTCCTCATCCACGTTTGCCTCATGTCCTCCATTAACACATTAACTTTGGAGTACTCTTTGTTTAAGAGGGTGGTGCGTAGCTTATGATCTCCAGGGGGTATGAATGAAGGACCAACTGTGGCTATTTCTCTCACCATTTGTTTAAAATAAGAGGAACGGGCCACATGAAATGGAATGGCATGTGTAAAAAAGAATTTGGCAATGGCGGATTCAGTACTCTCTCGTGCTTGGTTATTAAATAGGGACTCAACTGAGGTTGCCTTTTCACTACCACTGCCACTCACCTTCCTCTTTGCTCTTAAGAGAACTCCACTACTACCAACTGTGGAAGGACTAGGAGTAGGCATGGATGATTGTGCACTTGGGAAAGAAGGAGACCCACCTTGAACCCCACCATCACACTCTATTTGAATTTTTTGGCATTCTAAAAATAGGTCATCTGTCAATGAAGGACACACTCTAACTCCATGGCCCACCTCACCCAAAAAATGAGACCTAACTCTTGTGTAGCTGCCTCTAAAGTCTTTTTCACAAACATGGCAAAACCAAACCCTACTCCCCCCTGAATTTTTTTGTCTTTCACCCACGGGTGTAACATATCGAAGGAATGGTTTTTTTGGGTTTAATGGGTGTCTTGCATAGTCTTCCATAGTTTTGGTATTGGTTGATGAAGGATGGCATTGGATTGGGGTTCTTTCACTTCTTTGCTCTCTAGTTCTACTACCACCCCCACCACTTTGCCTTCTAATTTGCATTTCAACTTCACTATCACTTCCATTCTCACTGCTGCTCATGTTTTTTGTTTTTAGAATGCAAGTTTAAACTGAAAATGCAAAAAAATAAAAAAAAATCAGACAATGTATGCTTCATATTTTGCAAAAAAATGAAAAAAAAAAAAAAGGAAAGAAAATGCATACCTCTTTAGTGGATTTGCACTCCCTTCAACACTATTTCAACCTCCTCTCCTCCTTCAAGCTACTGCTCCTTCTCCTTGAATGGCTGCAACTTCTTTTGCTCTCAAACCCTTGGCTGCTCAAACAAACAAAATGCACATAATGGGGTTAGAGAGGCTCTTTTCCTTTCATAAGAGAGTCAAAATCCATGGGGCCCACACATGCCACGTAGGCTTGGCCAAAATTTTTAAAAATTGTGATTTTTTTTAAAGTTATAAGTGTCTAAAGCGTGGGGGACGACCGGCTGTCCCCTGGACGGTCGAGGGATGGCTCAGCCACCCCCTGGCCGTCCTCGGGGATGGTCAGCCGTCCCTCTTCCAGTCAACCCCGTCCCTGGCACGTTTCTTGCTCTCCCTCGATACCCGGGACGTCTTGGGAACAGGACGGGGCATTTTTCGGGGGGGGGGGGAGGTGTCCCCGGGTTTCCCTATATAATATATATTAAAAAATTAAAACATTAAACGATGAAATAATAAGTATATTAATATATTTTTTTCTTTAGAAATTAAAAAAATATTAAACAATTTAATTGATTATCATTAGGATTATTAGTTATTAATTATTATTAATTAATTTATAATATATATACATTAATATATAATTTATATTATAAATGATAAATCCTAAATGTAATATTTAAATTTTTGATTTTTAATCAATAAAATAAAATATTGAAATAATAAAATACATGCCCTTACGGGCCTTAACTCTTCACGCGCCTGTGCAGTCTTCATGTGTGGTCGCGTGTTCTTCGTCTAGTTTGCGTTTTCCTTTGCCTTCCTTTTGTGCCCTTCACACCCACGGCAGATAGAATATGGGTGAAATGGTGCGGGCGGGATTTTTACCTTAGGTTTTATTTCGCTTTTTTCGTCAAACCTAGCTAGAATCTCTTCGGAATCATCTTGGTACGCCACGGTAGGCTTTGAAACGGCCAGAATCGTTCGCTTGATCTCTGAAACGTTTCAGCAAAAAAAACCGATTCTTGTTCGTACCCACAAGCGAATCGATTCCAATTCCATACCGATACATTTCGTCTCTGGAATCGGAGGAGGAAGGCCAGCGATTCGGCTACTTAGATTCGAAGTGAAAAATGAAAATGTTTCTGTGGTTGGTGATAGCTCTAGCACTGGAATGATGAGATGAAGATCACCAAGTGAAGTCCAAGACCATGAAGGTTGGCAGATGGAGCTATTTCAGCATCTTCTTCAAGCAGCATTATCAACTCAAGGTAGCAAATGACAAGGATAAAGGAATACAGCGAGGGCAAGGTCATCTGTTTTTATGTTTATAGAAGTAGCAAAAGTCACTAAGAAAAATAGGCTTAGTGGAGGAAAGGTTGAGAATGTGATGCATTTTCAGGTGGCACCAACCAGCAAGAAGTCTACTTATACAGTGGCAAGAACAGGACATATTGATTGCACCAAAGTATGAAAGGCCAAATAAAATAAAAATAGATTGCACATATGAGTGGTTCAATTAGTTAAAAATGGCAATTATAGTGGCAAATAACAGCAAAACACTTAACGGGAATGTAGGGCAAAACAGAAATGGAGTAAAGTCACAATTTTTAGATGGCATAACTAGTTAAGAAAGATGACCTAGGTGGCAGTGAGATGGTAAAATTGTGACAAAGCATGAGTGAGCTAAAGTTTTAAGTGTGAAAGATGCACTTTTACATCTGCAATACTAGTCTAAAGCTCTGATGTCAGTGACAATGGCACAACTTTAAAGATGGAATAAGCCTAAGTAAATTGCACATGTTAGGGGTTGAGCCAGGGAAAAAGTGTGACTTGTGGCTAATGACTTAGTGAACAGCACCAACTTTTAAAAGATGAACAAACAAGGTAAAAATGAGTCACACTTTTTGAATGGCTGAACCAGTCTAAAAATGTGACCAAAAGTGGCAATAAGACAGGGGTGCCTTTATAAAAGACTTTGTTTGAGTGCCAATTTTGGATTGCAGAGTCAGTAGGAAGTAGCTCTCAAAATGGAAAATCAATCAAGAAATCATGCCTAGAAGAGTGATATAAAAGGAACATAAATAAGCACACTTTTATAGTGGTTTAACTAGTTGAAAACCATGCCAACTATGGCAATGCCATTAGTGAATCACACCAAGGAAGTGATGCTTGAAAACAAACAGAATTTTGCCATTTTCAAGTGGAAGCAACATTAGTGAAATTTGCTTGATCAAAGATAGTTTAAAAATATGAAGAATATTGCACTTTCACAGTATCATAACCATCAAAAAGCTGTGCAAAATGTATAGGCTATAAAAGTGTGCCAATGGAAATAGAGCAGATTAAGTGTTAGATACCTTTTCTAAGTGGCACAATCAGTCTAAAATGGCACCCAATGTGGTTAACCTTTAAGTGAATAGCACTTTAAAGGAGAATGAGTTTAAACTACAGTTTGGTACACTTTTTATTTGGCAGAGGCAACCAAAAATTCTACCTTATTTAAAAGCAGTTTACATATTTCAGTTTCAATGCTCAATTGAAATGTTTTAAAGCAAAAGGCATTGGATCATGACCATCCTCTGACACAGGTCACTTGTTTTAGGATGATAGTAGATTTTAGAGAAGAGAAAAACTTATTTCTAGAAGGCAGATCTAAATAGACGAGCTATTTTTAGTGCAGGCTAAAAATAGACTTTTCTAGAAGGCAGCTCTAAATGAGTTGAAGCTGATGATTGTGATCACAACAAATCTTTTGCCTTGAAACTTTGACAATCCACTTTTGAAGCCTTGAATCTGAAAACCTTTGTTAAGTTGTATTGAACCTTGACTTTAAATTACAAATTCTGTATGCGCTAAAACCTTTATTTGTATGCTGAAGCCTCCAAAAAAAGAATTCATGTTGATTAAGAATCACTTTCTTGCTTTAATATTTTACTATTCCTTTCTACTGTGATAGACTATTGCTGCCGTACCTATTGATGAATTTCTGAATATCCAAAGAGTTTATTTATGCATAAATCTCTTTAAAATTGGTGCCACCTTCATATGTTTGTATATTTTTAAACTCTAGATATAGACATTCAACTTTGTCAATTCATCTCTAGCTTCAGCAAAAGTCAAATTAGTCAAAGGTAAATGACTATAAGTGGAAAGAGGCATGATTCCTGCAACTTCCTTTTCTTGTGGCTTGAATTATATTTTAAAAAGTCTTATTTTCTTGTCTTATGCAAAGTATGCCACCAGATGTATTTCCACATAGATGCAAATTCTCTAGCTAGATTGTTTCCCTTTTTCTTTTTTTTTTAACAAAAGACAAACAAAGTTGAAAAATGCACTAACCTCCTCCTTCCTCATGCTAGCTGGCAGACTTAATCAAATACAAATAACTTCAAAAGGTGTGCCTGTATTTGCTGAGTAATCCTATCATTTGTCTTTTGTGCTGACTAGGCTGCCAAAGATGTGTGTTGTCTTTTCAAATCATCAGACTTTTCTTGGGCAGTGAAAGAAAACAAGACTTTTGTGAAGTGCGCTGCAAGTTTTAAGCCTTTGGCATGACTCTTTGACTTGTGATACATTACAAAACATGTGCCAAAGTTCAAAGGTTTGTCCTTTCTTCTGATGTGTTTGCTGACTAGTTGCTAAGACATACCCTTACAAGCACAATTCATTCATTCAAACTGACAATCTTTTACCAAACGTGTGCTTCCTTTTGCTGGGTAGGATTGATCTAGCTAGGCATCAGTCTTCTAGAAAAAATAAAATAAAATATGCGATTAGCTGTTTGATTAGTGCTATTTTCTTAATCTGACTGTCCTTTAAAAAGTTTTAAAAAAAAAGCACCGATTTTTTTAGTTGACAAAATGCCTTTTGAAATACAAATCTGCTACTTTATTTTCTGACTAGACATGTCATTTGTCTCTTCTCTGTTTCTGATTCCCTTTGACAAATATTGTTGCTAATTAGGCAGTTTTGTCCTATTCTGGTAAATTGTTCCATTCCCTAAAGCCATTCTTTGTCTTTTAGCAGTGGAAAATAAAACAACAAAACTATTTTAGAAAATATATTAATTTTTCTAAATTTTTTCCTTTATCTTTTTTTCATATTACAACATTAGCATGCATCGCTTCCTTCTCTTTTCACTGTAACAAATTTCACTCATAGGCACATGATAATTTTAATTGAATTAATGTAACCCCAAACAATCTGCAAGAATTCATTAGTTTGAAAAACTAAACAATGACATGACAATCTTCACAACTTGTTTGGAAAACATTACCATGGGAATGGGTACAACATACCTAAGGGTTACTTCTTTGCGGTGTTTGCCTCAAAAAATGAAAAGGATTGCATCTTTCAAGGAGGTCCCTAGTTCTTGAAGAAATTTGGATTATTCATGAAAGGTTGGACACCAGCCTTGAACTCAACAAAAGATCTTCCAGGCACAATATGAAAATGGGTATATCTCCACCTCCTCCCTAGTGAATATTGGCAGGTCTTATTACTAGCAAAGATCAACAATTCTATAGGGGAAAGCATTGTAGCCTTTGAGCTTCCAAAAGATCCAAGTATTTTAAAATTTCAACTATGGCTGCATATGTGCCAACATCAACCTAGATCAACTGCCCCTGATCAAAAGCATATTGAAAATGGGGGGAATGGTATGGGAATGGCTACTCAACTATGAAAACATCCCTTTAGAAGTCAACTCTTCCATAAACAGGGCCATCTCACGTAATTATACCCAACTCAGGAATTTCATGATGCACCAGAATGTTAGTGTTTGTAGCTTAGGGAGATATTTTTTCCTAAGTAAAAATTTAAATAATAAATAATCAGTAAGGCAAGTTGGCCTTAATCACAAATTATACTACTTCTTAAAAGGAGGCCGACCCAAGTGAAGAGTCACCTTGCTTGTGAAGAGTCTCCTTGCATTGTATATATAGAAGGAGATGATCATCCATTTGATCATCAAGTAATTCTTATATTCACATTCTTTCAAGAAGGAGCAGCAGACCATCTTGTAGCAGCAAATCGACTTCAAGAAGAAAAATATTTATCTTTGTATCTAAGGATAGATGCTATTAATTCATTGTATCAATTCGCCCTTGAGAAGGGTTTGGTTGTAAAGCAGTATTCTGCACAAATATATGATATATATGAGATATATTTTTGCTGGGTTTTTTTCCCTCGAGTAGGAGGGTTTTCCCAAGGTAAACTGTTGTGTTCTTTGTCTCATGTGTTGTATTTTCTGATTGCTTGCATTTCTGATCCTAAAACTAACATGGTATCAGAACCAGGTTTCGATCTTGGGACCTGTGATCAAGCCGTGGACCCGCAGAAGGAAGGTTGTGGACTGATCTGAGAGCAAGAGCAGGGAATTATATTAAGTGCTGTGATTAGTATTTATTAGAATCAATAAAGAGATAAGTATTTTATGCTTGTACCTTGAATAAATTTCTTTTATGTAGCATCGGTTTGGATATTTCTCTTTGGGGTAGTTTGATTCTATGAACTACTAGTAATCTCTCTAAAATGCTTTCAGGATGGACCGAGGAGCATAAGGATGATGAGAGATTGCATTCAAGGGAAGAAGAGCTTGATGCATCTTGTGAGGAAGTCACGCAGGCTAAAGAATGGAGACATAACTTGCAGCCATAGGACTGAGTTTGTGGCACATAACTTCACTGGAGACATCTCTCGAAGAGGAAGAACCTATACGAATTGTCATTGCGATCAGGTTCTTCGAAGAGGAGGAAATAACATTCAGAGGGAGTCTAACAAACCGACAAAGGCAATCTTGGACGAGGAGGTT
>CM021101.1:651120925-651253634 GCA_007115665.2 Sequoiadendron giganteum | reverse complement strand
GTCCCTAGCATCATAGGAACAACTAATTGTCTACAATCTACCTTGTTGAATCTCTCCAACATGGAGCTCACATACTTGCTCTGGCTTAACCAAAGCTTTCTGTTAGTTCTGTCTCTTGTGATTTCCATTCTCAGAATGTACCTAGTTGCACCCTAGTTCTTTCATCTCAAATTGTGCTGACAACTGAAACTTCAAATTTGAAAGTATACTTTTGCAATTCCCAATAAACAACATATAATCTACATATAGGACAATAATGAGAATGCAACCATTATCAGTTTTAAAGTACACACAATGGTCAAATTTAGATATTTGAAATGTCAATGACAACACATAGGTATCAAACTTCTGATACCACATTTTAGGAGATTGTTTCAAACCATAAAAAAAGTTTTTTAGTTTGCAAACCAAAATTTCTTTACCTTTTTCGACGAAATGCTCTGGTTGTGACATATGTATCTCTTCCTCCAAATCACCATAAAGGAACGCTGTCTTCACATCCATCTGTTCCACTTCTAAGTCATATGCAGCTGCAAGTGACAACAAAAGCCGGATAGATGTCAGCTTCGCTATAGGAGACAATATCTCCCCCTAATCAAATCTCTCCATCTAGGAAAACCCCTTAGCGATCAACCGTGCCTTATTCTTCTCAACATTGTCGTCAGGACCACACTTTTTCTTTAAAACCCATTTACGACCAACAGGTTTACGTCCAGTAGGAAAAGGTACGAAATCCCAAGTCTTGTTTTTCTTTAATGAAGCCATCTCCTCGTCTATGGCTTGCATCCAAGAATCTAATCATTCATATCCAATGCCTCTCTAACAATCCTAGGCTCATCAATATTTGTAATCAAGGCAAACATGCAATTGGAATCCAATAATGAATAACCAAACCTTTTCGGTTGTCGCCTAACTTGTGTAGACCTCCTCAAAGGCCGAGGTTGAGGTTCTCCTGCTTCAGAACTTTCAGAGCTACTTGAGGTCTCCTCATCATAATGTCCTATAGGACTACTTGGTTCTTCTTTCTTCGGAGTAGGTGGAATCTGAACTACCTCTTTTTTCTGTTTCTCCTCTTTCTCTGGTTGCAGCTCAACAGAGGAAGGTTTCATCTCTCTGAAAATCACACTTCTGCTATAGAGAACCTTCTGAGCTTTTGGATCCCAAAGCTTGTACCCTTTCACACTGAGACCATAGCCGATAAAGGTACATTTAATAGCCTTGTTCTCTAACTTGGACCTCTTCCCAATCGGAACATGAACGTAAGCTTAAGAACCAAATACTCTGAAATGTCTCATCGAAGGCTTTTTACTAGACCACGCCTCCATGGGTGTCTTACCAACAAGCGCTAATGTAGGAGATCTATTGATCAAATAATATGCAGTGGCTGCTGCTTCACCCCAAAATTTATGTTCAAGGCTAGCACCACTCAATATACTCCTAGCCCTCTCCATCAATGTTTTGTTCATCCTCTCTACAACTCCATTGTGCTGTGGAGTGTGGGGAGTTGTCTTATGTCTCTCAATCCCGTGCTCTTTACAAAACTTGTCAAACTCTCTGGAACAAAACTCACCACCATTATCAGTCCTCAAACATTTAATCTTTTTGCTAGACTGATTTTCTACCAAGGCCTTTAAACTCCTTAAACCAACTAAAGACTTCAGTTTTACTGTTGAGGAAATAAACAAATGTCCTATTGTAATCATCTATAAAAGAAACAAAATATATAGATTTTGATAATGAAGGAACATTTACAAGAACAAAAACATCTAAA
Source organism: Sequoiadendron giganteum (assembly GCA_007115665.2). Taxonomy (NCBI): domain Eukaryota; kingdom Viridiplantae; phylum Streptophyta; class Pinopsida; order Cupressales; family Cupressaceae; genus Sequoiadendron; species Sequoiadendron giganteum. Next base: position 651,251,863 of record CM021101.1, on the reverse strand, counting down.
GATACATAATCCAAGACACTAGAAGACTTGTGAGAACTAGAGTAAAAAGAAACCCGGTGTTGTTTTCCATACACACAATGTTCGCAAAAGTCAAACTCGAGATTACAATCATGAAGGCTTTCAACAAGGCTCATATTTTTTAGGGTTCTAAGACCCTTCTCACCAATGCGACCAAGTCGTTGGTGCCATAACATTGTCTTCTCTGTAGGAAGCTTCATTTCCATAGAATGAGCACCTTTAGGTAGCCAAAATGCACAACCATCAAATGTTAGTTGCAATGTTACACCTTGATTGTATAGCTACTATTGCATAGGGCAATTGAGTGTAATGTGTGAATCTTTGTGATGAATAAAACATGTTTCTATCAAAATGAATAAGTTCTATTTAAATGTGTGCCTCATTTGGTTGATACTTCTATTGATGTTATGTTGCATGCATAGAATTAAATTATGAATATTCAAACTTAAGATGTTTTGTATACTGTTGATGTTATGAACAAGTAACTGCCGAGATTGTATGTCTATGGATGCAAGAACAAGAACTATTCCTCCAGGCAGAGGGGAGACATCACTCGGGAGAGGGGCTTGGTCGGGTAACCGGTAAAGTTGATCAAGTTGAGCATACACACACTTCACTGAGGGTTTTGGGAACTGAGTCAGATTGAATTGTCTTAATAAGTCATCCTTAGGCTTAGGAGTTTTAGATTACTTCTTTATGCTTTATGAGTGGTGTTACTTGTTGACTGACTTACTGTTCTGTGAACCTTGAATGTGAAATATGAACTGATAAGTGTGGTATAGACAGGATGTATATGCGTATACATGTACCACTCATATGTACATAACAACATGCATGACATGTTGATACATATGTATGATGGGCAATTATTATGCCATACACATGTGTCGACATGGCATACATACGGATATGTATACATGGCTGGCACACCTATAAACATATGCACACTAGCTATAATGTTGTTATAACGTTATATTGATGCCTGGAATTTACAATTAAACGTATATATGCATGTTTGTACAAACACGTGTATTAAGGGTACGCTGACTGGCCTATAATACACGTATTTGGATAATTAAATACAAATATGTATAGATATATTTAAATGTAAATATTTGAATGTGTTTATATATATATTTAATATAAACGTTATTATAGTTTTACCCGGAGTAAAATATATAGATATATCTATAGTAATATTTAAATATTATATAGATATATACATATATTTAAATACGGTAAATAAAACTATAATATGATATATATTTAATATAATGAAAAATATGAATATAATATCTTGTTTATTTTTTAAATAAACATTACCTTGGAAATAATTAAATTTGACTTGTATAGTCATTTGGAAAATAAAATGCATTTACCATAGGAAAAGAAAGTATTTTCGACTTTCATAGTCCATTGAGGAAATACGTTTGAAATGTCATGAGAATTTAAATGGTAAATATTATAGTCTTTTGTTAAAATCGTATGAAGTTTTGAAAAATAAATGTTTAATACACTGGAAATCTTTTATGAGATTATGGAATGTATTTTATAAACCTTGGGAAATGACATTATTGCAAACCATAGAAAATATACGCAAATGTTCAAAATATGAAGAAGCTCGGAATCGCATGACTGAGAGAAACTCACGCATCTGCGCAACTGCAGAACTCACGCCCATGAGACCAGGTCACGATCTGCTGGAGCTCCATTCGGGAAATGCGTGAGGAGGTTGGGAGAGAAGCCAGGTGGGACGCGTTTTGCATTTGACTTTTTCTGCAATGAACATCTATTCGCCATTTTCTGGGCGCCTCAGCTAAGTTCACCTGTAGGTGTCTTTCATTCCTATTTTACACGTGAGAGTTGAAACCTTCTTAGGTCGAATCATCTCTGTTTTGCTGAGTAAGTATGGAAATTCGCCACATTTCATTTTGAATTATTCAAAGGATAGTTCTGTCATTTTACATACCCTCAAATAGTGGAGTTTGTTGCAATTTCAGGTCTATAAATAGATGCCAGCCATTCCTTGTTTGAGATCACTTGTGAAATCGAAGTTTATCATTTTCATTGAGATCCATATCCATTTCTCTGTTTTGTTTGTAATTTCTGTTTTGCTGAGTTGAAAATACAGTGAGTTTTTACCAGCAATTGCCATTAACAGTTAATATCCCATTTTAAGTTGTGAGTGAAGTCATTGTGAGCTATAGTTGAGTAAGAAATTACTAGTGGAATCATATTTGAGAGAAGAGACTTAGAAAGATCAATTTTAGAGTAAAATACTATCACAAGGAGGCTTTTTTCAGTTGGAATTTTGGAAGCGTATGTGAAGGAGAGTCTAGAAGAGCAATTCTGGAAGGAGAAGCTTTAAAATCAGGCATGAATCCTCCTTAGTTTATAACTTTTATTGAAGTGCTGTTTCCTTTTTGGTCTTGTGATTGCTGCTTTCAATTAGCTCAAGTAGGAAAGAACTATTTTGATGAATATTTAAAGCAATGCATTGAAAGAGAAAATGTGTAAGGGATTCAATGATTAAGGGTTTGTGCAAAAGGGATTATATGAGTAAAGAGCTTAAGGGATTAGTTTACCTATCCTATATTAAAGGGAAATAATGGAAAAAGATAAAAAGGGAAGGATTTATATGCATTTTGAATGAATATTTCATGTTGTGTATGATCTCTATATATGGAGAATAAGGGTAAACGAGTTACTATATTCTAGGAACGAAATAAGGACAGTAGTCAAGTATATTCAAGCAGCTTAGAGTTTTAGATTAACTGAGATAGGCTAAGGAACTCCTAGGATAAAGATTTCCGAAACAGGAGAGAAGGAATGAATTACTTGTCAAGCTGGATTATTTCTAGTAAGTTAGAATGTCGTAGGTTGGTCTGGGATGATTGATAATCCAGTGAAGGACTTGAACCTATATTTGTTGTCTTGGATTAGATTGAAGTAGGATAGTCTGGGATGATAGACAATCCAGTGAAGGACTTAACCTACGCGTAGTGTAAGATAGCCTTAAGTCAAATCGGCCTTGAGTAGTGTATATGATAGATGACCTTCATTCGAAGTACTGAATGTGAATACTTTGGCCAAAGTAGTGGAAGGTATGACATCCACTTAGTTGTGAGATAGTTGAGACTACACTGTCAGTTCATTGTGATCCATCATGCTAGTTCGGGATTGTGAAATAGCAAGTTCTAGATGTATAGGACACAACACTATGCTCAGTTGGGTTGTCGCAGCCGATTACTTTACCAATCTCTTCGTTCGAAGGGAGGGCCATCTATCAAATGATAGATGTGCGGGGGACCGCATTAACAGTCCGTGGTTGGCGGAAAAGCGCCTGAGTGATGTTTCTCCTCCACAGCAGGTGACAGATACACCAAGATTTGAAAGGAAGGGAACCTGGACCATCTTACTACTATTTGTGCAAAAAGCTTACGAGCTATGTATGTAATTGTTTTACTTTTGTACTCTGATTTATATTTACAATGAAAATGGAATTCATGTGGAAATATATATTGTAAACTTGCAAGTATTTATCAATAAAGAAAGGAAGAATTTTATTGCAATGTCTTCGTTACTTGTTACATTTATATGTTTGAAGTGAAATGTTAGAAAAATTTTAATTACCCAAGGTTGGGGTCGTTACATTGCCATTCGTTTTTTTTGAAACTGCTTGTTGCTCACCTCCTATACCACATTGATGTCCAATATGCATAAATCATTAGCTATTGGCAATACATTTATATGACATTGCGTGGAATACATTTTTGATCTTGGTAAGGTCCAGGTGATGTCCTAGATGTCCTAGAAACATAAGGATTTGGAGTGAAAGTCCCCCTTTTTCAGAATTGAACAGCTTGCTTCATTTGGTGCATATAAATAGAAAAAGGTTACTTTTACCTCTAAAAATTTGAAGGGGGAGGATTGCCATTGCAAATTCACCAGATTGCATTTACTTTTCAAAATTTTATCTGCTTTTAGTTTGTTTAAGTTATTTAAATAGCTGTTCCCTTGCCTCCCCCTTGATGTCCACAAAATTCGGCAAAACTTTTGCCATCCTTGCAACTATGTCCCTTTACCCTGACATGCTCTTGTCTTGAAAATTCAAACACTGGTTTCAATACAATGCATCACTAGGCATTGGTGATACTTTTCTATCCTTTAGGATTTTGATAGACCACCCCAATTTCATAGCTGAAGAAAGGCATTGAAAATAACATACACAGCTTTAATAATAGGAAAAAAACTTGTACAACTTCACCATTATAAATAGGCCTAGTCTAACTTACAGGAATATAACCAAACTAGATTAACAAATGCTTAGAGGTGCTTGCCTGCTTTGTGGGTCCCCTTGTCTTGCCATGTGATTATTCATTAGAGAGAGGTTGCTAAGGAATGACTACTGATGGACATGTGTCACCACACAGATGAGTTTAGTATTCATGGGTGTAAATTTGCAGAAAATTAAAAATCTAATTGCCAAATTATGTTGAAAATAGGTATCCCTTGACATTGATTTCTTTAGAGGAATGTTAACTTAGGATTTGGATCAACATGTCTCTCCAGCTAGCTAAAATCAATAATAACAACTGTGATTCAGTAGGTCTCTTTGACTCAAACAACCACTTGCATGCAAGCTCCTTTTGACAACCCTGCAAGTTATTGTTCCATTCAGTATCACAATATTCTAGATTAACAATTTTAGTTTGCTCAAAGGTCCACAACCCTAAGGCAATATCCAATGCTTCTGCATCCAACTTGCAAACCACATGATTATCTGAAGATATGATTTCTCTATTTCTTGAATTGTAGTGCTGCACACATGCTATAACCAACTCCAATGGTTGAATTGCGGCAAAAAAGGATGATGCTTGAGTTAAACCACTCTCCATCAACTTGAAGCAAGATGATTTCCCACCTTGATTCTCAGGTCCAAGATGTTAATATGACCAAGCAAAGTGCCCCAAACATGACGCGAGTCATTTGATCACACAGCTCAGTCTCAATCACCTGTCCATGCAACTCCAACCCTGAAAGGTCTTTCCTATGCTGTCTCAGGGTTTCGGACTGACAAAAAAATTGAAACCAACCCTCTGACAGTTAACACCAGCCACCTTTATGCATGCAAACTCAGTCTAAAATTTTCTAACAATAGAGAAAGAATTTGAAAGGGGCAGAAACAAAGAATAAAGCTTTTGAAAACCTCCTTCAGTACTACTGCAATTTGATAATTCTCACATACTGGTACTGAAATCTTCTCACACCTGCAGAAAGAATGAAAAACAGGACTACACCTCTGCTGTGAACACCATAAGGGCTAATTAAAAGTATAGTGAGATAATTATTTTGATTACTATGGTGAAGAGCTTGCATATATAGGCAATGGTTTCATTCTTTAAAACTGTTTTAAAGCTGATTTTGTTGCGGACTGGGATAAATGGCATGCCTAATAGGAAATTTTGCTCACTAACTTAAACCCAAATGGAGCTTTTATGCAGTTTAGCCGACTTTATTGACTCAAGCAGAGGTTTGTGATGGCTAGCCTGAGCTGGGTGAGCGCTGTTGGTACTCTGGTTGGTACCCCTAGAAACTTTGCCTATAGTCAGATGTGTAGTCTCAAATTAGTTCTTTCTTGTGGTATTGTTAATGCTAACTAAATTTCTCCTGTGTCAAGTCACAAGATAGTTTTGCCCTGGTCTAGTTTTTCAACTAATGAATCTTGCAGGTTGTCTAAGATTGAGCTATTCCAAGCTAAGTTACTGAATCGGAATTGGAATCGGAATCGGAATCGGGTACATGGGTACAGTACATTGGTATGACAAATTTTTTTTGGGGATTGGGTATGGGTATGGGTACGCCCGTACAAAAACATCTAAAAATAATAATATAATAATATAATAATATAATAATCTAAAATTTATAATATAGTAATATAATATACATATTTCATAAAAATAAAATATATAATAATTATAAATTATATGATATACTAATAATATAATATCAAGGTTACCCCGAGTTTCTTGGACGGGGACGACAGGGGATGGCGGGACGAGTCCCCAAGTTTTCGATTTTTGAGGCCAAAATTAGGGACGGCAGGGGATGGCTATATAAAAATATAGGGAAAATTTTAAAAATATAGGGAAATTTTAAATATTCATATGATAACATGGATAAGGCATGCATAATACACATTATAGAACACTAACATATAACATTTGTGTCCAACATTATGTCAATACTCAATACGCATTCAAAATTAACATACACGAATCATGAAACAACCTCCAAGTTATAATTTATAAACTTATATCAAAATGCCCAAAGGCTACATTGCTGCCATATAGTTTTCAAGTTTGCTATGAAAATCAAAATACAATGTCAGTAATGAATACAGAATAAACAAAGTCAAAGAGCACTGCTGCCCCTAATCATCCCTCATAACCGCATCAAAATCAGAATCATCCTCTGAGTCATTGCCACTGTGATGCTCCTCCTCAACCAACGGAATCCCAACCAAACCCTTAGCTGTCTCCTCCTCATCTACCTGGGCCACGTCCTCGGGATCAATATCCCACCGTAGAGCTGGAGTTTGTCGATACTCTGGAGTCTGCCGATCTTGAAGCCGAAGAGCACTATGAACGGCCACTAGCTTCTCCGCTCGTCTAGAGGTAAGTCTATTCCTCTTGAGGGAGTGGATAAAGCTATACATGGACCAATTCCTCTCTGCAGCAGAGGAACTAGCAACCTGTGCAAGAAGGCGAGTAGCAAGTGTCTTCAACTGCGGTGTATCCCTCCCATGATAGGTCCACCATCTAATAGGGTTCTATTGAGCTAATATAGCCCTATCCAACCTCGCCTGTGGTTTACTCAAGTTTGGGCCCATAAGATTTGCAAAGTCTAGGAATTGTGACCGAACTAGTGAAGCCTGCTCTGCTGGATAAATCTTTTCAATGGCCCGTGTGAACCCATCTAAAACCTCACTATCATCACATGGAGGCACTCTACCAGGCCTTGGTGCATACCATTTTGGATTTAGAGCAAAGGCAGCCATGTGAAGTGGGGTGTTCATTATATTCCACCTTCGCGTCACAATGGGCCCAATGTGTTGCTCATATAAATCCAAAGTGGGGTCCTTTGCCGAAATAACTTGCTTGATCTTCCCAAGCATACTATCAAATGTCTCATAAATCTCTCCAAGACTAGGAGAGTCTGTATCAACATATCTAATGACATCTACAATAGGGGAGATGAAGGAGCAAATATATCTGCAAAATGCAAACAAAAAGTTCAAAATAATTAGTTGACAAGTTAATTGACATGTTAGAAACTTAAAAAGTTGGAACATTGGACAATAAAATTAAAATATTAAAATCAAAAATTTAATATGAAAATCAGCCATCTAATGTCTTACCTCACATTGGCCCACCAATCGTCATCGAGGATCTTTTGTTTGATATTCTTTCCTTCAGTAGAACTTGCATTAGGCCATCTAGCCCACTCTGCATTGACCATCATTGCTTGTAGAGGCTCATACACCTCTACCATCCTCTCTAACAAGATGAAGTATGTGGCATATCTACATTCAATGTTCATTCATTGATTCATTAAAAAATAAAAATTTAAAACAAAATCAGATTATGAATACAAATTGAAAGTGAAACAAAATGAAGTGAGTGGCATACCTTGTCTCAACAGGTTTGAGAAATTCCTTCTTTGAAAATGTTTTGAAGAGAGCAAGTGAGGTGTGGTGATTGCAAATAAACATTTGAATATCTCTAGCTTCTGCCACTATTTTCTTCACCCAATCCAACTTCCCTATGTCTTTCAATGCATTGTTCAATGCATGAACACAACATGGGGTCCAAAATATGTGCCTGTACTTACCCTCCACCATCAACCCAGCCGATTTGCACACACGTGCAGAATCGGTGATCACTTGCACCACATTTGCAGCCCCAACCTCCTCTATAGCATCTCTCAAAATGGAAAACTGGAATTCTGCATCCTTACGTTTCCCCGAACAATCTATGGCTCTAAGAAAATAAGAACCAGCAGGGCATGTGACTATGACATTGATGAGTGGCCGACGTCTACAATCAGTCCACCCATCCATCACTATAGAGCACCCCGTCCTCATCCACGTTTGCCTCATGTCCTCCATTAACACATTAACTTTGGAGTACTCTTTGTTTAAGAGGGTGGTGCGTAGCTTATGATCTCCAGGGGGTATGAATGAAGGACCAACTGTGGCTATTTCTCTCACCATTTGTTTAAAATAAGAGGAACGGGCCACATGAAATGGAATGGCATGTGTAAAAAAGAATTTGGCAATGGCGGATTCAGTACTCTCTCGTGCTTGGTTATTAAATAGGGACTCAACTGAGGTTGCCTTTTCACTACCACTGCCACTCACCTTCCTCTTTGCTCTTAAGAGAACTCCACTACTACCAACTGTGGAAGGACTAGGAGTAGGCATGGATGATTGTGCACTTGGGAAAGAAGGAGACCCACCTTGAACCCCACCATCACACTCTATTTGAATTTTTTGGCATTCTAAAAATAGGTCATCTGTCAATGAAGGACACACTCTAACTCCATGGCCCACCTCACCCAAAAAATGAGACCTAACTCTTGTGTAGCTGCCTCTAAAGTCTTTTTCACAAACATGGCAAAACCAAACCCTACTCCCCCCTGAATTTTTTTGTCTTTCACCCACAGGTGTAACATATCGAAGGAATGGTTTTTTTGGGTTTAATGGGTGTCTTGCATAGTCTTCCATAGTTTTGGTATTGGTTGATGAAGGATGGCATTGGATTGGGATTCTTTCACTTCTTTGCTCTCTAGTTCTACTACCACCCCCACCACTTTGCCTTCTAATTTGCATTTCAACTTCACTATCACTTCCATTCTCACTGCTGCTCATGTTTTTTGTTTTTAGAATGCAAGTTTAAACTGAAAATGCAAAAAAATAAAAAAAAATCAGACAATGTATGCTTCATATTTTGCAAAAAAATGAAAAAAAAAAAAAAGGAAAGAAAATGCATACCTCTTTAGTGGATTTGCACTCCCTTCAACACTATTTCAACCTCCTCTCCTCCTTCAAGCTACTGCTCCTTCTCCTTGAATGGCTGCAACTTCTTTTGCTCTCAAACCCTTGGCTGCTCAAACAAACAAAATGCACATAATGGGGTTAGAGAGGCTCTTTTCCTTTCATAAGAGAGTCAAAATCCATGGGGCCCACACATGCCACGTAGGCTTGGCCAAAATTTTTAAAAATTGTGATTTTTTTTAAAGTTATAAGTGTCTAAAGCGTGGGGGACGACCGGCTGTCCCCTGGACGGTCGAGGGATGGCTCAGCCACCCCCTGGCCGTCCTCGGGGATGGTCAGCCGTCCCTCTTCCAGTCAACCCCGTCCCTGGCACGTTTCTTGCTCTCCCTCGATACCCGGGACGTCTTGGGAACAGGACGGGGCATTTTTCGGGGGGGGGGGGAGGTGTCCCCGGGTTTCCCTATATAATATATATTAAAAAATTAAAACATTAAACGATGAAATAATAAGTATATTAATATATTTTTTTCTTTAGAAATTAAAAAAATATTAAACAATTTAATTGATTATCATTAGGATTATTAGTTATTAATTATTATTAATTAATTTATAATATATATACATTAATATATAATTTATATTATAAATGATAAATCCTAAATGTAATATTTAAATTTTTGATTTTTAATCAATAAAATAAAATATTGAAATAATAAAATACATGCCCTTACGGGCCTTAACTCTTCACGCGCCTGTGCAGTCTTCATGTGTGGTCGCGTGTTCTTCGTCTAGTTTGCGTTTTCCTTTGCCTTCCTTTTGTGCCCTTCACACCCACGGCAGATAGAATATGGGTGAAATGGTGCGGGCGGGATTTTTACCTTAGGTTTTATTTCGCTTTTTTCGTCAAACCTAGCTAGAATCTCTTCGGAATCATCTTGGTACGCCACGGTAGGCTTTGAAACGGCCAGAATCGTTCGCTTGATCTCTGAAACGTTTCAGCAAAAAAAACCGATTCTTGTTCGTACCCACAAGCGAATCGATTCCAATTCCATACCGATACATTTCGTCTCTGGAATCGGAGGAGGAAGGCCAGCGATTCGGCTACTTAGATTCGAAGTGAAAAATGAAAATGTTTCTGTGGTTGGTGATAGCTCTAGCACTGGAATGATGAGATGAAGATCACCAAGTGAAGTCCAAGACCATGAAGGTTGGCAGATGGAGCTATTTCAGCATCTTCTTCAAGCAGCATTATCAACTCAAGGTAGCAAATGACAAGGATAAAGGAATACAGCGAGGGCAAGGTCATCTGTTTTTATGTTTATAGAAGTAGCAAAAGTCACTAAGAAAAATAGGCTTAGTGGAGGAAAGGTTGAGAATGTGATGCATTTTCAGGTGGCACCAACCAGCAAGAAGTCTACTTATACAGTGGCAAGAACAGGACATATTGATTGCACCAAAGTATGAAAGGCCAAATAAAATAAAAATAGATTGCACATATGAGTGGTTCAATTAGTTAAAAATGGCAATTATAGTGGCAAATAACAGCAAAACACTTAACGGGAATGTAGGGCAAAACAGAAATGGAGTAAAGTCACAATTTTTAGATGGCATAACTAGTTAAGAAAGATGACCTAGGTGGCAGTGAGATGGTAAAATTGTGACAAAGCATGAGTGAGCTAAAGTTTTAAGTGTGAAAGATGCACTTTTACATCTGCAATACTAGTCTAAAGCTCTGATGTCAGTGACAATGGCACAACTTTAAAGATGGAATAAGCCTAAGTAAATTGCACATGTTAGGGGTTGAGCCAGGGAAAAAGTGTGACTTGTGGCTAATGACTTAGTGAACAGCACCAACTTTTAAAAGATGAACAAACAAGGTAAAAATGAGTCACACTTTTTGAATGGCTGAACCAGTCTAAAAATGTGACCAAAAGTGGCAATAAGACAGGGGTGCCTTTATAAAAGACTTTGTTTGAGTGCCAATTTTGGATTGCAGAGTCAGTAGGAAGTAGCTCTCAAAATGGAAAATCAATCAAGAAATCATGCCTAGAAGAGTGATATAAAAGGAACATAAATAAGCACACTTTTATAGTGGTTTAACTAGTTGAAAACCATGCCAACTATGGCAATGCCATTAGTGAATCACACCAAGGAAGTGATGCTTGAAAACAAACAGAATTTTGCCATTTTCAAGTGGAAGCAACATTAGTGAAATTTGCTTGATCAAAGATAGTTTAAAAATATGAAGAATATTGCACTTTCACAGTATCATAACCATCAAAAAGCTGTGCAAAATGTATAGGCTATAAAAGTGTGCCAATGGAAATAGAGCAGATTAAGTGTTAGATACCTTTTCTAAGTGGCACAATCAGTCTAAAATGGCACCCAATGTGGTTAACCTTTAAGTGAATAGCACTTTAAAGGAGAATGAGTTTAAACTACAGTTTGGTACACTTTTTATTTGGCAGAGGCAACCAAAAATTCTACCTTATTTAAAAGCAGTTTACATATTTCAGTTTCAATGCTCAATTGAAATGTTTTAAAGCAAAAGGCATTGGATCATGACCATCCTCTGACACAGGTCACTTGTTTTAGGATGATAGTAGATTTTAGAGAAGAGAAAAACTTATTTCTAGAAGGCAGATCTAAATAGACGAGCTATTTTTAGTGCAGGCTAAAAATAGACTTTTCTAGAAGGCAGCTCTAAATGAGTTGAAGCTGATGATTGTGATCACAACAAATCTTTTGCCTTGAAACTTTGACAATCCACTTTTGAAGCCTTGAATCTGAAAACCTTTGTTAAGTTGTATTGAACCTTGACTTTAAATTACAAATTCTGTATGCGCTAAAACCTTTATTTGTATGCTGAAGCCTCCAAAAAAAGAATTCATGTTGATTAAGAATCACTTTCTTGCTTTAATATTTTACTATTCCTTTCTACTGTGATAGACTATTGCTGCCGTACCTATTGATGAATTTCTGAATATCCAAAGAGTTTATTTATGCATAAATCTCTTTAAAATTGGTGCCACCTTCATATGTTTGTATATTTTTAAACTCTAGATATAGACATTCAACTTTGTCAATTCATCTCTAGCTTCAGCAAAAGTCAAATTAGTCAAAGGTAAATGACTATAAGTGGAAAGAGGCATGATTCCTGCAACTTCCTTTTCTTGTGGCTTGAATTATATTTTAAAAAGTCTTATTTTCTTGTCTTATGCAAAGTATGCCACCAGATGTATTTCCACATAGATGCAAATTCTCTAGCTAGATTGTTTCCCTTTTTCTTTTTTTTTTAACAAAAGACAAACAAAGTTGAAAAATGCACTAACCTCCTCCTTCCTCATGCTAGCTGGCAGACTTAATCAAATACAAATAACTTCAAAAGGTGTGCCTGTATTTGCTGAGTAATCCTATCATTTGTCTTTTGTGCTGACTAGGCTGCCAAAGATGTGTGTTGTCTTTTCAAATCATCAGACTTTTCTTGGGCAGTGAAAGAAAACAAGACTTTTGTGAAGTGCGCTGCAAGTTTTAAGCCTTTGGCATGACTCTTTGACTTGTGATACATTACAAAACATGTGCCAAAGTTCAAAGGTTTGTCCTTTCTTCTGATGTGTTTGCTGACTAGTTGCTAAGACATACCCTTACAAGCACAATTCATTCATTCAAACTGACAATCTTTTACCAAACGTGTGCTTCCTTTTGCTGGGTAGGATTGATCTAGCTAGGCATCAGTCTTCTAGAAAAAATAAAATAAAATATGCGATTAGCTGTTTGATTAGTGCTATTTTCTTAATCTGACTGTCCTTTAAAAAGTTTTAAAAAAAAAGCACCGATTTTTTTAGTTGACAAAATGCCTTTTGAAATACAAATCTGCTACTTTATTTTCTGACTAGACATGTCATTTGTCTCTTCTCTGTTTCTGATTCCCTTTGACAAATATTGTTGCTAATTAGGCAGTTTTGTCCTATTCTGGTAAATTGTTCCATTCCCTAAAGCCATTCTTTGTCTTTTAGCAGTGGAAAATAAAACAACAAAACTATTTTAGAAAATATATTAATTTTTCTAAATTTTTTCCTTTATCTTTTTTTCATATTACAACATTAGCATGCATCGCTTCCTTCTCTTTTCACTGTAACAAATTTCACTCATAGGCACATGATAATTTTAATTGAATTAATGTAACCCCAAACAATCTGCAAGAATTCATTAGTTTGAAAAACTAAACAATGACATGACAATCTTCACAACTTGTTTGGAAAACATTACCATGGGAATGGGTACAACATACCTAAGGGTTACTTCTTTGCGGTGTTTGCCTCAAAAAATGAAAAGGATTGCATCTTTCAAGGAGGTCCCTAGTTCTTGAAGAAATTTGGATTATTCATGAAAGGTTGGACACCAGCCTTGAACTCAACAAAAGATCTTCCAGGCACAATATGAAAATGGGTATATCTCCACCTCCTCCCTAGTGAATATTGGCAGGTCTTATTACTAGCAAAGATCAACAATTCTATAGGGGAAAGCATTGTAGCCTTTGAGCTTCCAAAAGATCCAAGTATTTTAAAATTTCAACTATGGCTGCATATGTGCCAACATCAACCTAGATCAACTGCCCCTGATCAAAAGCATATTGAAAATGGGGGGAATGGTATGGGAATGGCTACTCAACTATGAAAACATCCCTTTAGAAGTCAACTCTTCCATAAACAGGGCCATCTCACGTAATTATACCCAACTCAGGAATTTCATGATGCACCAGAATGTTAGTGTTTGTAGCTTAGGGAGATATTTTTTCCTAAGTAAAAATTTAAATAATAAATAATCAGTAAGGCAAGTTGGCCTTAATCACAAATTATACTACTTCTTAAAAGGAGGCCGACCCAAGTGAAGAGTCACCTTGCTTGTGAAGAGTCTCCTTGCATTGTATATATAGAAGGAGATGATCATCCATTTGATCATCAAGTAATTCTTATATTCACATTCTTTCAAGAAGGAGCAGCAGACCATCTTGTAGCAGCAAATCGACTTCAAGAAGAAAAATATTTATCTTTGTATCTAAGGATAGATGCTATTAATTCATTGTATCAATTCGCCCTTGAGAAGGGTTTGGTTGTAAAGCAGTATTCTGCACAAATATATGATATATATGAGATATATTTTTGCTGGGTTTTTTTCCCTCGAGTAGGAGGGTTTTCCCAAGGTAAACTGTTGTGTTCTTTGTCTCATGTGTTGTATTTTCTGATTGCTTGCATTTCTGATCCTAAAACTAACATGGTATCAGAACCAGGTTTCGATCTTGGGACCTGTGATCAAGCCGTGGACCCGCAGAAGGAAGGTTGTGGACTGATCTGAGAGCAAGAGCAGGGAATTATATTAAGTGCTGTGATTAGTATTTATTAGAATCAATAAAGAGATAAGTATTTTATGCTTGTACCTTGAATAAATTTCTTTTATGTAGCATCGGTTTGGATATTTCTCTTTGGGGTAGTTTGATTCTATGAACTACTAGTAATCTCTCTAAAATGCTTTCAGGATGGACCGAGGAGCATAAGGATGATGAGAGATTGCATTCAAGGGAAGAAGAGCTTGATGCATCTTGTGAGGAAGTCACGCAGGCTAAAGAATGGAGACATAACTTGCAGCCATAGGACTGAGTTTGTGGCACATAACTTCACTGGAGACATCTCTCGAAGAGGAAGAACCTATACGAATTGTCATTGCGATCAGGTTCTTCGAAGAGGAGGAAATAACATTCAGAGGGAGTCTAACAAACCGACAAAGGCAATCTTGGACGAGGAGGTTAGAAGGTTGATGTGAGTACTTGGAGTTTCAGAGGGTGTCATATTATCATGAAGATCTATTGTAATGTATATTTCTCTGTGACAGAGAAGTATGAGGTGAAAGCCGTTGTAATGTATATTTCTCTATGACAGAGAAGTATGAGGTGAAAGCCCTTGTAGTGTATATTTCTCTGAGACGGAGAAGTATGAGGTGAAAGCGTTTGTAGTGTATATTTCTCTGAGACGAAGAAATATGAGGTGCGAGCCCTTGTTCATCTTTGAGACTGAGATGAGAAGTCATGTTCAGAGACTCCATGACGACATCAAATTGAGAGACTCTGTGATGGGCACTTGTACATGTGTTTCTTTCCACACATGGGAGTAGCCATGGTGGACGTCATGTTGAGTGACTCCATGACGATATCACGTTGAGAGACTCCGTGATGAACTATTTTCCACAAATGGGTGTAGCCATTGTGGGCGTCATGTTGAGAGATTCCATGACGAGGATATCTGGAAAATACCTCCCTAGATAAGAGGGAGTGTTAGTGTTTGTAGCTTAGTGAGATATTTTCTCCTAAGTAAAAATTTAAATAATTTATAATCAATAAGGCAAGTCGGCCTTAATCACAAATTATACTATTTCTTAAAAGGAGGCCGACCCAAGTGAAGAGTCCCCTTGTTTGTGAAGAGTCTCCTTGCATTGTATATATAGAAGGAGATGATCATCCATTTGATCATCAAGTAATTCTTATATTCACATTCTTTCAAGAAGGAGCAGCAGACCATCTTGTAGCAGCAGATTGACTTAAAGAAGAAACATATTTATCTTTGCATCAAAGGATAGATACTATTAATTCATTGTATCAATTCGCCCTTGAGAAGGGTCTGGTTGTAAAGTAGTATTATGCACAAATATATGGTATATATGAGATATATTATTGCTGGGTTTTTTTTCCTCGAGTAGGAGGGTTTTTCCAGGGTAAACTGTTGTGTTCTTTGTCTCATGTGTTGTATTTTCTGATTGCTTACCTTTCTGATCCTAAAACTAACAAAGTCATGTAATTATACCCAACCTAGGAATTTCATGATGCAACAGAAAATTCAGCAATCTAGCAGATTCGTGCCCCACTAGTGGGGGCACCTACAAAAACACCACAAAGATGATAGTCAGGAAAACAAGTTACACAAGGCATATGCATGAAAGAGGAAGACACAAAAATGAGAATCAATTCAATCCCCTTCGAAAATTTATTTGCAGCCTTTGATGGAAGAAGAAACACAGGCCACTAACTAAACAAATGCAAACTAAGAAGAACCATACGCAACAACCATCGATAGGGAAGCTTTGAAGTTGTAAACATTCTCAAAATCTGCTAACTCAATATGAAAAGCAACATACTCAGGCAACAACAAGCCTCTTTTCAGGAATTAATATCCAACAACCTCTAGATTTGGGGTTTGGCTATAATCACGGATGAGAAGAAAAAAAAGAAAATCCACAAGTGAGCACTCAAATCAGCTATCAGAGTCTGCAATGATTTGGACAAAGCATTCAACAAAATGATCTAGGTATAGACACACAAGGAAAGTCCCAGGAGCTTGAGTCACTAAATCTGATTCTAGACAAGTCCAAACCATGACATATCCTCATGGATTATTAGGTTAATTGGAGGACCTAGTAAATTCCAAATGCTCAAACCAATGGTCCACGATGATTAAATTGACATCATTCTACTGCAGCAACAAGATCTACCCAAGTCCACTATCTAAAACATAAAGGTATCTAGGGCAGCAAGCACATGCATTTTCTGTGTGTAAACTAAAACCATGATCCAATGGGATATCCTACTAGGTACATAGCTAATTCAAATGACACACTTCTCTGGAATACAATACCTAAGTGTTTCTCTTATGGCTTATCAATGACATATCTCCTTCTCTGTGATTAGTGTCTATGTACCCTAAAAGCAGTTGCGAAATCAATCACCTTAACAATATTCTTTACTGGTTGGAGCAGAACACAGATCAACAAGTAATTACTTGTCGGGGTTTCCAACACAATGAAAAACACATCTGAGAATAGAGGCAAACATTCAACATAAGGGTAGCTAACTGTGTGATGGAGATAGTTAAGAAAACAAGGTTACTGGAGATGAACTTGTAGGAGGGGCAATTAAAATGGACCAATAGAATGGAAGGCCAAGAAGGGATAGTTGAAAGATTAAATCACATATTGCTGATAAGTCATTGGATGGTAGTACATAACAAACCAGTGCCCACATTCATGATGCTACACTCTTTGACCATTCACCAATTCTTTTTAAATTTTTCTAGACAAAATCAAATGAAAAATGCATATTCAGATTTGAAAGCATGTGGATGATAAATGTACGATCCTTCAATCAAATGAAAAATTGCTGCTAATCTAGGTCAATCAAACGTACAAATTTCATAGACAATTAGTACACCTTAGACAATGCATAGATGATATACCCATGGAACCACAATTCTTTTGGAAATATCTTTGCCCAAGTTAGGGAAATTGAAATAGAATTAGCAGGGCTTCAAAAACAAATTAGAGAGGAGGAATTTCTGGAGGCTATGGTTCAATGTAAGAACTCATACACAAACTTGGTGTTATTTTGCCAAAGAAAGGAATTGTATTGGTGACAAAAGGTGAGAGAGAAGTGGATCTTCACTGGTGATGCAAAAACTTTCTTTCTCAAATTTGGGTTAAATAAGCAACATATCAACTCAATGCGAATCATTAAATATACCTATGATAACAAACTATCCACTGGACCAAAACTCACAAAATATGGTACCAAATTTAAAAATAATTTCTCTTTAAAGAGACACATTCCCCTGCCAGTTCCTAGAACAAGAGAAATTGTTTGGTCAACATACAAAAATTAATAATAACCAGCTGACAGTGTTTTGCTTCTTGGTACAATGATGGAAGTTGAACTTAGCAAGTAGTCTTCTCTTTTGATAAAGATAAATATCTAGATCCTGATGGCTTCTTAGATTTGCTTTACCAAGGTTTTTTGGGTTATGGTCAATGCCAAACTATTGGAAGTTGTTAAGGAATTGTGCAAAAATTAAAAAATACTGGATCAGATAAATGCAATAAAGTTGGTTCTCATTTCTAAAGTGGCTAGAGATGACAAGCTAGATCATTTCAAACTGATTGGGTTGTGTACTATGCTTTACAAAATAATCTCTAACCATAGGTAGGTGGGTGTAAAACTTCTTGCCAAAAGTTATCTTTGAGACATGATCAACCTTCGCATTAAGGAAAGAAATCATGGATGTCATTGTAGTTCAAAATTTTTTCAACTTTGTCAAATTTCATAAAAGACTAGGCCTCTTTATCAAACTAGACATGTCTAAAGCTTTTGATAGATGCAACAGGATTTTTGAGGGAAGACTAGATCTAACAGAGTTCAGTCAAGAAGTGATTGATTAAATTAGTAGTTGTATAAGTACCACCTCCTTCACCATCACAATCAATAGTCATATGGATGAACGATTCAGCATATCAAGAAGTCTGCTAAGCCCTGACTTTTTCATTCTCATTGGGGGAGCCTTAATTAATGTTTTGCAAGCAGATCAATAGGAAAACAAAATCTCTCGATTACGTCCCATAGGAGGAGGGCAGCAAGACATAGTATACCAATTTGCCAATGAAACCATTTTATTCTCAATTGTATTTGATTAAGAGGCATTAGAAATTAAATCCGTGCTTGAAATCTATCAATGGCTGTCAGGGCAATGGGTAAACAAATGAAGTCTTACATGATTTTCCTCAAGACTAAGCTGGCCAGTAAAAACAAAATTCTCAAGAATCTAGAGTTCTGAGAAGGCACCTTACCAATGCAACAACTAGGTTATCCTATTCATTGTAGGTCCAATAAAGGGTTTTGTGAATCAGTCAAATGTAAAATAGAAAACAAACTTTGTCACTGGATTAACAAGTGGATCTCATTTTCTGGAGAAACTTATTTGAGCAGTGCTTCAATCGATGCCTATCTATCTCTTGTCTATATTGCCTCTTCTTAAGAATTGAAAGCCATACAAAGGTGATTTCTGTGGCAGGGCACTGAGACTGCTTTGAAATACCCACCAATGGCATGGAGTATGATTTAAATTTTAAAAAGGTAAACAGCTTCAATATAAAAGATTTGATGCCATTCAATCAGTCTGAAGCCATGAAAATTGCTTGGAGGTTAATGACTATTCGTGAATACCCATGGGCCTCAATCATCTGACACAAATATTTCAAGGCCACAAATGAGGAGCTGCTATATGCTAATTGGAGAACCAACCTCTCAGCAATTGCCAAGCAGCTAAAGGATAGTACACTCCTCTATAAAGAGATCATGTGGCTAATAGGAAAGGGTAATACAGCAAGATTCTGATCGGATAGATAGAATGCAACAAGGCCCTCATTAGGCAAGATCTACAACTATTGCAAGAGGTTATAGAGAGAGATGGACATATTATGCTAGCGATTATGTAACAAAAAAGAACTGCACTATCAATGGAGCTTGGATCTGATTATCAAGTTCAGTGATGCTCTTCCAATTGAGACTCACACCCATAGTTTGCAACTATAGAAGAGATACCTTAGCCCTTAAATGATAAATGAATATTAATTGGGAAAGTCATCAATTCTCGCGAATGCACTACTGCCTTTGCTTATGCTATCCTAGTTCAAACTGGGTTAGTTGTTCACAAAATGTAGAGGTTCCTTTGGAGTCAACAAATGTGGCGTTTTTTTCAATTGTTTTCTCTTGTTGGCAATACATGGGAAGTTGCTCACAACAACACACCACCAAAAAAGGCTGAGTTGGTAGCTTTGTTTGCCCCTGAAACATGAACTTGAAGTGAAATGGTTACTCATATCTTCATCCTTTGCCCCATGGCAAGGGAATTTTGGCACACTCTAGCTCTGACCTTCAACGCACGAGTCCCAACTACTCAAATATAGAAACACTGTCAAGTCATGGACCAAAATAGAACTTGAAATAGATCCCCATCTCACAAAGATGCTTCCTGCAGATATTGCAATTGCAATGAATTCCTAGATACTAATTAGATACAAATTCTATGCTTTGACAATTCTCTTGATACAAATGTGGTCAAACCCCAAATGTGGCTTTGGTCAAGATCAACCTTGACAAGGCTGTGAAGGGTAATCTTGGAAATGTGGGCATTGGCAGAGTAAGCATGTTGAATGAGAGTCAGTACATCCTTTCTTGTCAGCAATTTGTTGGGTGTTAATCCAACAATATGTCAGAGATCCTCAGTCTCAATGTGGATGTTTGCTTGGCAGGAAATAAAGAGTGTTTAAAAATCTAATTGAAGGTTAGTAACAAATAATAATAAATATGATAAAATAGGGCATGAAAACACACCAAATGTTTTAACAAAACCAATCAGTAGGAAAAAAGAACAATCATATTGATATTTAAAAAATGAAAAAGAACAATTTATAAGAGATAAACTCCAACACACAGTTAGACAATCTAATGGAATTGTTGACCTTCTGGAAAAAACAATGATCAATGGGCGGCTAAATAATGAGGTTATAAAAATCTATAAAAACCTCCAAGATGTGCTGCTGGTAATTCAGCTGAAATGCTTCATGAGCAAAGATTTAAGTTATCAACCTGTGTCATGCCTCAACCAAGGACTAGTTCCAATCAACCACACCCTTAAACCATGTTGAAGCAGTTAGAGGTTCAAATGACCATCTAGAATGTCGTTAGAATACTTAGGCAACAAGTCACCCCAAAACCACCTAGCAAAACAGATTTTTTATCATAATGTACTTGATAAAAGTCTAGACTCATACGACATTCCCACCAATAAGCATGAATTTATGACTATTACCCCTAACAACCACATCCCCATACTCTACTTGAAACATCAACAAGGATTAAAACATTCACCAGTTGTTCAAAATAGCTCACAAGCCTGGCTTAAGTGCAATAGCATCCCGCTTTTCTGTCCAGAACCATACTAAAATGATGGCATCTTCTCAATTGTACATTCACAGGAAGCATTTAAGAGAGTAGAATCAATATTTAAACAACATTAAACATTCTTCTATTTGCAGACACTTCAAATACCAGTTTATCAGCCCCAAAATCTATGGATTAACTCTCATTATGGCTGGAATATCTCAGAACAGTTAGTAGGATGGGACATCATCACAGCAATTCAAGCCTCATTTTAACAGTGTGTTAATTTTAGAGTCCATATCAGCATACCAAACCCAATGCATGGCAAGAACAACCCTCTTGTACTTGCTCTGTTAATATCCCATCAGTACAAAATGACATTCCCAGCAATGAGGATGTTGTCAACCATAGTTGGAAAACTTGGACTTGGGAATTACTTGGCAGACCCAAAATTTTAAAAACTCAGGACTCGACAAAAACTCAGGAAACAATTCGACAATAACTCAGCAAATTTATTCAACATTTGAAAACACATAAATTTTTAAAAATATTCTTCAAAAACATATATTACTGAATTTGTATAACTTATTATTGATTTCCATCATATATAAATCAAAATTAGAGTTTAATACATATTGTAGACCAAAAAAATTCGACAATAACTCAACAAATTTATTCAACATTTGAAAATACATAAATTTTTAAAAATATTATTCAAAAACATATATTACTGAATTTGTAGAACTTATTATTGATTTCCATCATATATAAATAAAAATTAGAGTTTAATACATATTGTAGACCAAAAAATGAGTTCAACCTCTAAATGAGTTACAATGCCACTTCCACTAGCCATGTTATATGTAGAAGTTGCCTCATCTAAAAATATTTTTGGCAAGTTGTGTGATAATAATGTCTAAGTCAGCACACTAAGGAGTTATATCCCAATTCCTTGTCACCCCCTCATTGTAATCAAGTTTCTTATGTGACAAGAGATCCTAATAACTAGCGGGGGTCTAGGATTGGAGACCCCAATGGGGTTAAGGGGCAGTGCCCCTCATGGGGATGTGGGGGTGACACCCCCAATGGGGATGAGGGGTGTGTTCTTTGTCGTGATATAGGGCAGGGTCAAGGGGCAGAGTCCCTGCCACCAAGCCCAATTTAAGGGGTTTGAAGCCACACCAACCTTCATGGACACACCATTTTCACAATTTTATCTCTTAAAGGAAAAATTAGGCATTAGACACTCTTTTGTTTATAAAATGTTTTAAGAAAAAATGTTTTTTTTTCTTTTTTCTTTTCTTTGGGTGGCCCTTCAGTTCCCCTTGGTTTGCATGCCCTAAATTGCTGCCAATTGTTGCTAACCACATGGTCGAAGTGCAAAAATCATAACAGTTTTTTAACATTAAGTGGAAAAAAAAATTTATATCCTTATTTAGGTGAGTTTTTCATAAAAATTCAGGAGTTTTCAGCTAGTTTTTGATGAGTTTCAACCAAAAATCACCATTAGTTTTGCAAAAAGTCATTGGCAAGTAACTCACTAGGGTTTTTGACTCACAAGTTTTGTGAGTTTTTCAACTCTGTCAACTTCCATGATTCTGTGATGTAGTTCTTAGGTCAACAAGCTATGACATATCTATGCCTCTTTGAGATCTCTTGAAGGTGGTCACTTGCATTGAAAGTGCAATACAGAGCAGCAGAAGTACTTGCCTCATTCAAAAGTCTATGAAAAGAAATCTGCAGTATTACGGATGTATGTGCCTGCAGAATCCTAGTACACTACTCATGGTATACAAAGAAACAAAGGAAAACTAGAAAAACAAGATGCAGAACATTAAAGAAGCAGAAAGGAAAGAGTGCCACTCAAAGAAATCCCAGCTTATAAATGTGGATAATGAAAAGTGTAAATGTAATCAAATCTTTCCTCAAATAGGATCCTAATACCTAAGAGCAAAACTAAGTTCGAATTTCTGTGTAAGACAATTATAAGTCAAAATGAAATTTCCAGAATTTTTCTCTAACTGCGATTTCCAGATTTTCTTATTTAAATGTGAATGTGCTGATTGCAGAACATTATCTGATTTCTATGTTTGTTTATCAATGAAGGAACTCCTATTTGTGTGTGGAGAGGCCCGCCTCCAAGGGATGCGTCCCTTTGGGTGCGCGGGCTTTCTCTACAGCCGATTACCATTTGTTATGTATACATTAACACGTACACACCCTTCTACATGATGGCGGATGTCTTAAGAGGATTCATTTCAAATAAATGCAGAATATAAAATCACGAGAATGATCGAATTTATATGAATGCTGCAATTTCGATTATAAATGTTTCCTTTAGAAATATCATAACATGAATGATAATTTCGATCATTTATGAATGACAATGATACTTGCATCACTGCCATTCATATCTGACCGAAGCTATCATCCATTAACACTCCCTCTTAGCTAGGGTAGATATTTCAAATCAAATAAGTTAAGATATCACCTTCACACGTGATATGATATGTTTTCTCAAAGTTGTCAAGTCACATGACATTCTTCATAACACATCTTCATTATTTCAACACTCCCTCTTTAACTAGGAAGAATAACTTCCAAAAGTGATATCACCTAACTCGTGATATCAGAAGATATGATATGCTTCTGAAAGTGTCAAGTCACATGACATTCTCCATACACATCTTCATTATGGTATGTGCACTGACATCAAGTCACATGATGTCTACCATAATTCATGGCATATCCACGGATATAATCATCCACCATGATTATCTCTTACGGATCACAATGACCTTCAGATATCAAGTCTCATGATATCCATCAAGGTGTCCAAGAGATACTATCATGACATGTCCACAGATATCAAGTCACATGATATCTATCATGATAGTTCATCATTGTAGAGTCGTCACTTTACAATGTCAAATACAAGTGTTCATTATCAGAAAGATCGTCACCTTTCGATAATGCACACAGGGGAGTAGGCCCATAAAGTCATGGAGTCACACACATGACAAAAGAGTTTACACATTAAACATCTTTATATATTAGTACAATTTATAAACAATTTGTATTTCAAACATAAATAACAAATTACATTTCAACCATACCAAGTTTCTTCTTGAAGTGCTCTACCTTGATCCGGGAGAGAGGCTTGGTGAGAATGTCTGCAGTTTGATCATTTGTACTAATATACTCCAACTGAATCACTTTCCTTTCCACCATATCTCTCACATAATGATAGGGGATCTCAATGTGTTTAGATCTGTCATGAAAGACAGGATTCACAGAGAGCTTTATACAACTCTGATTATCACAATGAATAATCGTAGGATTCAAGGGCTCACCAAAGAGTCCCACAAGCAATTTACGAAGCCACACTGCTTCTCTTGCTCCCATTGAGGCTGCAATATATTCAGCTTCTGTTGAGCTCTGTGCAACTGACGATTGTTTTCTGCAAATCCAGGAGATCATAGCTGATCCCAAACTGAAGCAACATCCTGATGTGCTCTTTCGATCAATTACACTTCCAGCCCAATCTGAATCTGAGTACCCATGTAGATCTAGTGGATCATTCTTGTAATGAAGCCCATATCCAATGGTGCCTTGAAGATATCTAAAAATATGTTTTACAGCCATCAAGTGAATTTCCTTGGGTTCACACATGAACTGGCTGAGGGCATTTACAGCATAGCAAATATCAGGTCTGGTGTTAACCAGATACATCAAGGATCCAATCATCTGTCTGTAAAGGGTCGGATCTGCACATTTGGATTCTGCTGCTGCTTCTTTCAATTTGTGAAGGTTGGTTTCCATGGGTGTAGACATCGGTCTACAGTCCAACATTCCAAATCTTTTCAGAATGTCAATAGTATACTTCCCTTGATTTAGTATAATACCTTCTGATTTCTGCCATACTTCCAAACCGAGGAAGTAGTGAAGAATACCCAAGTCTTTCATGTCAAATTCAGAGATTAGATCTTGTTTCCCTTGAGCAATGAGGTGATCTTCTCCTGTTATCAGCAGGTCATCAACATACAAAATAATTATAAGCATATCACCTTTGATTACCTTGAAGTAGAGATTGGAGTCAGCATCATTCTTGGAAAATCCTAATCCCAAGAGATAGCTGTCAATTCTTTCATACCAGACCCTGGGAGCCTGTTTAAGTCCATAGAGAGCTTTCTTGAGCCTGCACACATGTGAGTTAGATTTATGTATCACAAAACCTTCAGGCTGTTTCAGATAGACTTCCTCTTCAATGGTTCCATTTAGGAAAGCAGTTTTCACATCCATTTGATGGATCTTCCATCCTTTAGCTGCTGCAATGGCCAATACTGCTCTTACTGATGTATAACGGGCAACAGGTGCAAATGTTTCTTCGTAATCAATGCCTTCCTTTTGAGAAAAACCCCTAGCCACGAAATGTGCTTTATGTTTTTCTATACTGCCATCAGCAGCATGCTTGATTTTGAAGAGCCATTTAGAAGAAACAACAGATTTCACTTTTGGTCTAGGCACTATGTCCCATACATCATTCTTTAGTATGGACTAGTACTCCTCTGTCATTGCATCCTTCCAAGCTTGATGTCTGAAGGCTTTTGTAACACTGGCAGGTTCAGAGTTTATGATGTTCATTAGGGCAACATAGCTAGAGAAACGTTTAGGTCTTTTACTCTCCCTCAACGTTCCTTTAGGTGCTGCATGATCCTCTGCTTCTTTGATCATCTTCCTTGCCCGAAGTGGTCTCTTTCTGCCAATGTTATTTGTGTCCTCATTTGAAGTGGTAGGAGATTCAAGTGGCATTTCCTCATGATGCTCCCTCTGAATCTCAGGAGCAGGTTCCATTTCAGGTATCCTAGGGAAATAGGTTTCTGTTTCACTCGTACTTCTTGCCCTCTTGAATGCAATGTCTTCTTCGAAGATGACATCTCTGCTCAACTCAATTTGTTTCTGCCCAGGTATGAATATTCTATAAGCTTTGGAGGTTTCACTATAACCCACAAATACTCCCTTCTTTCTAGAAGGTTCTAGTTTGGATCTCTTCTCTTTGGGTACATGAATATAGATAGGGCAGCCAAAAATCCTAAGATGGCTAATGTCAGGTTTTATGCCGGTAAAGGCTTTTTCAGGAGTTTTGTTATCAAGATGAGAATGAGGACATCTATTTTGGATATAGATAGCAGTCCTAGAGGCTTCTGCCCAGAAAGATGTTTCAATGTTTTGGTCTAGCAACATTGCTTTAGCAGCTTCTACAATGGTTCTATTTTTTCTCTCAGCAACCCCATTCTGTTGAGGATTGTAGGCGACAGTGAATTCCCTCTTAATTCCGGCACTCATGCAAAATTCTTTAAAGATCTCAGAGGTATATTCTTTTCCATTGTCTATCCTTAAGGTTTTTATTTTCTTTCCGAAGAAGTTTTCAGTGAGGGCTTTAAACTCTTCGAACCTTTTGAGGATTTCTATTGACTCTTTGAATTTAAGGAAATAGATCTAGGTTTTCCTAGAGAAGTCATCTACAAATATAACATAGTATAGAAATCCTACTTTAGAAGGTACAGACATGCGTCCACAAAGATCAGAGTGAACTAGTTCTAATACATTAAGGGTTTTACTTAGGCTATTCTGGAAGGATCCTTTAGTATTCTTTCCTAGGGCACAACCTTTACAAGTTCCCTCATGAGATAGTTTTAGCTTGGGTAGGCCTGTAACAAGTTTTTCCATAGAAGGTAGGGCACGGAAATGAAGGTGACCTAGCCTTCTATGCCAGATTTCATTCGAATCAATAGTGTCAAGGGTAAGCGCTTGTTTAACCTCAGTGCAAAGTTTTTAAAGGTACCCTTGTCTTATGCCTATAGTATGTGCTTTCTTGATAGTTGAGTTTTTAGGCCATACTAGAACTTTTCCATGTATGAATGTAACTCTGTAGCCATTGTCTTCAAGGGCAGAGATGGATATAAGATTTCTCTTAATTCCAGGTACAAATAGGACTCCAGTGAGTTGTAGAGAAATCCCAGATTTCAACTTGATAGAGCATGTTCCAACCCCTTTTACAGGGTATGCAAAATCATCCCCGATGGTTACTTCTTCATCAAACTTTTCAGTCATGGAGTCTAGGTGTTCTCTGAACCCTGTGATGTGTCTGGATGAACCACTATCAATTACCCAATTTTGAGTGTTGTCAGATACTTGATTAGAAAGGGCTGTGTAGAACACAAGGTTCTTAGTTTTCTTAGGTTCAGCCACTGGTTCCCTAATAGTTTCTCTCATAAGTGATACTAGTTTATCTGCTCTTGTAAGATGATTTTCAAATCTGATCACAATAGACATTATGAAGAATGTGATGTGAATTCAATTTAGAAAATACGAATTTCTTTTTAGCAATCTGATTTTAGATTTGATTTGGATTCGCACAATGTAGCTCTGATACCATGTAAATGTAATCGAATCTTTCCTCAAATAGGATCCTAATACCTAAGAGCAAAACTAAGTTCGAATTTCTGTGTAAGACAATTATAAGTCAAAATGAAATTTCCAGAATTTTTCTCTAGCTGCGATTTCCAAATTTTCTTATTTAAATGTGAATGTGCTGATTGCAGAACATTATCTGATTTCTATGTTTGCATATCAATGAAGGAACTCCTATTTGTGTGTGGAGAGGCCCGCCTCCAAGGGATGCGTCCCTTGAGAGGACGTGTCCCTTTGGGCGCGCGGGCTTTCTCTACAGCCGATTACCATTTGTTATGTATACATTAACACGTACACACCCTTCTACATGATGGCGGATGTCTTAAGAGGATTCCGATTTCAATTAAATGCAGAATATAAAATCACGGGAATGATCGAATTTATATGAATGCTCATAATTTCGATTTTAAATGTTTCCTTTAGAAATATCATAACATGAATGATCATTTTGATCATTTATGAATGACAATGATACTTGCATCACTGTCATTCATATCTGACCGAAGCTATCATCCATTAACAAAAAGCCACAACAAACTGCCTTTGCCACTAGAAGGTCAATCAATCCACAAATCAAAGCCATGCTTCACGATACAGGAAATCTCTTCCGAAACAATACTGCTTTACAGAAAACTAAGTCTCTTGTCAATGTTTTAAGAAAGTGAAGGAGAATATGCTAGGCCAACTGAAGTCCTTACTGCTAGGGACCTTTTCCATACTCTTCTTTTCTATTGTTTTCTTCAAATTCCAACCTCTCAAGGTGCAGCCCCATTACATTACTGATTACCAAAATAATCACTTTGTCATGGTTATTCATGGCACCCCACAGAACTATCTCACTTCTGTTATCCTATCTCAGAAACAACCATCCCCAACCCTTATTCAAGAGATGCACCATAAAGGCCTGAATCTTGAAAAAACTTATGCAAATCAGCCAGGTACTCCTGACATGAGTGGTCAAGATAGTTCCAATCTGCAACGTGTGTTGAGTAATACAGATGCTGCAAATCTAGAGGTTGCTAAAGGGATTGATTCCCAAAGTATGAACAAAGAAATGCATGATAGTCTCATGAAACTGCTCATAAATTGTCTTCACCAGCAGTCTGAATGTCTCCAATATTTGCGAAAAGAGCAAGAGAAGCTCACAGATTTGTATATGTTATCTCACACATAGCTTTAAGGGCCTGCAGAAAAGAACTGAGGCTATTAGGAATATCCTCAGATTGGAAAAGCAAAAGTGTCTTCTGGCTAAAATGATGCAGTAGAACACTCATGCTAAGTGATAGGCCATTACCTCTAAACCCCAGCCTTGGATTGGCAAATGAACAAAGGCGACTGTTTTCAACACCTATTCAAGCCATCTCCTAGAACAGGCAATTCTATGGTGCACTGTCACTCATAATGAGGATGACTGCACAATGGATGCTAACATTCCATGGGGGCGAACTACTTGAATCTTATCCTTAAGTTTTTTGTTGATTCTGATAACTTTAATTTCCATGTTAGACTAAAAGATTTACAACAATCAGAAGGTTATCTCTATTCTTATCTAGGATATGTCTTCCTTTCTGATTTAATGGTGAACTGGTTTTAGAACACCCAGTATTTATAACAGCTTTGTTAACAAACTTGTAGCTGCCCTTTTGCCTTTTAATCCTCATTCCTATGATTAAGGATTATTGCTTTTTGTACAAAACACTTTTATATATAACTATAATCCTTTAGCTTCTTATTATAAAAATGATTCGGCCTTGGAAATGTTTATGTATTCATTTCTGCTTCATTTGTAAGCTAAGATTACCTTTGATTCTGCTTTAATTTGGAGAACTGTACTTCATTATAAACTCTATATTTAGTTGCTAGGAGATGTTGGTCTGAGAGTTTTCTGAAGATATGAGATGAACATTTTCCTAAATTGTCTGTGATTGAAAGCAGCACCTTCCCATTTCTAAAACAGATTCTTCAAGTTTTATGGTCTGATTTAGCTGAAATGAAATATAGGTGGGCAAGGTTGCTTGTTTAAGATGTCTCCTAAAGTTGATAATTGGTCAGCCACATTTAAAAATTCTCCCATATCTTTGTTTACTTCTTTATTCTGTAAATGAAGCAATGCACTTTCTTTTGCTTGTTTAGGTTTTCCTTGTTTAAGATGTTTCCCAATGTTGATGTAATAGTCAACCACATTTAAATTTTATCCAATATCTTCATTTACTTCTTTATTCTGTAAATGAAGCAATGTACTTTCTTTTGTTTGTTTTCAGTATTGCAATACTTTCTCTGAAAGTACTTGAAACAGGCAAAGCAAAGCAGTTACCAGAGGACTCTGACAGTTCTCAATCGGGTGGAGTTTTCTTTGCGCACCAGTGGGCTTGTGAATGCTGGTAATGTGGGTGCATATAAGTCATCATTTTTTCCATATCTACATTATACTGTTCTGTTTGAGAGAAAAAATTAAGAAATTAAGTAGGGCTTTATTAAATTGTCATTCTTTGACTCAAAAGATAACATTCTTAGGTTTTGAATGATCTGAGTTCAGAATAGGGATAGCTACAGAACCTGGAAAAACCTTTCTTTACATTCTGCATATGATTTATTTAATGAACGTGGATGGTCACCCTTGTATGAAATTGGAATGTTTTAGAACTTTCTGTTGTAATAATGGAAAGATGGGCCTTTGGTCTTCTCCATATCATTGCCGATTTTTTTTCTTTTTGTTTCTTCAATCTTAACTTTTTTCATAGAACTTAACGAACACACAAGTAAAAGTTTTCAGGTTTTGGTTGGAGTGGTTTGGCCTAACAAAAATTCAAGTGTGGAAAAGCCTTAGCTAAGTTGGTTGAAACTGGTCATTATGACACTTATTTATATCATCCAAGGAAAGATATTCTACTGAAGGTTAAATCCATGGAAACAATCTCTTCAACCAATTCCCAGTTACCATTTCTATAAATAAGTACAGGAAAACATACCCCTCTGGTTTTGTGCTATATTGAATACAAGCATTTGTTTGTGAGTTGATTGAAGAGAAAAGGTTTTGTACTAAATTTGGTGATAGTAGGTGACACAGATTCCTTCTTGTTGATGGAGGATTTCATATGGTTAAGTTCCAAACTGTGAATTCTAAATGAATTCACATTTGTTTTTTTGAATCTTCAATTGTTAACTACGCTTAGCATAATTTGCTTTTGTTCTGAAATATTATAGAAATTGTCTCCTTCATAGTAATCACACAGAAAAACGACATACCACGACCCTGCCAAGGCTTAGTTAAACTCAAGAGTAAGGAAACATGGAGATTTAGGAATAATGAATGACCATCAACAAATCTGTCGAATGCAGTTGCTGATTGTAATATCTGCTGATACCAAGACTTGTTTCAGTGTAATGCAAATAAGTAAGTGCAATGCAATCTTAGGATACAAAAGGAATCTTGTCCCCAATAATACAAAAGATCAGAAAATCAACTATTATGGAGAAAGAGATGACCTACTATACCCTGAGTATCCATTGTTTGCCTAAAGAGATAGTAATACAAACATTGGTACCAACATTTTTCAACGAAAACTTATTTGAGGCGCCTAATATTGTGGAGACAAAGTGCAAGTATTTATTCAACAATTTCCCAGACAACATACAATAAAGTTTACTTCCTAAAAGATGACTCCAACAAAATAGAATTAGAACCAGAGAGAAAATTTAAATGTAGTTCCCCTTCAAACTTGTTACACAAAAGGAAACTCAAAAACATGTCCAAGGACTGCTAGACAAGGAATATGCATATACCTTGAAGTTTGTTTTTGCTGAATCAATTCTTCTAGTTAAAAGGATGTAGGACTCATTTCCTATCCTAGTAGTGTCACAATACACTAATAACCTAGCAATTAGATACTCAAATACACTGGCCTATCATCCACCAAAGGATAGGGTCCTTTGGTGGAAGCTCACTCAAAGTGCATGTAGCCTTGAAATCACATCTAGTTAAAGAAATTAAGAACACCCATTGCCAAAATACATAAAGAAAATTGATATGAGGAAAAGATCATTATATTATATAGAGAATAGATTACAGTTTGTTAGTAGGGAACTCGAGGACGTGTCCCTAACATTTTTAGGGCCTCCTCGTTTCTAAAACGTTTTGAGGATTAGGGGATGTCCTCGGGCCGTCTCCAAATTTTGAGAAAACATAGGGGATGTCCTGAAAACTTGGGGAAGTCCCAAAAACAAATGGGGATGGCTAGTCATCCCCAAGATGGGCGGGGACGTCTGTTGATGTTATTACAGCGTCGGTCTGCACTTCCCAAGAGAAATATATTAAATGAATATCAACTAAAGCATGGGCCAACCCTATATTGTGTCATATCATTTACTTGTTGATTGGCCGACCTAAATTGTATTTTATTATTTATCATTATTAGTATAAAGGCCGACCCAAATGAAGAGGTGCCAAAGTGATATATATACAAGGTCATTTTTGGTTATTAAAGACAATTCGAATTACAAGCAAGTTCGCACCTATTATTGGCAGAGCAGAAATTCGCATTCCTAGAAGAAGTTCATACTTGAGCAGTAGATCATCAATTCTGTAGCAGCAGACCGATTCAAGGAAGAACAGATTCATTTGTATCTAAGCATTAAGGAAAGTGCGAAATCATTAGCCATTGTTGGGCTGTGTTGTAAGCAGATTTCTGTCACTACATTCTTATATATATAAGAGAAGCATTTGCTGGGTTTTTCTCCCTCAAGAGGAGGGTTTTCCCAGGGTATCTTTTTGTGTTCATTGTCTTATGTGTTGCATTTCTTTTGTACAATTGATTATCTAATCTGATCTAAGAAACACTAACAACGTCTATGATGTCCCCCAATTGTCCTTGGGATGGCTAGCCTGGTGCATACAATTCATTACCATGGTACTCATCATCAACTATTTAATCAATGTTGGATAAAGAAAATCGAATTTACATGCCAACATCTCCTACACCCCAACTACCCTAATGAGGAGGAATCAAAGTAGAACTTTCTTTCTTTTTGTATTTGCATATTGTAGTTGAAAGTGAAACTTGCAGCCTTTGAGCATTTTAATTTTTTTTGTAACTTGTATACTATTTTTTGAAAATGACATGCATATTGACAATGAATTATGAGCACAATTAAGTTCCTACATTTGCTAATTTGTTTGACTCGTGTGAACTCTCAATTCAACACAACTGTTATGTATTAAGGATCTATAATGTATATGATGAATGCTTTATCAATGTTATCATATGAATATTTGAAATTTCCTTATATATCTTAAATTTTCCCTATTTTTATATAGCCATCCCCTTTGCTGTCCTGAAAAATGGTCCAAAAAAGTCACCGAAACTCGTCTCCCCATCCCTTGCTGTCCTCATCCCGGAAATTTGGGGTAACATAGTTTGTTAGTGATCTTGATGTGTACAATGGCTACAGGGTACATGTTACAGCATGTTGCTAATTTTGGTGACAGCCTATTCTACTACTTCCCATCCTGGCCTTCCTCATCCAGTTCTTTGGCGTGCTTGTTAGATTCAGGAGTAGATGGAGAACAATCATTGTTGTGAATTACCATGAAAGGGCCATTAGAGATACTTACAATGCTGTTGGAAAATGGCTTTGGCAAAGAGGACCCACTTGAACAATGCTAGGAGTATTGAATGTTATCTTCTTTGTAGCTCTCCCAACATCCAAGATTGTCAATCCTTTAAATTTAGGAAGGTCCTTGGTAATGCATATATTCCTCTCTACTCTGGACTATGAGTAGTCAGTCTCCTTTCAGGTAATTGTTCACATGGGAAAGGAGAAATGTAGCTTCATATATCCACCACCATCAACAATGGTGACTATAGAGAACCAATCCATCATCTTGTAATATGAAAACCACAGTTTCTAAATCTTACCAGATCTAACTCAGTTCGTGTCTGATATCAATTATTCAGATGTACTGAATTGGCTCCAGCCAGCCAAACAATCTTTGTTAATTTTATTTTTTTGTAAAGCTAAAATTTTATTTTACTGCAAACCCACCTCCAAGTGGACTTTCCCTGCGGTTGAAATGTTATATAGATTCTTTATATAATATTTTACATATAGACACTTTTTTTTTGAACTGGCACTTCTCAATTTTTTCTGGAATTTAATATTTTACATAATTCCTATTACCTCTTCAGGTTTAATAGTCTGCAATCACTCTGCACTAACCAATATCTTGTAGAGTGGTTTGCAATATCCATTTAGAGAGGTCTTCCTTGATACATTCCTTTCCCAATTTGCCCCACTTGGTGAATTTCGTGGGTGGGTGGTATTGGATTGTCATTTAGGGATTTTCTTGATGTGATGGGGTTTGCCATGATTTTTTGGAGCAAATGGTAGTTTCCCCACACATAATAGACTTTCAATATTGTATTCTCCCACTCCATTGTCCTAGACTTGGACCTTGGTATCAGGGAATTTTGTAGGTAATGGCGAAGCTTTTGACAGGGAGGTTGGGTCAATGTATTGTGATGAGGATGAACTCTGTTGATGGCTAGGTACCTGATTCTTAGGTGTTTGTAATGTTCCCCTTCTAACAGTAATCCTGTCATTAGCTCATCAGCCTATCCCGGAATCCTGAAGGCTCGTTGAGATGTTTCAAAGGGTTCCAGTTTTGGAGGTTTTGTGATCTTTCCTCATTATATACTATTTATAGTAAATACTATTTCTGGTAGTAAGCAGTTGTTAGCCTTCAGTTCATCACATCATTGGAAGCAGTCTCCAGTACTAAGCCTTGACTGTTTAAAAATATTGTTCTAATGAAATTCTGCATCAAAGGGGAAATTATTCTAATTTGCAGTTGACCCCTTGGCCTAAGGCATTAACTTAAGTTGTTTTGAAAAAGGGACTTGAGGGTGGCGCCACATGAAGAAGCTCAAAGGTTTTCTTTTTATTAATTTCTCATTATCTCAAGTGGGGGCGTATTTTTGAAGAGTTATTATCTTTTTTGGAAATTTGAAGAGTCTTGGCTATTGGCGTACCTTCTTGGGGGACTTGAATAGTTTCCTATCTTCCTTTAAAAGTAAGGCTTGGCTCCAGCATTGTTCATCAATTATTTTGCTAAAGTTATGCTGTCAAAATGATTTATCTTTTTCTACTTCGAGGAATGCTGACCTCCTAGTTCTTCATTCAATTTCGTGTTTGCAAGACAACACCTAGTTGAATTATTGCTGCTTCTCATCTAGACTAGCAGATTGTGTTTCAAGGTGAAAGTTTTATGTATTTTGCAGTTTTACAGTTGCTGTTTGCATACAACTGATTATTGTTTTTGCTCATGATTAATTGTACGAATTTTGTATTGTTCTGGGCATTTGATAATAATACCCCTAAGGTCTGGGCGACCATCTCCAAGCAATTTCAGACTCTATTTTGAAGTGTGCATTTTTATAATAAAAATCCCCCCTCTCAAGGGCCGTACCATTCATATTTGCATTGGGAAGTGTGCCATTAGTGATTGCAGGTGTTTGAAGTTGTTTTCCGTGTTTCAACAAGGGCGCCTATCTCCCAAATGATCTATGCTTCGATTTCATGCATATCGGAGGTACTTTGATTGAGTTGTGAGCAATTTTCGAATTTTCTGTAGTTGCTGATATACATTTCCAGAATTACAGTTTCCAGATCATAATTAAAAACAATTGCTGTTTCTATCTTTCTTCTTCTTTTCTCATTATATTCTGATAGTTACCACCAGTTAGGAAAATCTGTTGTAACACTTTTCATACCCACTTCAAGTGGAGAATTCCCATGTTTCAGTGGATGCTTGCCGTAGCAGAAGAAGTTTATTGATGTAATCTTTTCCCCCCACTGTTTAGTGGTAGAGTGGAAAGTTCATTGGCTGGTTATCCGCCTTGTTATTTCAATCTAGTAGTAGTACTCCACCATATGTTAGCACCTCGCCTACAAAGGGATCTTGAGTGCACATCCTTGGTGTCGAGTTTAAATATTTCTCTTTCAATAGAATCTGGTACTTGTTGATTCAGTAGATCCTAGGAATCCTCTGACCATATGCTCGCCCCTCCTCCTTAAGTGGTTTTAGGGCGCATTCTTGGTTAGAGTTCTTTAATGTACGTTTTGGTTATGCTAACCTTAATGATTGATTCTATTGTAAATGTTTGGTTTAAAAATCAAAAAAATTGAGAGAGAATATTTCAATTTTCCTCTCAAGTTATTGCAATATTTGAATGGCTCAGGATAACTAGAAATAGTGATCTTTGCCCCATTGTAGGGAAACTTTAGACATTGGTGGTATGTGGAAGAGACAACCTTCATGGAGTGAATCCATGGTGGACCAAGCAAAGGATTGTAGGGTAGGTCCAGATCTAAAACCTGACATACTGTGTGCTGCATAGCAGGACCCACTCTGATTGGTAGCATAATGACACCCTTGGAAGGGTGTTCCATATCATCACAGCCGTGTATTACGATCCTCTTGGACTCATCTATACAAGCCTCTGAGAATCCCATGGTAGATACAAGTTTCAACGTGCATATATTCAAGCCAACTCCACCATTTATCAGAACTTGTTTGATTTTATGTTTGTTAACGTATACTTCGAGATGAAATGGTTTATTGTGATTCTGTTTCTGCGAAGTACAAGTGTGTTTGGTGAATGTTATGTGTTGGTTGGTGGCTAAGGTCCCTACCATGGCTTGAAATTGATTTACATTTAAGTTTGTTGGGACGAATGAATCTTGTAATGCCTTGTCTAGAATAGCCTTGTGCTCGGGAGAGGTGCGTAGCAACTCAAGAATTGAGATTTGAGCTAGGGTCTTTCCTAGATGATCAAGCAAATTGTACTCACGTGCTGGTCGAGGCTTGGAAGGGGCTCCTTGTAGAGTCACCTTCTGTTGCCTGGTGGCAACCGCACATTTGGGATTCTAATTTTTGATGGTGATGGTGGATGCATTATGGTCTGACGATGAGTGGATATGATTTACTGTGTACCCATGGGCAACACCAGTAAAAGTGGGGGGAGTGAAAGTAGGGTCCGTAAAATGTTCCCTACATATATTGTCATACTTCACTCGATGAGGAGATTGTACAACCAATGGATTAGAGTACCTTAGGGGGTTGTCATCGAAGATGCGTTGCGTGACATCGCCAACTAATTTATTATGGGATGGTGGATGTATGAATGTAGGGGGATCTGCCAGATTGTACGAATTCTGCAATAATGATGTGGATAAAAACGTTGGATCAACAAGTTCATATTTTGAAGGCCTTCTTTTGTATATGCCCCCAGTTATTTTGGGATTAAAAGCACCTTTGGAGATCAATTCTTTATCTTTGCTTTTTGATTGTCTCGAGCATTTTTTCATTTGAGTGTGTTCTAAATGCTTCTTTTGATCCTTTTCTGTAGTTAACACTCGTTGATCCAAGCTTCGGGAATAGGCGAAATTATAGGAATCAAATGGATTGGCGAATATGATTGTTTTTTCTATAGGACGAGTGATGTCAGCAACGCGTTCCTTCCTCAAGACTATCCTTTTCAGTACCGGTAATGTCAAAGGAAGCTCGCTCACCATCAACGAGTTGGCAGGAAAGCTTAGTTGGAGCAACATCTATAAATGTGTACTCTAACTCGGGTTTCTCTAGAGAGAAGGGGTGTAGTCCATGTAGTGGACCAAGGAGGATATAATATTGGAATGAAGTAGGATGTTTAGGGACATCCTCCACAAGATGATCTTGGAAAAATAGATTATCATAGATGTCCTCATGGGCATCGAATGATCGAGATGTGGGTGATAGTGGTTCGACCTCTGGAAGGTATGCCTATAATTCATACTCCTTGATTCCAAGGTTTATAACATTAACCAATATTGAGGGGGTGGGAGGAATATGTGGTACTGATGGTTCAGCCGTTGTAGAGGAAAATGGGATGGCAGTAGTAGCAAGGCAATGGTTTGGGAGGCCAGGACTACTCTAGGAAGGTCGGTGAGGTGTAAAGGGACTCAGATCTGCCAGTATGGTTACCACAATTCCGTTGTATGGGAACTTGATGCATTGGTGAAAGGTGGATGGGACGGCTTGCATGGAATGGATCCATGGATGCCCAAGGAGAATGTTATATGAGGTCTTCAGATCTATAATTTGACAGACGGTATTGATTGTGAGAGGTCCCACCTATATAGGCAATATGATGGTGCCTACTGATTCTCGTTCGGCATCGTCACATGCTTTAATTGGTATGCCTACGGTGTGATCCACATCATCATTTGAATACCCTAATTTTTTGACAAGACTTGAACTATAGATATTTAGCCCTGAGCCCCCATTGATCAAGACTCGTCTGATTCGGTATCTTTGGATAAAGGCTTCGATGTGGTGTGCATTGATATGATAAGGTTTTTGTGTATGCATATCCTTCTTAGCAAATGTAATAGGATGCTCCAAATTGTCACGCTTGATGGGTGTGGATGAGGATCTTTTGTTAGGTGGATGGATGTTATAAACCGTGTACTCATAGGCGACACTGGTGTAGTTTGCTTCGGCTTTGTTACTTGTTTAAGAAGTCGAGGCTTTTCCCTTCCCATGGTTTTCTAAAGGGTCCTTGATGATCATGTAATCTTTGTTAGAGGTTTCCGGTTGGTTATGTATTTGGATATCGCCCTGCTTGATGTGATCTTGTATAAGATTCTTTAATTGGAAGCAGGTGGACGTCTTATGTCCCTTAGTTCTATGAAACTCACATAAGTCATTATTGTTCCACCAGGTTGGTTTGAGTGGACCTAGTTCATAATGTCTAATCTCTAGTAATTGGATGACATTATTTTGGAGCAATTTCTTCAAAATTGCGTCAATGGGTTCCCTTAAGGGAGTGTACTTTCTTCTTGGTGGAGGAGCCCTTAGTGGACCGCATGGTGTGTTATTTGGAACCGCATTAGCAGTTTGTTCCTACTTTTGCGGAGTTTTATTGGTACTTACCACTGTGGGTCCTTTCAAATTTAACATAGGATGAGGTTTATTGATGAGTTTTGTGCCTACACCGCTGTCATTCGTCACGTTTTTGTTCCGTGACCAATATTTGTTTTTGCTTGGTTTTGACCTAGAAGAATAATTGTTATTCTCCTTGAAATTTTTGACAAGCCTCTTTGCAATTAGGGCTTTTACAATGGATAATCCCTTTTGTATCACATCATCAAATGTGTTAGAGAAATGGATGCGTAAGTGGAATAGGACCTCCTTGTTGACGTTTTCTATGAATATCTGGACTAGCTCCTTTTTTGGTATATGGCATGCACATTTGCTGCGTAGGCTTCGCCATCTTTGCAAGAATGACAAGGTCTCGCCATCTTTCTGTTTTTCCGCACACAAATTGGTAATGTTGACATTTGTTGAGATGTATGAAAATTGTGTGATGAACTTGTCCATAGGTCCACTCCAAGTTTGTATACTTGAAGGCAAGTGTGCAAACCACTCAAGGGCTTGTCCATGGAAACAGTCTCATGAGGTATGTATGTTCATGTGCCACGTCTAAAGATGCGGTGTGGAACTCCCATATGTGTTCAACGGGGTCATCCTTTCCTTTGTATTTATCATGTTTTGGAATTGCAAAGCTCATGGGAAAGGGAGGCATGCAAATGCTCCTACAAAGGGGTAAAGACACAAGTTCTCCACTGAGTATGTTTTGCAACGTTTGTAACTGTTGAGTTATTAAGTCCATTGGCGATGGTACTGCTGGAACCGATGTGGGTGTAATGAATTGTGAGGAACCTTGCGAGGGGTTCTCGAATGGGTTTGTTTTGTGTGGGGGATTGAATCCATGCATATGTTGGTGTTGCTGCATGGGTGGAATGTGATGGTGATATTGTGAAGTGTATGCGGGATTTGAGTTGTATAATGATGAAGGTGGTGGAGGAACGTTAACACCAGCTATGAATGATGCACCAAGATTGTTAGGTCATTGTGAAGGAGGTTGTGTGAACCTAGCTGTGTATGCAAAACCATGATAGTTTGGTTGTTGTGGGTGTGGGGGTTGATTAAACTCGAATGATGATGATGAACCTGGATTGTTGGGTTGCTGTGGAAATGGGGGTTGAGAAAACCCGAATGTATATGTAGAACCATGATAGTTTGGTCGCTGTGGGGGTGAGGGATGATTAAACCTGAATGATGATGAGGAACTCGGATGTTGGGTTGTTGTGGAAGTGGGGGTTTTGAAAGCTTGAATGTAGATTGTGAACCCAGATTGTTAGGTTGCTGTGACGGTGTGGAGTGATGTTGGGCCTTGTTCCGAAAAAGGATTGAGTCCTTATTGGAGTTGTATTTATGTTTTGCAAAGTGGACGTGGTACCCACTTGTGGTCCTAGATACGAAGGGCCAGTCTTTTGTATTTTACTTGGTGTATTTACATGGGATGAAGTTTGGGCTATAGTTGTGGTGTGATTTGGTGCTGCAGTTGTAGATGTCGAGGCAAATGGATTTGCCATGGGTTTAGTGGATTTAGGTTTTGGTGTGTAAATGAGATGT
The DNA here is from genome assembly GCA_007115665.2 of Sequoiadendron giganteum. Taxonomy (NCBI): domain Eukaryota; kingdom Viridiplantae; phylum Streptophyta; class Pinopsida; order Cupressales; family Cupressaceae; genus Sequoiadendron; species Sequoiadendron giganteum. The sequence continues at coordinate 651,212,041 of CM021101.1, read as the reverse complement.
TTGTGCAGGAACATGCCTGTGTTTAACTGTGATGTGGGTTGTGATGTGGTAGGTGTAAGTGAAGGCGAAGGTCTATTTGTGGCACCAAGTCTTGGTGTCACTACATTGGGATCCTTCCTTATGATGGAGTTTATGTCAAAATCAGATGGTAGTTAGCTCCATGTTGGGCTAATTACATAAAATATCTGTCGGGGTCTGCTGACACAATTTTGTCAATAATTTTCAAGATCCTTGGATCTTGAGACACTGTTTCAATTTCCTTGGGCGTGAGTCTTTGGTTGACCTCTTTCAAAGTATAATCCTCAAAAGGAGGAAGAGTCTGATTTTGGGAATCTATGTGACTATTCAGTTTTTCGGCAAAGTTCATACCACTAGTTGGGTTAGACATTGGATGAGAAGATGAGTCCATCTCTTTCCTTACTTTGATTTGAGATCTTGTGACAACCATAAAAGTGATATTTGTTCGAACTTTGTCCTTTTCTAGATTTTTGAACTTTTTTGGGTTTCTTTTTTGTGAAGTTTTTGCAACTAAGATGAGTCTACTTTGTGTATTTGGTATTTTCTGTTTTTTGGAAAATTTTGAAGGGAAATGACCAAAATGAAACTGTGTTTGTGATTTTCTGATTTTGAATGTGAATGGCTAAAATGACAACTTTTTTTTTGTGATTTTCTGATTTTGGGAAACTTTGGTGAATGTAAATGATGACCACTATTTTTTTGTGATTTTCTGATTTTAAAATGATAATTTTTTTTTTTTTGTGATTTTCTGAGTTTTGGGATTTTGTGAATGTAAATGCAAATACCTTGCTAACTTTTGACTTTTGATCCTAAAAGTGACAACCTTTGGACAAGTTTTCCAGTTTTTGAGACTATTGTAACCATTTGAAAAAAATCCTAAAACCTCTAAGTGAATGGTGGTTGTTTTTTGATAAAAAGAGATCCACAACTAGACTAATGAGTTGGGTTTCTATTTTTGGTAAAAATGATTGTAAAAAGGTGTTTTGAAAACTAGACTAATGAATTGCAATCCATTGTTTGATGGTGAAATTGTAAAGGGTGAGGTTTTTCAGATTTTTCCGAGTGACAAATCTAGACTTTTGACCTTTAATCTTGGTTTTAGATTTTCAGTTTTTCTAAGTTTTTAAAAACAAGATGATCTATGACGTTAAAGAATGAAGTTAAAATGACAAAGTGTTTTTAACCTAAGAAAGTTAAATATGCTAAGAAGCTAAGTGATGAAAAGTTTATCCTAAGGAAAGTAAAAGATGTTGAAAAATGCAACAAACAGTGATTGATTTTGTTTTGAATTGTTTTGTAAAAAGGTCTGATTTTCCAAACCTTGTGAAATTAGGCCCTATTTTTCTTACCAAGAAAATACAACAGACAAAGCCATAGATGTGGTGTATAAGCTTGCGACTGCGATGCTCTAGACTGCGACTACATTGTAGTCGATCACAGATGTGTTGCAGGATTGCTTAGTTGCGTCGCAGACAGCTGCGGTTTTAATTCTGTTTTCTAAGCTAGAAATCAACTAATAGAGATGATGTGTAGTACCCAACGATTGCATCACACCAAACAACGGAGACGTCGCACTATTTCTGCAACGCAGATTCACAGTTATGATGCATAGGCTGATGAGTGTGGTGCAGTAGTTTAGGTAAACAAAACAAACTCTAGGAATCCTAACCTTTTTAATTTTCTGATTTGTAAGTGTGAATCACTGATGAAAACACAAAAAACAATCATTTTGAAAAGTGATTAATTGATTTTAACACTTTGTTTTGGTGTCCAATGATAGAACTTTAAACTATGGTCAAAACAATGATTTAAGACAAGCACAACCAATAGTAGTGGTAGATCAAGGTGTGTCAAAGTAATCTAAAGCCCACCTCCCATTTAAGGGGTAAACATTTAAATAAAATAGGATCTTGCAACCAGTTTAATTGTCCCAAAATCTTCTCTCTACGAAAGCGGGTGGTAGGCTTCCAATGATACTGGGTTGTCGACAAATGCAACGGGCAGACCTTCTTGTTCTTGAAAGGCTATTTCTAGCAATCCAAAAAGATTCTACCTCTACCCAATAAAATGCATGGTGAGTTACCTTAGAGGACAATGCTATCCTCTTGCAACCAAATTATTGACGTTTGAAAGGTCTTAAAAGTTAAAAGGCTTCTACAAACAATGGTTCTTAGTCGTAGAACTGGGTGAACACCGTCGACCTCTCGGTAGTTGCATCAGGAAACCCATGCATAACCGGAGTGCTACACGCACTATTTGACCTACAACTTTCGCTCTCAACCAATTTATATAGCGTGCCCAAAAATGCCACTTGAGGTCACCTTGAGTTCTCCTGTGAGGATGTATCTCAAGGAAGGCCTCCTACTTAAAGAAAATGGTGAAGTTTAGTGTGCTATTTCTCGTCACCCAAGATCGAACAAGTGCGCAAGGGGAGAGGATACTATGAGCAACACCTCTTTGCATTCAAGCGCACAAGAGCCATAAATTAAGTGGTTCTTTTTACTAACACCAAAACGAAATGTGCAAGTTGTTTGTCCTTTTTAGTGCACCAAATAGAAAAGTGTCATGTTTAGGCACGTTGTTAGTTTTAATCCAAGATAGCAAAATGAAAATTTGTGTACGTTTTAGGTGCACCAAAAATAAATGTGGGATATTGCTGGTTCTTTTTAAACTGTGTTGTACTATGAGCAACACCTCTTTGCATTCAAGCGCACAAGAGACAAAAATTAAGTGGTTTTTCTTACTAACACCAAAACGAAATGTGCAAGTTGTTTGTCCTTTTTAGTGCACCAAATAGAAAAGTGTCATCATGTTTAGGCATGTTGTTAATTTTAATCCAAGATAGCAAAATGAAAAGTTGTGTTGTACGTTTTAGGTGCACCAAAAAATAAATGTGGGATATTGCTGGTTCTTTTTAAACATCGAAATTTAAATGTGAGAGATTGTTGGTTCTTTTTAAACACCAAATTTGAAGTGTGAAACAACCATGCCAATTTTTAAACACCGAAATTTAAATGTGAGTTTGTTATTTTTAAAACCCAAATTTGAAGTGTGAAAACTAATCCTCTAAATTGCCACTAGCTGCCAATAATTAGATCAGTAACACAAATATTATTCTACTATTGAAAACTAGAAACTTGAAAAAAATTAATCATCATATTACCTTTTTGTTTTTCAACAGTTAGTTGCAGTGCAGATAAGCTCGATTACATCACATAGGAATGCAGTTCAGGAAGCTTCGATTGCACGAGATTGTCAGTTTAATGTGATGTACTGTCAAGCAACTTCTTTGCATTGTTAGTTGATTGCGTCACACAAAGGCTTGATTATGGCGGAAGGAAGTTAAGATGTGCCACTTTGTTAGAACCTGCAACAAAAGCAAAAAATACAAAACGAATGCAGCACGACAACTTGCACATGCATCATTGTTGTTAGCGACTATGTTTCATGGACAGGTGATTGCGGTGTACTATCAGACGACTGCATCGTAGAAAGCCACGATTGCATCCCACATCCTATAGCTGCACAATTTTCTAAAATTCGTACAAATTCGTTAAAAAAATGTGTTGGTTCACGTCAGGTTCACCAAATGTAAGACCAAAAATTGAGGTTATAATAAACATAAAGCATGAATCAATCACACTAACCACTAAACTATGAACTCAATACTAACTCAAATCAATCTCTCAATCAAGAACAAATGCAACATAGAAGATAACAAACTGATACAATTTTACCTTCCTTTCTATGCTACCTTTGAATCACCTTCATTGTTTCTCTCCAAATGTATCCCTGATATTGCTCTCAAATTTTGTATACTAAACATTGCTTCAAGCTGCAAATGCTGTTGAATGATAAAAGATGCCAAATATTGAGAATTCGTGGTTAGCCATGAACGTGTAACAAAGCTTGTTTTTATAGAAATGCTTAGATCTGGATGCAAAGATCAAGATCAACAATCAATGCCTATTGAGAGGAAACAAATTGAATAGTTAACTTACCTAATTGATCCAATCAAGGGAATTGATTGGATAATTAGTGAAAATTTGATTTATTAATTAGTGGGATTGGAATAATCGGTGGAAATTGATATATTAATTAGTGGGATTTGAATAATTGGTGGATATGATTGATCAGTCAGCAAATTAGATTGAATAATTAGTGGATATGATTGATCAGTCCAATGATTAGATTGAATAATCAGTGGATGTGATTGATCAATCAAATGTGTGAGGATAATTAATTAATTAAATAATTAATCAATCTTGAGAGGAATGTGCAAACAAAGATTGAATTATAAAGAAATGTTTATTTATTAATAGATCATGTTGAGTGAATATTTGAGAATTTAAATAATTAGTGTAGTTATTTAATTTGGAAGAGGGGCAAAATGTAGATACCCTAAATTGTATTGACTCGTGAACAACACTTTTTGACTAACTTTCACCCTTCTTCCCCTAAATGAATAAATAATGCCTAATTATTTAATTATTGTCAATTTTCATATTTTGCTATTAATCAAGTAATTTAGCACTATTTAATTAATTAATCCTTATTCATCAATTTCAGATTAATTAAATACATCATATTTATTTAATAAAGTTCTAAATTAACATTATTCTTCCCGATTAATTAAATAAATCAAGTTTATATAATTATGTCTCTAACATTACTTATTCTTCTAATTTAATTAAATAGTTATCATTAATTATTTAATTTATATACTTCCCTCTTCCAAATTAAATAATTAACCCAATTATTTAAATTCTCAAATATTTACTCAACATAATCTATTAATAAATAAAGTTTTGTTTATTAATTCAATCTTTGTTTGCACATTCCTCTCAAGATTAATTAATTATTTAATTAATTGATTGATCAATCACATCCACTCATTATTTAATCTAATCATTGGACTGATCAATCATATCCACTGATTATTCAATCTAATTTGTTGACTGATCAATCATATCCACCAATTATTCAAATCCCACTAATTTATATATCATTTTCCACTGATTATTCCAATCCCACTAATCAATAAATCAAATTTCCATTGATTGTGCAATCAATTCACTTGATTGGATCAATCAGGCCAGTTAACTATTCAATCTAATTCCTTCAACATACATTCGACCGTTGATGTCAATCTTTGATCTTTGCTTCCAGATCATTTATCTAAAATAAGCATTTCTATAAAACAGGCCTTGTTGTACGTTCATGGCTAACCACAACTTCTCAATATTTGGCATCCTTTATCATTTAATAGCATTTGAAGCTTGAAGGAACATTTAGCATACAATCTAAGAGCAATATCAAGGATACATTTGGAGAGAAACAATGAAGGTGATTCAAACGTAGCATAGAAAGGAAGGTAAAATTATATCAGTTTTTTATCTTCTATGTTGCATTTGTTCTTGATTGAGAGATTGATTTGAGTTGGTATTGAATTTATAGTTTAGTGTTTATCGTGATTGATTCATGCTTTATGTTTATTACAAGCTCAATTTCCGGTCTTACATTTGGTGAACCCGATGTGAACCAACACGTTTTTTAACGAATTTTACGGATTTTAGAAATTTGTGCATCTACAGGATGTGCGATGCAATCATGGATTTTTGTTACGCAATTGTTTGACAGTACACCGTAGTCGCCTATCTGTGAAATGCAACCGCTAACAATAGTGATGCATGCATAGGTTGCCATGCCACATTCTTTATTGTATTTTTTGTTTCTGTTGCAAGTTCTGACAGAGTGGCACATGTGAACTTCTTTTTTGCCACAATTGGGCCTCTGTGTGACACAATCGACTGACAATGCAACACAGTTGCCTGATAGTACACCACATTCGACTGACAATGCAACATAGCTGCCTGATAGTACACCACATTTGACTGACAGTCCACCACACCTGAAGCTTCTTGAACCACATTCCTATGTGACACAATCGAGCTTATCTGCACTGCAATTGACTGTTGAAAAACAAAAAGGTAATATGATGATTCATTTTTTGCTTGTTTATGATTTTCAATAGTAGAATAATATTTTTGTGTTACTGATTTGATTATTGGCAGCTAGTGGCGATTTAGAGGATTATTTTTCACACTTCAAATTTGGGTTTTAAAAAGAACAAACAAAATCACATTTAAATGTCGATGTTTAAAAATTGACATGGTTGTTTCACAGTTCAAATTTGGTGTTCAAAAAGAACCAACAATCTCTCACATTTAAATTTTGGTGTGAAAAAATTGACATGGTTGCTCACACTTCACATTTTGGTGTTTAAAAAGAACTAGCAATATCCAAAATTTATTTTTTGGTGCACCTAAAACGTACAACACAACTTTTCATTTTGCTATCTTGGATTAAAATTAATAACGTGCCTAAACATGTCACTTTTCTATTTGGTGCACTAAAAAATAAATGTACAAGTGGATCTATGAGAGGGAGGCCTAGTTTGAATCTCAGTAAAACTAGGCCTCCCTCTCTGCCGTAGGCACTGCCCTCTCGTATAGGACCCGATAGTACTGCCCAACTTGGTTGGACCGATGCAACTCCCGAGCCAGATCTACTATCCCAACACCGACTATGCTAATAAAATATATAGCAATCTGCTTTGCCTGTTGTGCCCTAATCACAACCATGTCCCTCTTGACGGTCAATTGGGATACCTGACACTGCACCTGTAAGGTCATAGCCTGCAACTGAGCCTGGAGCGCTGCCACTTGTGGATCCACTGGTCTCTTCCTTGCATCCTCCTTGGCCTCTAGGATGGGAGCCTCCTTCAAACCCTCCTCCATGACCATCTCCTCTCTCTCCCCCACCTCTCGACAAACCTCCTCTACCTCGATATCCATGCCGATATCGACATCAACCCCCAGCTACTGCTCTCTCTGTCCCTCCTCTTGGCGAGGAGCAACATCAACCTATACCTATCCAATGGGAATATCTCTAACCCCCGCCTACTGATAAGGAGCATCATCCCTTTGTTGATCATCATCACGTCTAGGTGCCCGAGGTGGAAGCCCACCTCTACCACCCCGACCTCTATCTCCCCTATCATCTCCACCTCGATCTCCACCGTCCCGACCATCATCACCACCATCACCCCCTCTCCCTCGTCCTCTGCCTCAAAACTTGCCTCGTGGGCCTCTCCCTAGTCTCTCTATGGGGGCAGGCTGATCTGGATCTGTATAAGGGATGGGCCTATGTTGGGCCCACCAATCATCATACTCAGCCATGGTACCTGCATCAACAACCTCTGTAGGGGCACCCCACTCAACTGGCTGGAGCACATCTATCTCCTGCTCTACCATTGCCACACTGACCATGGGTCCCCACTGAGGAACTTCTCGAGAGGATCAGGCAAACTTTGCTTAACCAACAAGAACCCCTTGTCGCTCCCCTAACTGTCGAAGATCCCGCTCAGGTAGGTAACACTCAATAATATGCTATGATTGCACTATCCTCCCAATAAGATACCGTGGTTGTCGGCAATATGGCAAGTGCTCGCCATTGTCCTCCCAGACTAGACACTGATGGTAAGGCCTCCAAGTAAAGGAATCAAGAATATCAATAGCATGATGCCAATAATCGACGTCTCCAACCCTCACTTGTGTCACAATGCCTCCATACAAGTATAGATAAGGAAGTCTGGCTGCAAGTTGTCTTTGAACAAGTGGTCTCACGACAACAATGTGCTCCCATGCCCAAACCATGAGAAGAGTAGTGCCACAGTTGATCGATTGTGCACCTTGATATGCCACATTATGGAGTTGAAACTAGAGCATGGCAAGCATGCACGGTCCCCAAGCATATTCAGTACCACATGACATCATGCCTATAAGCATCTCTCCCCATCCAATAGGGAAGCCAGGTCCTTGATGATTAGGTATCATGACATCGACAATCACGCTGAAGACAACAACGACCATCCTCTCATATCTATCGGTGAATACGTCCCAATAGATCTCATAATCCTCTGTGCCAAGCTTTGCTATGTCCTTATGCTCAAAGGACTGTTGAATTGCAAAAAATCCACAGTCTTGATCATAAACCTCATGCTTTCCATATATCGGAAGTTGCAAAATACGCCAAACATCCTCAAGTGTAATGGTGGCCTCCCCTGTGGGTAAATGGAAAGAAATGGTCTCTGAATACCACCTCTCTTTGAGAGCTATCAAAAGAACTCGGTTAGTGCAAATGATGGGCATAAAGGTAACATGATACAAGCCCAAGGAATGAAGAGTATCTCTCTCTTGATTGGTCAACCGATCTCGCAATTGGAAGGAGGACGTTCGACTCTCTCGAGTATAAATAGGTGGATATTGCACTTGTGATCACAAGGAAAACACATCACGTCAATCAGAAAGCCTAAACAAGCCTATTGGACTTTAATCGCAAAGAAAATTTTATCACAAGTTGACTCAATTTTCCAATAGTCAAATGCATCACACTATTAGCAGGTGTGGCTTACCAAACATTTGCGTCGCACTATCAAGCAGGTGCGGCTTATCAAGCAATTGCGGCCTACTGTCAAGAAGATGCAACATACCAAGCAATTGTGGAGCATTGATATTCATATGCGTCGCACAATTTCAAATGTGGCATACTCCCCCCTACGTATGTGGTGCACCACAACAAATGTGGCGCACAAATCAATTGTGAGCAGCCTAACATAAGCGGCTCTATTTTGCAGATGCGTCGCATTGGACACGTGGAAAACCGAGCCACACATCGGTGGACACGATAATAGTTGCGATGCACAAAGTGCACCGCATTTGTTTGCTCTTCTTCGAGCCTTAAGTCTACTAAAAAACAAAAAAATAGGATGAATGGAAAGGGTACATATTGTGTCCCCTGAGCCCTTTGGCTACTGGAGGGTCTTGACTCGATATCCTCGGTGTGCAGTGATTGGAACATGAGACATTCTGGCAGCAGCTCTGCAACAAACTCACACTTAGAGCACCAAATCACTCAAAAGAAAAATGCACAAATAAGCTTTTTTGACCAAGTTAGGGCCTATTTATACCCTTAACCCTAAAGCCACAAACCCTAATTCCTAATGTGGATGCCCTAGAGGTCTTGAACTTGCAATCTTTTGCCACAAATGCATATACCACTACCAAAATAATCTTTCAGAACAATTTATCAAATTTTTTGAATTTCTTTTCAAAATTTGAATTTTGGTCCGAAGGGGCATTATTCTATCCCATCGTCACTGGATCATACCGGGGCATTTCTAGAGCTGATTTTTTAAATTTTCTTTGACATAATGATATAGACACACATGATATCAAAGAGGGGCAAAATGTAGATACCCTAAATTGTCCTGACTTGTGAACAACACTTTTTGACTAACATTCACCCTTCCCCTAAATGATTAAATAATGCCTAATTCTTTAATTATTGTTAATTTTCATATTCTGCTATTAATTAAGTAATTTAACATTATTTAATTAATTCATCCCCATTCATCAATTTTAGATTAATTAAATAAAACATTATTCTTCTTGATTAATTTGATAAATCAAGTTTATTTAATTATGTCTCTAACCTTCCTTATTTCTGTTTTCCCTGTTCGAAATTAAATAATTAACCTAATTATTTAAATTCTCAAATATTCACTTAACATGATCTATTAATAAACTAAGTTACCAAGTTCTCTCATATAGCCCCCTGTACCCTGCAAAATACGTTTGGGTTCTTGGTATGGTTCTGGTTCGCCCTGGGTTCGGTTAGATTTTTCCCTAGCCACTCGGGTTCTTTGTGGGTCCTTCATAGAAGGACCCACAGAGACCCGAGTGGCCAGGGAAGAACCCTGGTTGAACCCAGGGAAAACCAAGAAGGACCCGAGCAAACCCACGTCAACCAGCGCCTAAAAAGGCAAAAAATCACTTTAAAAATAGAAAATAAAATCCTAAAATGTAATTTGCAAAAATGTAAATAGTAAATAGTAAATTATTTATAATTTGCAAATAGAATTCCTTGCTAGGTTGAGGAGCAATTCCCACTTGGATACTGTAGGGTAGGTTTGTCACTACTAAAATTTACTGTTGCATATTGATGTGGCTTAGTGTAACTGTTAGAAGGTGAAGAGTTGGTGATAGAAGAACAATTGTTTCATCTACATAACGATTCTCAACCTTCCACAGTGTCATATAATTATGTGTACTTATCCAGATAAATGACAATCATCAGATATTAGAAGATAGACATTGTTACAACCATCCATTATCCTTGTGAACATGCCATGTATGGAAAACACAAATAAATAGAACATTTTGTTCTAGTTATATTATTTCTTAGAGTCACTATCTTAAAGTTGTTTATCATTTCAGAATCTTGAAGTCTAGACTCTTTAAAAATTTATAGTTTTGTCTGTAGGATACCCTTTTGATATGGATCAACCATAAATTTTGTATATTTTTCATGTCTCTTTTAATATAAATAATATATATTGATGACCCCTGGCCCATATACCCCTGTTGTCACAAATATCCAGAGATATTTTTTACATAGGATAATCCTGTCACCTCAAGAAACATTCCTAATTGTTAGATACTGAATATGAGAGCAAATTATTTAGATACTGAATGTAAATAGTAAATAGTATTTCAATATTCTATTTATTGGCAATTATGTTTAATTATTTAATAGACTATAGTTAATCAATTATCATTTATGTTTAATGAATATTGTTGTTCTTATAATTAAATTTAGAATTTTGAACATGCTTATGAGTCTATGGCATTATGTTTATAATTTAATAATTTATAAATTATATATATCATTTATGCCTAATGAATATCATTGTTATAATTAAATTTATAATTTTGAACATGCTTATGAGTCTATGGCATTATGTTTATAATTTAATAATTTATAAATTATATATATATACACTCTCGTACCCATACCCAAGAAATTTTTTTTGCCGTACTGGCATACCTGCATCCGTACACGTAGCTGAATCCGTACCCAAACTGACAACTTAGTTAATAAATAAACTTTTGTTTTTAATTCAATCTTTGTTTGCACATTCCTCTCAAGGTTAATTAATTTTAATTATCCTCACACATTTGATTGATCAATCAGATCCACTGATTATTCAATGTAATCATTGGAATGATCAATCATATCCACTGATTATTCAATCTAATTTGCTGATTGATCAATCATATCCACCGAATCCCACTAGTTAATATATCAATTTCCACCGGTTATCCCAATCCCACTAATTAATAAATCAAATTTCCACTGATTATCCAATCAATTCCCTTGATTGGATCAATTAGGCCAGTTAACTATTCAATCTCTTTCCTCTCAACAGACATTGACCGTTGATCTCGATCTTTGAACTTTGCTTCCAGATCGTTTATCTGAAATAATCATTTCTATAAAAACAAGCCTTGTTGCACATTCATGGCTAACCACGAATTCTCAATATTTGGCATCCTTTATCATTCAATAGCATTTGAATCTTGAAGCAACATTTAGCATACAAAATCTGAGAGCAATATCAAGGATACATTTGGAGAGAAACAATGAAGGTGATTCAAAGGTATCATAGAAAGGAAGGCAAAATTGTATCAGTTTGTTATCTTCTATGTTGCATTTGTTCTTGATTGAGAGATTGATTTGAGTATTGAATTCATAGTTTAGTGGTTACTGTGATTGATTCATGCTTTATGTTTATTATAAACTCAATTTCTGGTCTTACGATATCATTAGATCACTCAAAAGAAATTATGAGCATACTTTATCATTCAAAACTCAAATTTATATGAGGATAAATGCTACAATATTTGTAGTATTTTGGACTTTTCTGTCAATTTATCTCCAAACTGTGAATCATATGATTTTCCACACAATATTTTTTTTCTACCAGTTCACTCATATTATCGTTTTTACTAACATTATAGCCACTTTATAGGAAACTAATTAGGCAACAACATTATTCAACTACAATTTGGCTATAGTGAGTTGCTAAATAAATTTCTTGCAGATAAGTCTGATGGAGTATCTTGTATGTAATTATTTTGATAAGTCAAATAATATTCTTCTTTTGTAGTTTTAGAAAGTTGTCAATCTATCTATCTTCCCTCACAATTAATGGAATCTTCCTTGAAGCACCCAATTGGAAATTTTCCTATATTTGCACACACAAGCATGGACAGTTGTATGTTTATCTATCAAATTAGTTAAAATTTTCTAGGGTTATTGTGAAGCATCTCACTTGGTTGATGATGGTGAATGGACATTTTATATCTTGCAGATTCTTTGAAAGTCATGTTGCTTTGTGGAGCGGACCTACTTGAAAGTTTTACTGTGCCAGGAGTCTGGATACCTGATCAGGTTGGCTTCGCTCCTATGCTTGTTTGTTTTTTGCATAACATAATTTTTGATATGCGTTAAGTTCGTCTCGGCTTTTCTTGAATGACATAATTATTTTTGATTGAGTTATTAATTTTTATATATTCTTATTCAAGAGTTGAGTATATGATTTTATATATTTTGATTCATTGAGTATAAATGAATTAGATGAGGTATTTGTCCATAGAAATGGAATGTGAAAGGGCAACATAGTTTCTGCAGCTCACTCTCCTTAACAATGGTTGGTTTTTAGTAGAAGGTAAACTATGCTATAAAACAATGGTAAGTCATAATGTATGCCATCAGAACAATGGCTGCCTGTGGTAACTACAATAAAGTAGTGGCACACCAGCAAGAGAAATCTGTTCAAAGAAAGGTATAAATATCCAACGTTAAAGTAGTGGCACACCAGCAAGAGAAATCTGTTCAAAGAAAGGTATAAATATCCAACAAGCATCCTTAGTTTTTTCATTCAACTTTATGTTTATCATATCTGGTAGAAGAAAAGCAAGTCATAGATGTATGAGTCAAATATATAGGGAGACAGGAAATCAAAAAATCAATCTCTAAAAGGTTACAAAATGTGTTTAGATAATACCAATGGAGATGTGGTACACTAGGGTTCAAGTCGTAGAATGATTTCTAGACTTGCTTGCTCAACTTAGTGCAATGGATTCATGGCTTGTCAAGGAGGCATGACTAATCTAGGAGGACATGGGATTGTAATTATGGTCAGCTAACCCATTGATTAGCCCAGCTATGTGCACTAATTAACTTTGACTCTACCACATTGTTAGGTACCCATGGATTATATTTCATAGCATAATTCTTGTTCTTATTTGATGCTAGGTGTTGAGAATCCTCATTACTCGTCTTGACATAGGAAAACAACAAACACTGCGAAACAATGAGAGAAGTCTAATGGATTCTATCTTGTAACCATCCAACTCCATCTACATTGTAAAGAACGTATAATATGGTTTTAACATTTTAATTTGCACCCTTTAGTGTGACACAAAATGGTACTGTAGAGGAGGGGAACCGACTGCTCAAGACCCTAGGTCACGAGAGGGTCTAGAACAATAGGTTGCCCTGATCTAGCTCAAGCTAACAAAATGTTTTGCTAGAGTTTAAAGTTTAAAGTTTGAAAGGAAGAGAAACCAGGTTGCTACTGTCCTTTTACAAGCCCGAATGTTTCAGAAAGCTAGGTGAGCAAGTTTCCAGAGTCCGGACTGTGACTTAGACAACTCATTGCCAGAGAACTATAGCGCAGGACACGAACGACAGTGTGGCATGCTGGTGTCTCAATGGGGGCGCTAGCGTCCGTACGGACATAAAGCGTAAAGTACAGTAAAAAATGGAGAGAGACTTACTATCGACCTAAAAGATGCAGTTTGATGGAATAACAGAAATAGAGAGTAACAAAATAACAAAATAGCAAGAAGAATACTTTAACTTAATCTAATCTTCGAAATGACCAACGTTGCCGCAACAACGAAGAGAGTGAACCAACAAAATACCAACTTGCAGCTTCAATGGAGATGATAGAACTTGAAGGAGCTGAAAGTGAGTGTGTAGAAGTGAGAATGATGAAGTGGAATGCCAAGAAGATGAGTTGAAATAATGAGATAGCAATTTGAAGGCTACAATGGAGGCAAAGGAGCTGTTCAAAGTCAGTTCGAAGGGCAGGAGATGTTACACTTCGCGTCCAATAGAGGAGTGTAATGCCTCTGTAGATTCTAGAGCTGAGAATCCTGTTAGGACGGTAGTGTGCCGTGCAGACGCCCACGGACTACGCTAGCATCCTAGACAAAATATCCCCCACTGACATGAAAACAAGCTGCCAAATGGATGGAAAATGGATGTAGAGCATGGAATTGCATTATCAACCTTAATTTTCTAAGGTAGGAGGTATGTAAATGTAGAATTTGCAAGGGGTGCAAATTCACATCATTACATTTTGCCCCCACTTTAGCAAGCATAAGTGTCAGCGAATGCATGGTAAATTAGAGTGAAAGCTGAGAAATGTATACTTGAACCGTTGAGGAAGCAAACTGCAATTTGACACACTCAAATGCACAGGAGGAGATGGCTCCACAGATACTCAGTCCTGAGGAGAGTTGAACAAATGTGCCGCAGGCCCTCGAACCTACAAAAGGTGAACAAAAGGCTTTGGAGGTGCTTGGTCCTATAGAGGAGGCGTCACAGATGCTCGGTCTCGAGGGATGCTTGATGTGAAAGGCTCCACAGAGTCTAATAGGTCCTTACAGGTGCTTGGTCCTGTAAGGCAAGGTCGAGGTGCTCGGTCCTGTTGTGACCTATTTCACACATCGCCCCATTGCGAATGGGGACCCCCTTCTTTTGCTTTTTGGGTTTTTGCCTTGGCAGCACAACTACTTATCACCATTTTAATTAGAATGAGGAGTTAGAGTTTTGTAGAAATCATCTGAGCCAAGTAGATAATTCAAGCCCATATCAGTTCCTAGATGTCATGGAAGTGCTTAGAAGGACTGATAGACGAGGAACGCCATTGCTTTGAGTCAATTCTGACACTTCCTAATTTTTTAGGGATTTTGCTTTTTTGCTTTTTGCTTTTTTGCTTTTTGGCATTTTTAGGCCATTCTGGAGTTACTATTTTTGAGGGATGCTTTTTGCTTTTTTCTATTTTTGGAAAGTTTCTATTTTGGGAAAAGTTTCCATTTCAAGATCCTACCGATTGTGAAGCCAATGTACCTCCAGAATGAGCAAATCAACAGAAAAATCAAGGTAAAAGGTAAAAAGATTGATAAAAAATGGCTAAGTCTGAGAAGTTCGCCAATGAGAAGGAATGGCAGGCCAAGCATGAAGTCCACCCCTACCTTTGGCATGCCAAAGTTAGGCACTAGCAAGCCAAGAGTGAAGTCCGCTCATGGAAAGGAAGCCTCCAAGATCGCCATGGCTTGATGAAGTGCAAGTCCGCCCTGTCTTGGCAAGCTCCAAGTCCGCCATAGGCAAGACAAGCTCCAAGTCCGCCCTTGGCAGAGAAGACATGAAGTCCGCCCTGGAAAGAAATGGCAAGGCCAAGGCTCAAGTCCGCCCTGGAAAGAAATGGCAAGGCCAAGGCTCAAGTCCGCCCTAGCAAGGAAGAGGTGGATGGCACAAGAAGGCTCAAGTCCGCCCTGGCAAGGAAGAGGCCAAGTCCGCCCTTGGCAAGGCAAGGTCAAAGTCCGCCCAAAAAGTCAATGGCATGCAAGACAAGAAGTCCGCCCAAGCCAAATGAATGGCATGACAAGAGGTAAAGTCCGTCCAAGGCAAAGCAATACCAAAGTCCGCCCATGGCAAGGAAGAAGCCAAGTCCGCCATGGGGAGAAAGGGAAAGATGAATGGAATGAACATGTGCCACGTCCGCCATTGGACAAGGCAAGGATAATATATGCCATGGCAAGAAGAAGTATAAAGTCCACCCTAGACAAATGAAGGATAAAACACGCCATTGGCTAGGAAAGATCAAAAAATTCGCCCAACTTTGGAAGATAAAAATCTCTAAGGCATGAAAAATAAAATATGCCTAGAAAGAGAAGGGATCAAGCTGGCATTAAAATTCACTCCTCGGCATGACGGAACAAAATTCGAAGGCACAGAATGAAGGATGAATGGAAAGGCAAACATGAAGTCCGGCCAACTCAGCATGAAATAAATTCCTAAGGCATGGACATAAATGCAAAATGACAGAGAAACCTCCAAGTCCGCCCAACCCAAAAGGAGAGAGAAAATTTGAAAATTTTAACTAAGTCAGATGTCTGGCTAAGTATAAAGTGCGCCAAGCATGAGAATGTCTAAGCACTCACCAAGTTCGCCTAGTATGAAGATGGCAAGCCGAAGACAAAGTCCGCCCAAAAGGAAGTGCACATGGTCTAGCCAAAGATTAAGTCTGCCAAAGCATGTCTAGCCAACCTTGAAGTCTGCCATGCACATTTCCAAGCCAGCTTCAAAGTCCGCCTTGTCCAAGACACAGCCGAATCTGCCAGGGAGAAAGAAAAAGAATTGGCTTGCCAATGAGGAAGTCCGCTCAAGCATAATAGAAAATTGGCATGACATGTGCCAAAGCCCGCCAAGGTCAGAAACAAGCATGGTAAAATTTGGCAAGAGGAAGCAAAAAATGGTTAAGTGTGGAATTTTCCTACAATAAAAGTATCAAATTTTGACTAAGTGTTGGAGAGAAAACAGGTAAATGAAGAGGAATAAAGAGGAAATAAATAAAATTATTGTCCAAGGATGGAGTCTGCCCTACTTAGCGCAAGCCAAACTTAGAATTGAAGACAAATCCATAGGCAAAGTTCATTCGAGCATAGAGATGGCCAAAATCTTGGCTAAGTGTTGAATGGTCCACATGAAGGCATTACAGAATGAAATTGAATAGCCAAAATTTGGCTAAGTATGGGAAATAATTCACAGAGAAAGTTCCAATTTCCTCCATTTTGGCGAAAGCACAGGAGAGTTCTTCTCCATATTCAAGGCACTTGAAGGAATTTCAAAACAATTAGGAAGGAAAAGTTCAATAACTGCTCCAAGGGGAGACTTCCAGACTTCAAATGCACGTGAGAAGAAGAAATCAAAATCTCAAAAGAAATCCAAGATCAAAGCCAGGAAGAAACAAGCACAAAGGACAGAGTCGTTGGCAAAGAAAGATATTCCAAGGCAAATGCAGGGAAAAAGAACAAGGAGACCAAGGAGGACATCCAACACGCTGAGGTGGCACCTCGTCATCTTCCAACCAATCAAATTGTTCCAAGTCAACATGTCTAGGTTCAATGAACTTGACTTATCCATGGAGTTGGTTTATATTTAGCAAGAAGGACAAGTGTCCCAAAATGTAATTTTCTCATTGGTCGAGAGGTAGTTAATTATGACAAACCCTAATTAGGGTTTTATTTTGTAATCTCGATCGTTGATTTGAAATCAATCTTGGCCATTGAATTGTAATTGGGGAGCCTATAAATTGAGCTCTCCCCTCATTTGTAATTTGTGAAGTGAGTTGTATAAGATTGTTGCGATAAAACTATTTCCATTTATAAAAGCTCTTGTGCATGATTTGCTAAGAACCACTTTTATTTTCAAGTAGTGTGCAAGGTTTTAATATTTCTCCTTCAACACTTAGAGTAGGATTAAGTTAGTATTTCATTTACATGTTATTAGTGGATGATAGATTTGATAGCAGTGGTAGATAAAATCAAGCTCATACTTTTGTTGGATGGATGATTTGCATTCAATGTGTAAAGTTAGTCTGAGCCATTAATTTGTGGATGCTTAACTTCTGTTTGTTTTAAATCAATTCAAACATGAAAATTATTATCACTTCCGTTGAAGATTGCACCCGCTTTGCGTAGTTGTCCGAAGGAGGTGAAACAAAGTGCAGTTACCCTATTTTATCTCGTCGCTGCCGTCTCTTGAGTTCTTAGGAGTAGCTTAGACTTCTAAACCCTTGCCTTTTTGTATTTTTTTTGGAAATCTGAAATACCCATCAAAAGAGCTTTCAATGACAAAACTGTCTAAGTCCTAAACTTGCGAATAGATCTTAGCGTAAGTCCCCTTGTGATTACCAGCAAATCACAACGCCCACTGGCCTTATCCACATGTCATGACCTTACCAAAGAAACATTGGAGTTATTGCACTGTCTTAACCACATTCGCATTAACTTTTCAAGAGAGGATAGAGTGTCCCTTGGGCATTTTATTCTGTGTTCGGTGGCGTACTCAAAACACACACCGACAGGTCCTCCAAGCTTGATTGAAAAAGAAGTTTCATAGGTGCTCGGTCCTGCAAAGCAACATGTTAATCCATAGACAAAACATGTTAGATAGCAAAAAGCTACGTAGGTAGATAGATAGTCATACAAACAGTCAACAATTGAAGGAGAAGTTTTCAAAGGGGTCTCTCAGGAACCCTCGAAAAGAAAGGGGTCCACTCAAGGGACGTTCTGTTTGAAAGGAAATGATATTTTTTCACAAATGATTCTAGTATCAAGGAATCCTTTTGAAAGATCTCTTTCATCAAGGAATTTGAATGAAAGAATACTCCCTCGCAAGGGCAAGTTTTTAGACTTCTTCATTAGAAAAAGTACTCCCTTCTCGAAGGAAAGTTTTCAGATTCTTTCTCTACGACTTTGTTTCGAAAGAAAAATTCCGCTAGGGGTCCTTGTTGAAGAATACAACTTTTTGAAAAATCAAGGATTTTCAACGAGAGATTCGTTGGCCACAGAATATACCTTTTTGAAAATCGAAGCAGTATGATAGCCCCCCTTTAGGATGGTGTGTGTTGAACACAAAGGCACGTGACATCCTAAGGAGAGAGAAGAAAGTGATGTTGTGGCTTGCGACACATGACAAGATGTAATCGTGGAAATGTTGTCGCATACATGAGGGACGACACATAGGCACCACAATATCACAAAGCAAGGAAAGAAGAGAGAAAGATGAAAAGGAAACAAAATCAAAGATGAAGAAATCAAGAGACAGGGGGATCTGATATTTTGAGGTCAAAACTGCTCATAGATATAGATAGATAGATATAATATAATAATGTATATGAACTGTCATCAATCCCCTACTATACCAGATTATAAAGAAGGGTATGTGTAAATAAAATAAAATAAAAAATTGGGTCAACATGGAAGGGAAGCCTAAATGCCACCAACACTTTGCGTTTTTACCAATTGTCGAAAATCAAGGCACAACAAAGAGAAGAATGATGGAACACATAGATTAAGTTTACGTTCCAAAACACTTGTATCCAAGCACCTACAAGGGTGACAAGGGTCCTTCAAGAAGACATAAAACAAGCACGGGGGAAACTCCTATGAGGTAAATGCCATTGATTTTGCAAAAAATTGCCGACAGAGCCGGGACATCATCCACTGAGTTGAACATGCACTTGACGAGAGTGCCATGTGTCAACTGGGCGGGCAAAGAAGGAGGTGCTCGAGATCCACTGCCAACCTCATCGAAAGATTTGGGGGCAGTGACAGACTCGGGGGACGCTAGGGCTGCCTTTGTCACTAGGATAGTGGAAGCCAAAGCTGAACCAACTTCCGAAGAAGGCGATCCCTTCTTCCAACCCCCATTAGAAGCAGGGTCGTCCTCTAACTTGTGCTTCATCAGAGGGTGTGGAACCCCCACAAAGGAAGCAAAAGGTGAGGAAGAAGAAGAGAGAATCATAGTGGACACCACCTTAGTATTCAACATATCAACAGGCTTAGGAAAAGGTGGGATGTCCAAAAGGGACATGAGGAGAGGAGGCTCAAACGAGGGAGCGATGTGCACTTGCACCCTTTTAAGGTGATGGTCATCCACGCTCGCGAGGGGAGCCAAAAGCAAGATCAAGGTGACGAGAACTAAAGTAGAAGGGTGGAAGAGGAGGGCATATCAGGAGACACCGAAACATGAGCTGTCATCTCCCCTTTCGTCTTCTGCAAAGTAGCTTGCTCAGCAGCCAAAGCCTTCCTCCGACGCTTACGCTCACCCACAAGGCGTTTCTTCGGCTTTGAGAGTTGGATGCTATGGCTTGAGAAGGAGTAGAAGGCTCTTATTTTTCCATGAGAATGTCCATCACAACCGTTGCTGGCGGAGGGAGTGACTCTTGAACAAAAACAGGAGGAAGAGATGCAAGGATAGAGGGAACAATCGGCAAAGAAGTAGACTCAAGCGCCTCGGTGACGAGCCTCTTCCCATTCACTACCCTAGGGGCAAGAGGAATAGGAGGCCGTGCGGGCCAAGATGTAGAGGCGATTCCGTGGGGACCCTTCCCCTTTCCATATATGATGGGCCGAGGCATTGTGGGCAAGATGAGAAGGTCGAACACCTGACGCTTGGCCTTCTGCCAAGCGAGCACCATTGGACTCTCTATGAGACACATGGAGGTGGAAGCCGAAGGCACTGCAACAGGGAGAGAGTTAGAAGCAGACGAAACAGCAAAGGAAGAGGAAGGCTCTTGAGCGTGAGCAGACTTTCCCTTCCCCTTTTGAGAGGAGGAAGAGGCAGCTTGCTGCTGCGCTACAGGGTAGGTCATTCTCGGTTGCACCTTGCCCCTGGTCTTATATTTAACATAATTTCGATAAAGCAGGTCCGTTCCTTGAGGAAGTGGACCTACCGGGGCGGGCCAAAAATGATCTAGCGAAATAACCTTCACATGATACCATCAGCTGATATCTAGTTTCGTGCACGACATGCATGACACCTTCATGAGAGAATTCTAGACACTTATGGATAAGGAAAGCGATTCCGTTCATGGAAACTAGCCATGGGATGCCTAGCTTCACTTTGAAGAAGTCAGATTTCGGGTGATGTCAAAGGTAGCATTCACAGCCCTAGGTCCCACTAGGACAAAAAGAGTTATAGAACCATAAGGAGCGAGAGAGAGACCATCCTGGGTACATATTGTGGTTTTTCGTTTTTTCATAGTCCTCCCTTTGTAGAGAGTTTAGCAAAAGAGTCTCCTCCGTAATAATGTTCACATGACTCACGGGATCCACAAGGACTCCTGTCACAATGTTTCTGTTGATGCGAGCGGGAATATATAGAGGGGAGGGCTTCTTATTCGTGGGTAGATCCTGCGATGTAAAACTTATGTTTAGTGAACTGGTCGCAGGTTGAGGGGGAGGAATGTGAGTAAATGAAACCATATTTACATACTCTGAGGTCTCCTGGGAAGCATCCGAAGGGTCAATGATCAAATTTGTAGAGTGAGACGGAAACGGGTTTGCATAAATCTGCAATTCACTGTTTGCCTTAGCCACACACTTGTTTGCATTCTACTTTTAACCATCAAGGTGAATGGTACCGTTGTCGATGCGATCCTGTATCTCGTGACACAAGCGCATAGAGCGTTCGGTATCATGCTTGTGGACACGATGGTATTGGCATAATGCATTTCCATTGTACTAGTTGGGGTAAGGTTCTCTAAGAGGTCGAGGATCTTCCAAGTTTATAACCTTATCCTTTAACAATTTCTCTAAAATAGAAGAATAAGATTCAGACAACTTTGTGAACTGTCTGTTGCACTTGAGGCCTTTTTCACTAGAAGCAACGACTACATTCACAATAGATTTTCCTTTGCTTGGAGTTGACACAATTGGCCTTCCTTTTGGAAGGGAGAGCAAGGAAGATCCCCCAGACTGAGCGACCGTCTACCGATATTCCTGTGACGCCGCACACAGATGCGTGAAAGAAAGATACTTCATCAACACAAACTTCTCCTACTAAGGTCTCTGCAGGTTGCTGATGAACACCTTCTGCACATCTGAGTTGGGTAGCGTGTAAGAAATTTGTGAAAAGAGTGCTTGATATCGAGCAATGAAATCAGTAATCTTCTCGTGCTCTCTTGCTTATATCGAACGAGGTTCGTAAAGGCCATCTTCAGCTCGATGTTAGCTTGGAACTACCCAAGAAACTGATTAACAAGCTGATCGAACAAGAATATGGAGTTGTCAGGAAAGGAATAGTACCACTCTAGTGCAGTGTCCTTGAGAGATCGAGGAAATAATTTGGCCATCAAGACATTGTGGTGAAAGAAGTCTGTACACATCATGTTGAAGACTGACACGTGTGTTGCGAGTCTCCTTTATCACTGCACTTTTCAAACTTAGGAATCTCCATCCCCTGGGGGATGGAAGTATTTAGAATTGGCCACCGACAAAGGACTATGTCGGAAGAAAGGTTGGAAGATGGGCTAGGCAGATGCTTGGGATAGACTCGCCAACTGATTTTGCATCTGACCCATATTTTGTAGCAAGGCATTTAGAACAAGGTCAGATGATGAAATAGGACCAATGGAGCCGCTACCAGAACCACCACCAGAGCCACCGTCGTGACCATCGGACATACCAAAACCACCTGCCCCCATTCCGCTAGAGATCCCACCGCCGAACCCATCATTGCCCCCAGGAAGGATATTGAATCCCAAGGGTATTCTGCTTGCTTTGATGGTAGGAGGTGGTTCAGGAGCGGAGACATTGATAGAAGGGCCTGTTTCAGCCATGCATACCGATGTCATGGGCATTGAGACACCAATCTGTCTCTCATAGGCATCAAGCACAACTCCTCGGGTAACACCCGACCTAGTGTTGTATGAGGGGACATATGCTTCCGTTAAGTTGGTAAGGCCACGAAGAAACTCTATGTCTGTCTGATCCTCGTCTAGCATATGTCTTATTTCATTAACAACTCTAGTGCCTCTAGCCGCGTTTCTATCTTTCCCCAGATGATTCCCAAGATCTAAAAGCCTCCTATCCAAAGCTAGGAGCTGCTCTGTGGGAATAGTAATAGTGTCATCCTCATTTAGAGGTGGGGTTGTAGGGGAAACAGGAGTAGGAACGTGAGTGGTTTCGTCGAACTCGTCTCAGCCCCCGTCACCATCTCTTGAGAAGTGTAACTAGTAGTGACCTTTGAGAAATCCATTTCCAAGTGCCACTGTCACATGCTCCTTCTAACAACATATCCAGAAGTTGTAGATTGAGTTGTGAAGTTCATAAGGCATCACAACACACAAGCCCACAACCTACGCAAGATGTGAGAGAAGGAATCCCGACACAAAGGAATAGATATTACGAGGTTCACGTCAGGTTCAACAAAATGTAGAGGAGGGGGACCGATTGCTCAAGACCCCAGGTCATGGGAGGGTCTGGAACAATAGGCTGACCTAATCTACCTCAAGCTAACAGAATGTTTCGGGAGAGTTTAAAGGCTGAAAGGAAGAGCAACCAGGTTGCTATTGTCCTTTTACTACCCCAAATGTTTCAAGAAGCTAGGTGAGCAAGTTTCCAGAGTCTAGATTGTGACTTAGACAACTCACTGCCAGAGGACTATAGCACGGGACATGGACGATAGCATGGCACACTGGCGTCTTAGTGGGGGCACTGGCATCCATACGGACATAAAGCCTAAAGTATAGTAAAAAATTGAGGGAGACTTACTAACGAGCTAGAAGATGCAGTTTGATGGAATAACAAACCTAGAGAGTAACATAATAACAAAATAGCAAGAACAATACTTTAACTTAATCTAATCTTATGAAATGACGAAGAAGGGTGAGGAAAGCGCACCTTCCTACCCATGAGTTGATGTCTTCAAGGTCTTCACTTGACGAACAACCTACACACACAAGAACGAGAAAATGTTGGGACTGTGTTTAGAGGACTGCTGCAGTCAGTCCCCTGCTTTGGTGTTTCCATCTCCACAGATAGCCAAGATAGCAACGATTGGAGAAATAAGGTAACGAAAAGATATTGAAACAACAATACCAAGCAATAAGTTGAATCAACAATATGCTACGATATTGAAACGACAATGCAAAGCAAAAGGAAGATGGAGTGATATCACCTTCAGTCACGTGCACTTAAGGCAAATGGGAGAAGGAGTGAGCTCGCAAGCTTTCAAAGATCAACGTTGCCGCAACAACAAAGAGAGTGAGCCAACAAAATACCAACTTGCAGCTTCAATGGAGGTGATGAACTTGAAGGAGCTGAAAGTGAGTGTAGAAGTGAGAATGATGAAGTGGAATGCCAAGAAGATGAGTTGAAAGAATGAGATAGCAACTTGAAGGCAACAATGGAGGCAAAGGAGCTATTCAAAGTCGGTTTGAAGGGCAGGAGATGTTACACTTCGCGTCCAATGGAGGAGTGTAATGCCTCTGCAGATTCCAGAAGTGGGAATCCTGTGAAGATGACAATGCACCGTGCAGACGTCACGTGTCGTGCTAGTGTCCCAAACAAAATATCCCTCACCGACATGAAAATAGGCTGCCAAGTGGATGGAAAATGGATGCAGAGCGTGGAATTGCATTATCGGACTTAGATCTCTAAGGTAGGAGGTATGTAAATGTGGAATTTGCAAGGGATGCTAATTCACGCCATTACAGGAACATATGTGTAGTAGAATTGCTCTTCGAATTAAGAAGGAAAGCTCCTTGTAAAACAAAACTAACCTACTATGAACAATATGTACTTTTTGTTCACGATCTTTACAATGGATTTTAGTGTGGTTCATGTTCATCCTAAATAAAATTAGAAGTGTGTCTTTTTGGATTCATTTAAGGCAAGAGGCTGAGATACTGTTGAACTCCAGGCAAATGATTTTTCTGCTTTTTGACAGAGAAGAAATCCTATGATTACATCTTTTCTTTATCCAACTAAAAGTAGAGGTTGAATAATGCAAGTACACATAAATGATTGGATAAGTGTTGCATTCAAAGCTACAAGAGACCGAACTAACACTTGCTGCATTACAAAGATTTCATTAATTGTGAAGTTTTATTGTATAAAAGCACAATAATACATAAGGAGTAATGTAGAAGCAAAATAGTTGTACTAAATACTATTGAATGAATAAATTTTTTTGGGATAACAATCTTGAATACTTGTAGAACAAAAATTTCAGCAATGAGCAAGCATGAGAATTACCATTACAATTTTGTGCAAAAAGGCACTTGTTTATATTGTTTATAGTGTTGCAGAAAACAAATGAAGGAAATTAACTGAACTTCTACCCTAGTAATAACTTAATTGCATGAATACAAGTTTTATTACAAATTGTCACGTCCACTAAAACAAAAATCTAATCCATGTCATCTCCAATTAGACTAGTGGCTTCCATTAATATATAGGTATCCTAAACCCTTACTTCTAAACTGGCCGACCCAACTTGAAATAGCTACATGTCCATAATATTTTAACATTTTCAAACATTAAAATTAGTTTTCCAATCTTGTATGGTTGACTCATCCAGCTTGCTTAAATTTAGACTCCATGAATTTGCTGACTAGGCATAGGCAAACAAAATCTTTCTTGCTTCATGTAATAACCCCCACTCCAAAATAAGCCATTAGATCTGTTTTCTCAAAGTGGGAGATAAATTATATCTGATCGATATTATTCAGATACATCCTTTTATACTCCGATCAATCATTTCATAGCAGGCGACTCATAGAGGATTATATAGACATTGTAAACTTCGGCTAGAGTATCATAGCAAATTATAATTTACTGAGTATTCAACGTATCAGGTGCTTCACTGAATCTTATAGTGTTGAGTATTTGGATGATTAACTTTGAGTATCGATGCCTTATTGTGAGTTGATTAAAATAATTATTTCTGCTGTGTATCAAATTGTGGGGAATAAATGATATCGGGCCTTTAGAAGTCATGGCATATTATTCTGCCTTCATTTATGCTCCTTAAAGTGATCGGGGACTCCAATAAATAATTATTGGGCCTTTTTCATATCGCCACCATACCATTGTCTTCTACAGCGGCCTATTCTATCCGCCTCTATAAGCCGATATATGGCTCTGGAGATCACATTATTCATCAAAGGCATTTGCCGGGAGTGATATCGGCATACACACCATCACCGCCATTGACATTGCATTTATCAAGATGATATGAAGTTGTGGAAACTAGTCCAAGCTAATGCCAACTTCATATATTATATCCAAATGGATCGCGGCTTAGGAAAGAATGTATCTCTGCTGTTGCACGAGGATATCTTACATTGAGTATCATTTCATGCATCTGTGTAAAATGCCTACCTGAACAAGGTAAAGTATTTTCTGATTGTTTTGCAAGTTTGATAGATATTCTATTTTATCAAACTTAGTGCATGATATAGTTGAAAAACTTAGTGCATGATATAGTTGAAAACAATAGATATTTCATGTGCAATGCAATACAGATTTGTGAGCCAATCTCATGATATTCTACTGATCAAAATGTCTGATTTACAATATATGTATGCTCGGAAATTAACATCAGACTTATAAGACTTCAACTTGGCCAGCTAAATGTAAAGTAAACTCTCTAATATCTCTATGCAGCTACAAACATAATTTCTGAGCATTATTGATAACAGATATAACAACCTACAGTGCTCAGATTAGCTAATACACTGAATATCAAAACATACAATGCTCAGATTAAGAACAGCAAATACAACGACCCAGAAATGGAGTGAAACCTGGTAATGACGTTGCTGTTCTGACTGTAACAGCAGCAGAAATAGATGTTCAGTCTGATATGTGAAGATGCCAAGGCTGATATGGACTCGTGGCTGGTTGTAGATTGCCCAGAACCTCCCAGAACTGTGCGACTGCCTCAATATCTGCTTTACATGACTTCTCCTTATCACAAATTGTCTCTATAATACCCACGCTGACAAAGGTTGGACTCCCACGTGAAGAATGGCCTGAGTAATGTCACAGGAGGCTGCGTGCAAGTTTGTTTGATTCCAACACCTTCAATGAGAGCCTAGGGTCGATTACACAATGCACAGGGTTTACAAATCTTAGACGACCCTCATGGGAAAACATACGCCCTTCACCAAAGCTTCAATATCTCAAAATCAAAGCATGTCCTTGCCCCGAATGCACAGTTACTTCAGCGCCTAGCGTTGCTGATAAACTCGCTTTCCTTGAAGGTTGAATGAGTAGAATATGAGAGAAATCGATGCAACCAGATTGAACTCAGTTTAGGAATACACCTTGAAAACCAGAGAAAGACATTTGCTCAACTCCAAAACCCTTACACAATCTTAACTCTGAATATAATCGATATTACCCAATTTGGTCTTTGAAAGAGACCCACCAAATTGCATTCACGCTCCTGTAGAAAGCGTGCGTGGCTTCCTCCACAATCTAGCTAGGGTAGATTAGTTTCACTACCGAAATTGGTGTCCTAAGGTTTCCAACCCATAGACCAAAAAACTTTCGAAAAACTTTCCAGATGAAAAGTGAGAAAATAATCCAATCCTGAATGAAAATAAGCCTCCAAAACTCCTTTTATAACTCACTTTAATTTCCCGCCCAAAATAATAAAGTGACTTAATAAAGTTATCTTTTAAATATTTCACTTAAAGTCACTTTATAACTTTATTTAATAATCACTTAATATTACTTTTTAACTTAAGCTTTTTCCGCCAGGCAATATTAAATAATTAAATAAATGAATTCCCTTATTACGCCTTTAGCCTTCGGGAATTAATAAGGCTAAAATAGCAACCTAGGTGATCACAAAGAAGGGGACATTACAGTATGTGATGGCTTTGTCTCAGACATAAAGAAATAATATTAATTATCCCTAAACAAACTTAATTAGCAACTCCTGGGCAGCAGTGATTCATCCAAGGAGCACATACATAATCAAATAGTTAGTTAAAGATTAGTTAAGTTGATTAGACATGATTGAAACCATAGTAACGAGACTCGGACTCGGCTCGGACTCGGCTAGGGCGACTCGACTCGGGACTCGGGGACTCGGGACTCGGACTCGGCGCAGACTCAGCAAAATGAAAAAAAGTTGAAAAACCCTAGAAATTTAGAGATTTTTAAGGATTTAAAACTTGTTTCAAGCACCCTTTATTGAATACAATACAAATAAAATAAAATTTAATCACATACACAAGTATACAACGATCACATAAGTATAAAGTACACAAATTGTAGTTGCGCTGCTGAAGGAAATAGCATACTTAGATATATAAAATTAGTCAAATGTATACAAAACTCATGGAATATGAAATCCATAACATCAAATGTTCCATAAAAATATGAAATATCAAAACAATAGCTATAAGTCTATGACTCTATGGCATAGTGGAGCCAACATCCTTCCTACGAAGGCGTCTAAGGATCCTGGATGATGAAAAGTTACTTACATAAGTATTGTAAAATGAAAAGTTTTAAGTTTTTAACTTTAAATTTGAATTCGATAATGAGATACATCTAGATTCTAAAATAATACAATTTAAATATAAATTTTAGAACAATTGAACGAAAAAGAATTACCTGGCTACATGGAAGGGAATGGTGCAGTAGTACCAAAAGTCTACAATTGTCTTTTTTGTTGCATCATGTGCGTCCTTGTTCCAACCCATGCTCTCAAGCGACGGTTGAGAACCAGTAGTAGTGTGTGGTACAAAATATGAGTCCACAACATCAAATGTTCCAAACAAATATGAAATATCAAAACAATAACTACAAGTCTATGGCTCAAAGGAGTTTGCATCCTTCCTACGAAGGCATCTAAGGTGGGTCGTAGATGACGTAGCAATTGCAGCCATAGTCTCTGCTTGTGACTCCATGCCACCCTCACCAACATTAGTTTTGGATGTGTTTGCTCATGCTTTAGCCTCCTCCTCTGCCATGGCTATAGCCTCAACCTCTCTATCTACCCAGTCAACCCAATCAAGGTCCTCATCACTAGCACAAGTATACATCGATCATATAAGTATAACTATAAACACAAATTGCAGCCATAGTCTCTGCTTGTGACTCCATGCCACCCTCACCAACATTAGTTTTGGATGTGTTTGCTCATGCTTTAGCCTCCTCCTCTGCCATGGCTATAGCCTCAACCTCTCTATCTACCCAGTCAACCCAATCAAGGTCCTCATCACTAGCACAAGTATACATCGATCATATAAGTATAACTATAAACACAAATTGCAGCCATAGTCTCTGCTTGTGACTCCATGCCACCCTCACCAACATTAGTTTTGGATGTGTTTGCTCATGCTTTAGCCTCCTCCTCTGCCATGGCTATAGCCTCAACCTCTCTATCTACCCAGTCAACCCAATCAAGGTCCTCATCACTAGCACAAGTATACATCGATCATATAAGTATAACTATAAACACAAATTGTAGCTGAGTTGCTCAAGAAAATAACACACTTAGATATATAGTCAAAGACTCAAATGTATACAAAACTCATGGAATATGAAATCCATGACATCAAATGTTCCAAACAAATATGACAATAGCACACTTAGATATATAGTCAAAGACTCAAATGTATACAAAACTCATGGAATATGAAATCCATGACATCAAATGTTCCAAACAAATATGACAATAGCACACTTAGATATATAGTCAAAGACTCAAATGTATACAAAACTCATGGAATATGAAATCTATGACATATCAAAAGATTCAAAACAATAACTAGAAGTTTATGGCTCAAAAGAGCCTGCATCTTTCCTATGAATGTGTCTAAGATAGGTCATGGATGATGTAGTAGCCATAATCTCAGATTCTCAAGTATCAGGGAAATTGCCCTGATGGGGTTGAGAGGTAGTGCCCTTTGTGGGGGTTTAGGAGCAATGCCTCTAGTGGGGTCAAGGGTCAACGCCCCTCATGGGGGTTTGGGGGTTCTTCCCCCAATGGGGTCAAGGGGCAACACCCCTTGTGGGGGTTTGGGGGCAACGCCCCTTGCGATGATCTAGTAGCAGTGCCCCTAGTGGGGTCAAGGGGCAATGCCCCTTGCGGGGGTCTGAGGGCAGCGCCCCCAACAGGGTCAAGGGGCAGCGCCCCTTATGGGGGTGTGGGGGTAACGCCCCCAGTGGGGTCAAGGGGCAGCCCAAATTAAGACCTCCAAAACCATACAAACCTCCATGGCGTACATCATTTTGCATTCACAATAAGTAAATAAATTTAAAAATAAAAATTCAAATTTCATGTATTTTTTTCACTTTCAAAACTTGCTTTTTGTCGAGTCCTGCTGATGGGACTCGCCTGGACTCGGTGAGTTTGGCGAGTCTACCAGACTCGGCGAGTCCATCCAGGACTCGGTAGGACTCGGCCGAGCCCGAGTCCGAGCCCCTAGGACTCGGCCAGGGTGACTCGACTCGGGACTCGCCGAGTCCTGGTGAGTCTGGGCGAGTCTTGTAACTATGATTGAAACAATACAACTTCTCACATCATGGCTCATCAAAGACTATTTAAGAAGGATAGGAGATCATCCTAAAGACATCATTGAACATTGCGTACTTATTTTTATTGTTGAATTTCCTATTGTGGAACTGCTCTATATGAGCAGAAATTTATAATATGGAGCTATATGTTTCAAGTACATAAATCAAAAAGGACTCCAAGGCAAGATGCACGATTATAAGGATATCAATCAGGAAAGGCATTCAAGTTTTAAGGCATATAAATTGATGATATATAGGCAGATGTATATTCAAAGCTAATGCATGGTTGTAGTGAAGAATTCAGGAACAGCAAATTGGATATAGACAAGGATCAAATTAATACTCTCACGTTATTAGAGGCATAATCAAGAAGGAATTTACATAATAATAATATTCAATAGAGTCTCTCATGTTGTGTAAATGTAATCAAATCTTTATCAGATAGGATCCTAATAAATCTAAGGAAAACACTAAGGTCTGAAATTTTGTGTGAGAATTCTAAGTCAAAACAATTTCCAGATTTCTTCTCTTTTGCTGAATGTACTAATTGCAGAACATTAATAAATTTCGATGTTTTGCATATCAATGAGGAACCACCATAAATACTTATGGAGACCCGCCTCTAAGAGACGCGGACATGTCTCCACTTGTGGAGACACGTCCACTCATGGGACGTGTCCCTCTGAGCATGCGGGTCCCTACATGACTAACATTCGGTTAGTGCCTTAACACACACATAACCTTAAGTGGCGAATATATGAATTCCGATTTATTTAAATACAAAATTTTAACATCTTTTATTTATTTTGATTTTATACATGCTTTATAAATTCGAAATTACTT
This sequence comes from Sequoiadendron giganteum, assembly GCA_007115665.2. NCBI lineage: Eukaryota > Viridiplantae > Streptophyta > Pinopsida > Cupressales > Cupressaceae > Sequoiadendron > Sequoiadendron giganteum. Next base: position 651,181,088 of record CM021101.1, on the reverse strand, counting down.
ATTTCCAGAAATATTTTATATGAAGAGCAATCTGATCTTATATAAATGATGATGATGCTTTTAGCAATCATCATTTATTTCTGACCTAAGCTACCATTCATCAACACTCCCTCTTAGCTAGGGAAGATATTTCAAATCAAATAAGTAGAGATATCACCTTCACACGTGATATTGAAGATATGGTATGTTTTACTCAATATTGTCAAGTCACATGAAATTCTTCATAACACATCTTCATTATGGTATGTGCACTGACATCAAGTCACATGATGTCTACCATAATTCATGGCATATCCACGGATATAAATATCCACCATGATTATCTCTTAAGGATCACAATGATCTACAGATGATATCGAGTCCCATGATATCAATCAAAGTGTCCAAGAGATACTATCATGACATGTCCACAGATATCAAGTCACATGATATCTATCATGATAGTTTATCATTGTAGAGTCGTCACTTTAGAATGTCAAATACAAGTGTTCATTATTAGAAAGATCGTCACCTTTCAATAATGTACATAGGGGGAGTAGGCCCATAAGGTCATGGAGTCACACACATGACAAAAGAGTTTACACGTTAAACATCTTTATATATTAGTTCAATTTATAAACAATTTGTATTTCAAACATAAATATCAAATTACATTTCAACCATACCAAGTTTCTTCCTGAAGTGCTCTACCTTGATTCAGGGGAGAGGCTTGGTGAGAATGTCTACAGTTTGATCATTTGTACTAACATACTCCCACTAGATCACATTCCTTTCCACCATATCTCTTACATAATGATAGGGAATCTCAATGTGCTTAGATCTATCATGGAAGACAGGTTTTACAAAGAGTTTGATGCAACTCTGATTATCACAATGAATAATTGTAGGATTCAAGGGCTCACCAAAGAGTCCCACAAGCAATTTACGAAGCCAAACTGCTTCTCTTGCTCCCATAGAGGCTGCAATGTATTCAACTTCTGTTGAGCTTTGTGCAACTGAAGACTGTTTTCTGCAAATCTAGGAGATCATAGCCGATCCTAAACTGAAGCAACATCTTGATGTGCTTTTCCGATCGGTTACACTTCTAGCCCAATCTGAATCAGAGTACCCATGTAGATCTAGTTGGTCTTTCTTGTAGAGAAGACCATATCCAATAGTGCCTTGAAGATATCTCAAAATATGTTTCACAACCATTAGGTGAATTTCCTTTGGCTCACACATGAACTGGCTGAGAACATTCACTGCATAGCAAATATCATGTCTGGTGTTAACCAGATACGTCAAGGATCCAATCATTTGTTTATAAAGGGTTGGATCTGCACACTTGGATTCTGCTGCTGCTTCTTTCAGTTTGTGAAGGTTGGTTTCCATAGGTGTAGACATCGGTCTACAGTCCAACATTCCAAACCTCTTCAGAATATCAATAGTATACTTCCCTTGGTTTAGTATAATGCCCTTTGATTTCTGCGATACTTCCAAACCTAGGAAGTAGTGTAGAATGCCCAAGTCTTTCATGTCAAATTCAAAAATTAGATCCTGCTTTCCTTGAGCAATGAGGTGATCTTCTCTTGTTATCAGCAGGTTATCAACATATAAAATAATTATTAGCATATCACCTTTGATTACCTTGAATTAGAGATTGGAGTCGACATCATTTTTGGAAAATCCTAGTCCCAAGAGATAGCTGTCAATTCTTTCATACCAGACCCTAGGAGCCTGTTTAAGTCCGTAGAGGGCTTTCTTCAGTCTGCACACATGTGAGTCAGGTTTATGTATCACAAAACCTTCAAGCTATTCCAGATAGACTTCCTCTTAAATGGTTCCATTCAGGAAGGCAGTTTTCACATGCATTTGATGGATCTTCCAGCCTTTAGCTGTAGCAATGGCTAATACAACTCTCACCGATGTGTAGCGGGCAACAGGTGCAAATGTTTCTTCATAATCAATGCCTTCCTTTTGAGGTAAACCTCTTGCCACAAAATGTGCTTTATGTTTTTCTATATTGCCATCAACAACATGCTTGATTTTGAAGAGCCATTTGGAAGAGACAACAGATTTCTTTTTCGGTCTAGGCACTATATCCCATACATCAATCTTTAGAATGGATTGTTATTCCTCCGTCATTGCATCCTTCCATGCTTAATGTCTGAAGGCTTCTGTAGCACTGATAGGTTCTGAGTTTATGATGTTCATTAGAGCAACATAGCTAGAGAATCGTTTGGGTCTTTTACTTTCCTTGAATGTTCCTCTCGGTGCTACATGATCCTTAGCTTCTTTGATCATCTTTTTAGCCCAAAGTGGTCTCTTTCTGCCGTTGTCATTTGTATTCTCATTTGAAGTAGAAGGAAGTTCATGTGGCATTTCTTCAGGATGCTCCCTCTGAATCTCAGGAGTAGGTTCCATTTCAGGTACTCTAGGGGAATAGGTTTCTATCTCACTAGAATTCCTTGCCCTCTTGAATGCAATGTCCTCTTCAAAGATGACATCTCTGCTCAATTCAATTTGTTTCTACCTGGGTATGAATATTTTGTAGGCTTTGGAGGTTTCACTATAACCCACAAATACCCCCTTCTTTCTGGAAGGTTCTAGTTTGAATCTCTTCTCTTTGGGCACATGAATATAGACAGGACAACCAAAAATCCTAAAATGACTAATGTCAGGTTTTATTGCAGTAAAGGCTTCTTCAGGAATTTTGTTATCAAGATGAGAATGAGGACATCTATTTTGGACATAGACAACAGTCCTAGAGGCTTCTGCCGAAAAAAAAGTTTCAATGTTTTGGTCAAGCAACATTGCCTTAGCAGCTTCTACAATGGTTCTATTCTTTCTTTCAGCAACCCCATTTTGTTGAGGGTTGTAGGCAACTGTGAACTCCCTCTTAATTCCAGCACTCATGCAAGATTCCTTAAAAATTTTAGAGGTGTATTCTTTCCCATTGTCTGTCCTTAAGGTTTTTATTTTCTTCCTGAAGAAGTTTTCAGTAAGGGCTTTGAACTCTTTGAACCTTTTGAGGATTTCTATTGACTCTTTGCACTTAAGGAAATAGATCCAGGTTTTCCTAGAGAAGTCATCTATAAATATGACATAGTAAAGAAATCCTGCTTTAGAAGGTACAGACATGGGTCCACATAAGTCTGAGTGAACTAGTTCTAACACATTTACTATTTTGCTCAAACTATTGGGAAATGATCCCTTTGTATTCTTTCCTAAGGCACAACCTTTACAAGTTCCTTCATGAGATGGTTTTAACTTAGGTAAGCCTGTTACAAGTTTTTCCATAGAAGGTAGGGCACAAAAGTGAAGGTGTCCTAATCTTCTATGCCAAATCTCATTTGAATCAAAGGTGTCAAGGGTAAGGGCTTGTTTAACTTCAGTGCATAGTTTTTAAAGGTACCCTTGTCTTACACCTATGGTTTGGGCTTTCTTGATAGTTGAGTTCTTAGGCCATGCTAGAACTTTCCCATCCATAAAGGTAACTCTATATCCATTGTCTTCAAGGGCAGAGATGGATATTAGGTTCCTCTTTATTCCAGGTACAAATAAGACTCTAGTGAGTTGAAGAGAAAGACCAAATTTCAGTTTGATGGAGCAAGTTCCAACCCTTTTTACAGGGTGTGCAGAATCATCCCCAATGGTTACTTCTTCATCAAACTTTTCAGTCATAGTGTCTAGGTGTTCTCTGAATCTTGTGATGTGTCTAGAGGAACCACTATCAATTACCCAGTTGTGGGAGTTGTTAGATACTTGACTAGATAAGGCTGTATAGAACACAAAGTTCTCAGATTCATGATCTGAATTTGTCTTTCCTACTTTGGCAAAAGATGCTTGTTGTTTTGATCTGTCAGGGCACTTCATTGCATAGTGACCATATTGATCACATCTAAAGCATTGCACTTGAGAGATGTCTTTCTTCTTAAAAGATCCCTTTCCATTGGAATTTCTCTTTCTTTTAAAAGGTCCTCTTTTGTAGGAGTTTTTCTTATTCCTTTTATTAGACGTTAAGTTGAGTACATGTATGTCTTTATCTATGTTCTTCTATTTATTTTCTTTTGTGGAGAGTCTTGTTTCCTCTTGAAGGCAGTCAGTTCTTAGCCTATCAAACTTAGGGAGTTTAGATCTCGCACTTATTCCTTGAACAAATGACTCCCATGAGTTTGGTAGGCCTCCTAGTGCAATTAGAGTTAACTCTTTGCTATCAATCTGATATCCAATTGTGGATAATTGATCCCTTAGTTCAATAATCCTCATGAAGTATGCATTAATGGACTCTCGTTTGTTTATTTGAGCATTGTTGATTTGCCTCTTTAATGCAAGAGTCCTACTGGTGTTGTTGATCTCATAGGTACTCTCAAGAGATTTGAACATATGGTATGCAGTTTCATGTTTTGCTAGGATGGGCACTATATGATCCCTAAATGCATCTACTAGGATTTTCATGGCTTTTTCATTGTTTTCAATCCATTGAGTTTTCTTAGGATCAACCTCTGGTTCCTTTTTATTTTCTCTCACAAGTGAGTCTAGTTTATTCTCTTTAAGGATCATCATGATTCTAAATTTCCATGATGTGAAGTTGTTTGCTCCTGCAAGACGATCTTCAAATCTGATCACACTTGACATTATGAAGAATGTGATGTGAATTCAATTTTAGAAAAATACAAATTTTCTAGAGCAATCTGATATCTAGATTTGATTTGGATTCACACAACTTTGCTCTGATACCATGTAAATGTAATCAAATCTTTATTAGATAGGATCCTAATAAATCTAAGGAAAACACTAATGTCTGAAATTCTGTGTGAGAATTCTAAGTCAAAACAATTTCAAGATTTCTTCTCTTTTGTTGAATGTGCTGATTGCAGAACATTAATAAATTTCGATGTTTTGCATATCAATGAGGAACCACCATAAATACGTATGGAGACCCGCCTCTAAGAGATGCGTCTCATGAGAGGACGTGTCCCTTTGAGTGCGCGGGTCCCTACATGACTAACATTCAGTTAGTGCCTTAACACACACATAACCTTAAGTGGCGAATATATGAATTCCGATTTATATAAATACAAAATTTAATATCATTTATTTATTTCAATTTTATACATGCTTTATAAATTCGAAATTACTTATTTCTAGAAATATTTTATATGAAGAGCAATCTGATCTTATATAAATGATGATGATGCTTTTAGCAATCATCATTTATATCTGACCTAAGCTACCATTCATCAACATGTTGAACTATCTTCAAGAAGGTAAAATTGATTCCTTCTTGTCAAGAATTAAGACCTTATCAGACTTACAATTATATTGAAAGAAGAATTATAATAACTTATACTATTCGATATCCATCTAGGATAAGATTATCTACTTGTCAATTATCGAAAGATTGTTCATTTATCAAATATATTGCAAATCTAAATCATACATTACAAGTGTTCCTACAAGAGACATTACACATCACAATTTTAAACTTCCCATTTTTTATGTAATGTTTGTCACCATATATTTTCACATGGGCATGACTTTATGAGATTTTTGTCAACAAGTTTGCTGAGTTTAATATTTCTTTAGGTGTGGTTTCCCTTGTTAGATTTCCACCTTCAGAAAGGACAAACAAATCTAAAAAGTGTGCCTAACTACTCAAGTTTTACCTAGGCACAAATCACTTGCATCCAATGTTTTGTAAATATTGTGCCAACTTCCTTTCTCATTGGCATGAATCGCTTATACTGGCCACCATTTTATTAGCTGACTTGGCATTTTGTCTTTGATCAGTCAAGTCTCTTTTCATGGCACAATTTTGACTTTACAATGTTTCATAGAAAGTGTGCCAACCTCTTCTTGTCTTTTCCTTTGACTGTGGTCCTTTCGATTGCAATGTCACTTTCCATATGTGTGTTGATTCCTAGCTGACTAGACAATTAAGAATGTGCATTTTTTCTTGCAATGTCACTTTCCATATGTGTGCTGATTCCTTGCTGACTAGACAAATAAGAATGTGCATCATCTCTTTCTTTGTCTGGGTGTGACTTTTTTTTGAATAAAATTGTGCTTGCTTTATTATTCCTTGAGCGATCATTTAACTCTTGACTTGGGCATGACTTACCTGGCAATATGTGATACAAAATTGCACCAAAATACTTATTCTTTCCTTGCTTGATTCATTTGAATAAAATCAGCTTGCTGGCTAGTGATGTTAGTACTATCTTAATAAAATCGGCAACTAAGCTGTGCTTGTTCTTTATATTATGGTACTTTGGTTATTATTTCCACAATTACTAATGTAAACCTTTTATACTCAACACACATTCAAACTCTTGTTTTGGTGTGATATCCTCTGGATCACCACTTGTCTGTAGATCAGGAATGTTTATGTTGGCCTTTTTATCAATTGTAAGAGTGTTGTTCCTCTACAGAGTGTGCAATGGTGCATGTTCTAATCAATGTGATGCATATAAATCTTTCTAGGCATTGAAATGTTATGTTTATCGAGGTTAGGACTTATTCCCAACCCTCAGTTGAAGTGAAAAAGTGTAAATTAATGCAGGGGTTTCTGGACCACCTTATCAAGAGCAGAGTCTAAAATGATCTGAAGATCCATATGTATTGTGCAGATGAATGATGCAATGAGACGAAGAAGCCCTAAAAGCAAAATATAAAAAGAGGTTCCCTCTGTGTATATATGTCTAGTCTATGTGCTATTGAGTGAGCTTGTCGTGAGAAAGAGCCATTATTGGGGCAAGCCATGAAACCCTTGGAGGGGCACATGTCTTTACTATTTTCTATTTATGAAAGTCAGCCACAATATTTCTAAAGTGGGTTTCTATTCAACACATAGGTCAAAGCATTAAGCAAGTAAGTATGATGCTATATCAATGGCATAAGATAAGTATCTTATCAGTATAACTCTTTTTAATTTGCGAACATCATACTTTTTAAGTATAAATTAAAAAGGCCATCTAAACATTTCTATTTTGAGCACAAATACAATGCGGTCTATTTTGAGCATGTAGCATGATCCATCCACTTATATCTCAAAGCAGTACAAAATGTTATCCACAGTTAGGCATGAACTGAAACCCTTAGTTAAGGAGTTTGGCTAGATAAGGGATAAGCTGAAACCCTAAGCTTTGGTTTGATGAAGTTTTATATTTTGTTACAGATGATTTAATTGTTGATAGTTTGTGCTAGGGTTAGTATAAGAGAAATAGAGGATCAAAATTTATTTGCTGGTCTCTTGTAGTTAGATACAATGCTTGGCAGCTAATATAAGAAAAAACATTCTATATATGTGTGTGAGTTGACACTGACAAGACAGCTTGAGCTAAGCAATTTCAGATGGGAGATAGTTCCAAATTGTTCTGATTTATCAAAAACATTGCAATTAACTGAAAGATATCAATCTACTTATTGCTTGATCAGGGATCCAGATGGTATTATTTGCAGTATTCACCATGCAGTATTCAGCACTGTAAGCAATATAATATGTTGCAATGTGATAAAGTGGACAACACTATGGATAACAACAGCAATTTTCCAAGAGAACAAATCCTTCTGTGCACCCTTTGTTGGAGCTTATTTTAATGGTGGTTGTTGGATTAAATCAAGCTGCTCAGTTATATATACGTGAAATGTGCTAACAAACATGGGTTTTAAACATGTATTGAAAAAAATATTATCATTTGATTAAATTATTAGAATAGCAACTGTGAAACCTACCTGGCTCCCTATATATAGGTGTTTTTCCTTGTATGCTTTGTATAAATGCAACCAAAAGTATGATGAATGGTGCCTTCTACAAGCAAAACACTTTTAAGTATTGTGGTTGATTCAAAAAATTGGGTCTAAACAAATTGGACCATTGGGGTAAAGCGAAGTTACCGGTTCGGTTTCGAGTTCGGGTTCGAGGGTTCGGTCTGTGGGTTTGGGAATTTTTTTTTGGGGGTTGAGTTCGTTTTGGGTTCGTTAATACAAAATCATATAAAAATCAGAAATATATACATATTTGCAGCAGTAATTAAGTTCAAAATTCACCACCATATTAATAGTCAAATAACATAGCAAAAATACACCACCACTTTCATAGTCAAATATTAAAATATTAGTGATACTCAAATGCCATGATATAAATTAATGTTCAAACATAAAAATGTCAAGTGTTTACAATCAGCCATTATTGATCATTGATCAATCATATGGGTCATCAAAAAGAGCATCATCAACATCCATATTAGATGCTACATTTTGTGTAGAACCACAAATAGCGTTAGTGGCACTCGCACAAGCACTGACACTAGCACTCTCATGCTCAGTAGCTGCCTCAGGCTCGTAGTCATCATCAATATCAAGTGCAGCTAAGTGACTTGTGGAAGCAACCAAGTCAAGACGCTCTGGCTCAATATCCCACCTCCTTGAGTCTCCTTCTTTGTAGGAACTTTGCTTGTGTGTAATGAGGCACAAATTTGAATGCACATACATCAAGTCCTTTGCCTTTTTTGAATGTAGCCTATTATGCTTTATTGAGTGGATGAAGGAGTATGTGCTCCAATTCCTCTCAGCAGAAGATAAACTAACCTATTAAGACCAAATTAAATAGTTAACTTAAGAGTTACAAAATTTAACTAAATAAAATATAAATAAAAATAAAAATTACAAAATATAAAACTTAAATTTAAAAGATAAAATATTTTGACTATAAAACTTACTTGGGATAAAAATTTTATTGCAAGAGGTTGGAGGTGTGTGTATTCTTGGCCATGGAAGTACTACCAACTATGAGCATACACTCTGTACTTGTCTCGAAGAGCATCAAGACCACAATCACTGGAGCATGCAAAACTCATGAACTCAGCCCTCACTAGATCACATTGGTTACAATCACTAAAGAGTCTACGAAGTGGTGTCTTGTACCCTTGAGCCACTTCAACATCTCTATATGGAGCAACTCTTGATGAAACTGAAAGTATCTCAGCACTATAATATTTGGGACTCAATGCAAAAGTGAGAAGATGCAACAGAGTGGTCATTTTGTTCCATCTCTCTACAATGATTTGATGTAGCTCTTTGAAGAACGTTTCTTTAGGATCGTCCTCTTTTGCATTGATGATGGTTTTCATCTTCTCAATCATTGAGTCGATGCCATCATATACTTCGCCTAAACAAGGTCTATCCATGTCAGTGTAACGAATCATGCTCAATATGGGCTCAATGAAATTGAGATACTCAACACGATCCCACCAATTGTCATCAAGGATCATTTGCTAACCTTATTTTCTATTTTAGTGCTAGATTGCCTCCATACAAACCAATTAAGGTTGATGACCATATTAGAGAGTGCCTCACGAACCTTCATAAGTCGTCTCAACACAGTTGTGTTGGAGGCAAAACGGGTCTCAACAACCTATTTGAAAATCAAAATAAAATATAATTAAATTTACAAAATCAAAATTTAAAATTAAAAGAATTAGAAAATTAAAAATATTGAGAATTCAATTAACTTACCTTCAACAACTCCAATTTTGAGAATTGTCTAAATATGCCTTGTGTCATATGGTGGTTGGTGACAAACATTTGGATGTCTTCGGCCTCAACATACACTTGTTTAATCCACTCAACTTTGTTTCCAATTTTTTGTAGCATTAGATTGAGGGAGTGGACAACACAAGGTGTCCAAAAAATGTGTGAATACTTCTCCTCAATCAATAACCCAACAACCCTACAATTTTTTGCATTGTCAGTTACAACTTGCACAAAATTTTGATGGCCCTCTTCTTCAATAGCTTGACAAAGGATGTTAGCAATAAATGGACCATCCTTCACCTATCCTTCACAATCCACTTCTCTTAAAAACATTGCCCCTTAAGGGGACATGACAATAAGATTGATCAATGGGCAATTTTTTGCATCTTTCCATCCATCAAAAATGATGGTCACCCTTGTTTCGATCCATGAATCCCTTATGGGCTTCAAAGCTTCCACTACATGTTTCACCTCTTTATCTAATAAGGTGCAACACACCTTCTCAAAACTTGGGCCCTTATATCCCTTTGGAGCCTCATTAATAGATTTCACCATTTTTTGCCAATATGGTGAACAAACAACGTTGAATGCCAATCCATTGGCATAGACACATCTTGCTATGTCTTGATCAACAATCTCTCTTGCCTCATTCTGAAATGAAGTTTCCAATAGTCCCTTATATCTTTTATTTGTAGAGGGCACAGTTTTCTCTTGAGGGATGGACATAAATGGATGGCTATCTATAGGTGGAAGTTGAGAAGGCGGTGTAGGGGGCTTCATCACTTGAGATCCTTTCTTTAACAAAGGATGACTTGTTTTAAGAGTGATTGCTTTTTGGTTTGCTTTTTCTTGCCCAACAATATATCCCAACACTATATCATTTGGAATGCCTTGTTTATCTTCACTTGGACAAGCTTTGATGCCTAGTCTAGGGATCCTGCACAAGTGCCCTTTTACTCGACTGTATGAGCTCGAATATCTAACATGGAAATGACTACAAATCCAAACATATGCTCCACCACTTGAAAGTTGTTGAACCATTTCAACATATTTCCAAAGGGGAGAGTTTGGGTTTATTTTGAATCGAGATTGGTTTGAGCCTGAGGAGGTAGAACCGGTTGCCATTGTAATACCTAAGGCACAACACATTGAAATTTTGCTAGTGAAACTAAAAGACTCAATTAATTTCAAAAAACTGAAAAAATTGAACATGTGTTATGACACTTGGAAGAATGAAAACAAAACAAAAACTTAAAAACAAAACAAAAGAGTTCATTTGATAAAAAAAATGTAATTTTTTTTTTTTCAAAAATCTTCAAAAACCTACCTCTTTTGAAGAAATCTTGCTCTACAATCTTCTTGGCAACAAACGGACACTTGCAAGTGCTTAGGAATAGCACAACAACCAACTTCGAACAATCAACGATCAACCTTCAAGTCTATTCAAGCTTGTGCAAGCAAGAGAGAAAGTTCAGCAATGGAGGCAAATAAACTTGTTTTTCATTCACAAATTGTCAAATGCGTATGTTTTTACCTATTTGATGTGTTAGGAGGCAAATATTAGGGTTAGAGGGAATATTTTAGTGTTTAGAAGTCAACAAAAAGTAAAAAAAAAAGAAGCAAAAAAATGTTGGGAAAAGTGCGGCTTGGGCATGAAACTTCTTGGGTTCTACTTGGGTTCGAACCTGGTCCGTTGAAATCGAACCCATAGTCTGGTTTTTGAACCTTGGTCGAACCCACAGGCTGATTTTCGAACCTTGATGGAACCCTTATCGAATTGAACTAGGATTTCGAACCCTGGTTGTTTCGACCCCAAACCAAGAGGCAAAAGGCAACAAACCAATAACTTAGGGATAAAGTGTTTACATTTGTGACGAGGTCATCACTGAAGAAGGTGATGGAATTTGACATCATTGAGGACTATGATGATGCTAGAGGATTGTTTGGGGTGGTATGTGACATCTTAGAGAGCCTTCAAAAGAAGTTTGTAGGCAACAAATGACCTAGAAAACCATAAAAGAGCAAATTCACTGATTTGTAGGTGGCCAATGCATTGCAGACTATGGTGAATGTGTGATTGCCCTAGTGAATGCATGGTTGTGCTGGTAAATGAGTGGTTGCCTTAACCAAAATGTAGACGCTAGTCTATCAGAATTAACAAACCTATCACAACACAATTAGAATGTAGAATACAAGGATTTTTTGTTGTTTGATCTTCCAATTTGGCATTTTGTCCTCCATTTCTTGAGGCAGGGAGGCTGGAGGGGTGTTATATCTTTTTCTTGTGATGCATATGGGGCTAGCTCTCATTGTATGGTTGTTTTTTGTCCATATTTTGATTATAACAAGTGTGTTTTTTGGGTTTGTTCATGGTGAGAGTGACGTTACAGGTGTTGTAAGCGCTTCAAACTTATTATTGTAATCAAACATTGCATAGCAAAATGGGGAGTGTTTACTCTCTATTGTTGGAGTTTTTAAACCTGGTATTTGGTTTTCTTGTAGGGTAATTATGTGTTCACATGTTATGCATGTTTCCTATTTGGTTTCTTAGTATGCTGAAATTATATATGTTGTTTCCTTTATATTCATGTTGTTATGTTTGATGGTCATGTAAGGAATATCCTACTTGTTTATAGATCAAATCGGCATCAAAGCAGCTATATCTTTGGGAAATTTATTTTTCTAGGAGTTGCAAGTAAATGCCGTTCACAAAATCATGTAGGGATGAGTTTGTAACCTTTTGTTTTATTCATTTGTTGGGATGATATATGTTGTTTCCTTGATATGCATGTTATGTTGTTTGACAACCATTAGAGGTGGCTTGTGGTGTGTCTTGGGGATTTGTTGAAGAAATTTCATGGAGTATGTGTTTCAAATGGCAATGTGAGGAGTATTCTAATAACCCATTAGTGTTTCTAATGGCAATGTTTGTGGGTTAGTGTTAATGGTTTGTGTGCTTTCATTTGATGATTAACAACTCACACAACAAAGATGTCTTAATAGAATATGACACTTTTATCAAATTGCTGAGATAGCAAATAAGTTAAAGTTGGGTAATTGCAAAATGTATGATAATCAATTCACATAATAAGTAAAGGGGTGCCATAGGTTTTCCCTTGCATTCTAATTTTCTCTATTACATAACCAAGAGCATTGACAAAAATTACATGAAGGGAGTGAAAGAGGACCTTGTTTGATGGATTTCCTTAGGTGAATTGACTTGTAGGGTTCCACTAACACAAACCTGTTTTGAAAAACTTGTAAAGGGGGTTTGTTGCAACTTTTATAAAAAAGGTAACAAGGCCAAGTCAATCCATCATGTTCAAATTGAAATCCCACTCAGACATGTTTTATACTTTGTGAAAATCTATTTTAAAATGGAGAGCTCCTTGTCCATATTCATGTGCTATTTGATGTCTCAAGAGTTGGTATAAAGTTGTCAAGATTGAATCTACCTTAAATATTATTAGGCATGGCCTTGCTTGAAAGATTTTGACTGCTTTGTACTTTTTTAATATTAAGTCTTTTTTTGGGTATGCATATAACGATTTATAAAAACCTTGAAATTTTCTCAGCTAGAAACTATTCAATCCATGTTTCTCAATTCCAACCCATTTTCCATATCATGTTCTGTTTCTCATTTATGAGAACACAGGAGGGAATTGAATCCTGTACTTCCCCTGTGAACATCATCGTTATCTACAAACACTTGGCCATTGGGTCCTTGTACTTATTCACCATTCCAAGGTTGATGCTAGGTAATTTTGAGATCTTGCGGGGCACTGGATCACAAACTAAAGATAATTGTTTGGACAATTGATTTCTGGTTCTCTCTCTCCATACACACCGCTAAGATCACAGGGCAATAGCTTCAGTATCATGGGGAATTTTTTCAAGTTCTTGCTTGAAGACTGAAAATTATACACTATTTGGTGCTACAGAAGTAGAAGTATCCATTGAGGTTTGTGCAATTGCTGTGATTCAATCTGGTGATTGTTTTTTTTTTTTGATAACCCAGGGTGTCCTCGTGTCTCAGCCTGGCAAACCCTTAATGGTGGTGTCTAGCGGAATTTAAGCTTTCGCTCCACCTTTGGAACATGGCGAGCTGAGGCAAGACTAATCCCCGGGGATGCAGCAAACTGCTCGTCGAGCCAGATGCATTGGGTAAAGACCAGGTCTCGGAGTCGAACCCAAGACTCAAGCAAACTCTGCTACCCGTGCGGGCTCAATCTGGTGATTGTTGCCATGGTCTATTGTGACTCTTTTCTATTGCCCTGGTTCAAGTCAATATTTGAAACTTGTTACATTTTGCTGGACTTATTTGAGTGGATGCATGACTTGGAATGCTGCTTTGGCTTGGAATCAACATTTGTCTCCTTGAAGGTTTGCACTTTTAGCTTTGTTTTTGTTCATGCTTGTTCTTGCTTTGCTAGATTTCACATGTTACCCTTCAATGTCACCTATGGTGCCTTGATCAATGTCATTGCTTCATCACCTTCTTACCAAATTTTACTGTTGATCTGATTAGAGGACATACTGTCTTGTTTATGAGGTGGTCAGTCTTTAATTAAATTGGGTGAATGGCAAGAAAAACAACAGTGAGGAATGTTTAAAGTATCTTCTGTAAATGGGTTGAGCATCTAGAAAAGAGACAACTTTGTAAGAATTGACTACCATCTTTAACATGATTAGAAATGGTTTATCACATGCTTATCATGTGGGATAGTAAGCCCTAGTTTATTAAGCTTGTTTATTTAACTGAAATTCTTGCCATGGAATGGAAAAGATAATATCCGGGGTTATTCTTGTGGTTGATTTACTGGGCAAAAGTGACTGCAACTCATTAAAATTAGTAGTGTGTTGCTTCTCTATTTTCTTGTCTTGAGTTTCATGTTTCATGGTCCAATGCTTAGATGGGAACATCTGACGGTACTTAACTTTGTTTCTTTTGTAGGTAAATGCTATTTGTCGAGATCATGGTGTTGTTTGCATATCCAGAGAAGGAAAGAATGTTGAGAAGCTCATCTTTGAGAATGATATTTTGTTTGAAAACAAGGTGTACCTTCTTGTGAACAAACTTGGATAAATGTACTAGTTAGAATTAATATTTCCTTTGTTGTATTAAATTGACTATCGCTAATGCCTATCAAATGCTATTTTAGCAGCACTTATAGGTGAAGAAATGTGGTGTATTTTTATTGATCCTTTAGTGCTAATTTGTTTGAACAGAGGAATATTGTTGTTGTGGATGAGGTGGTGTCAAATAATATCAGCTCCACAAAAGTCAGGTACCATTTGAGCTTCAAACTTTTTCTTATCTAGAATAGAAAGCTCTCATCTATTCTTCTTATGAATATGCTATTTGTTTACATACAAAGTGTGGTCTATTGTAATTAATTGCTTTTGATTGTTTGTTGTGTTGTGTTCCTTTCACATTCTGAAATTTCTGTTTTTGCATTTGAGAATGGAGTGATTATAACAGAGAATGTAACAACTTAGAATTTAATGAAAATAATTATTGAATGCATTGAAGCATACAAGTCTTTTAAGGCAGAGTTGCACAGAAATGGATACCGTATTGGATAATGGTATCCAATATGGATACTGTGAATTTTCAAGATCTCCTAATATAGATAGAGCTATATATGGAAAATTTAAAAGTATACATATATTTAATTATTTACACATCTAGTGGTATAGACTATAGACCATAACTCTAAATTTTTTATTTGTATATATTTTAGTTTATAATATTTATTTTGTGCCTTAAGTGATGTGTGTGTTAACATTTTTTTAATGTTTTATATTTTTTGCAAATTTTGAATTTTTTTCATAAACCCTAAACTGAATACAACACTGGATATGGTTCAAATAGGAGCTCATCTAAGGATACGTCTAGATATGATACTTGTGCTGTATCTAGGAATATTGCGTATGTATTCACATATCTAGACAAGGGAGAGGAAGTATCCAGCAACTCTACTTTAAGGACAACAATAATTGAAGATTGATATGAATAATGGCCCTTGGAATGAGAGGAAATCCTTAAATTAACTAATGCATTAAGAACTTTTTAGAATGCTCAACATGGCTAAATATTTGACAATTGAAGGCATCATTTTAAGTTCAGATTATATTTGAGGAGAGTAAAGTTCAAGAGTTTTCCAGCCATATATGATACACTTATTTTGAAGTTATTCAGATTTTTTATGGGCTACAATCAGGCCTTTAGAATGCTAGGGAACCAGAGTCCTAATTTGAAAAAAGACCAAAAAAGCACATCAGTCCATATTAATTTAAAAGGCTTATAAACAAAGCAGCCATGATCAGAACACTAATATGAGAAGTGTCTACTAATCATAAATACAAAGATTTATAAGTTTAGACAGGTGTTTGCTGCTACTTCTAGTTGATTGGATATTACACAATAAACAGTAAATACGAGAACTATAGCCAGTACATACAACAATTCACAAATATATGTCAATATACGTGCTGTCATCGTAAAAAATTGTAAAACTCAATTGCTTGTCTAGATTTCAACTTCCTTTCACGACAAGAGACAAAATGCAAACACACCAGCAAAAAGGAGGATACCACACAAATCAAATGTAATGACAAGATGAATGAAAGAGGGAAAAGAAATGAGCAAACCTTTGCACATTTGAATGCTTTGGAAACCTATAGCTTGAAGAGAAACTAAGGTTTGGATTGTTTGGGAGCTTGCCACAAATGGTCAAGCCCCTATTTTAGCCTTTCGGCTCCCATAAGTAGTCAATGATGGAGAAAGAATAGAAAATGCGTGTGCAATTAGTCTAAGTGTATCTAGAACTAAGAACAACAAAGTAAAATTTATGAATATAACTTCTAGGTCTACAAGAAGTGATAAACTAGTGCAATTGAGAGTGTTAGAGGAAATGAACAATCCAACAAATGCCAACAACACTACAAGAGTTCACAAATGCAATAAGGAAATGAAAATAAAGGCCAAGGGAAATATTTAAAAATAATCACCACTGAAATGGAGATGAAAACCTGCAAATAGCACAAGAAAAATGTCCTCAAGAATGGAAGAGAGATGAAAAAATCAGCACAAGATTGCGAAGTGCTCAAAGAACCTTCAAATGTTGGAAAAAGTGCTGGTAACAATCACATTAAAAGCTTCAACAAAGAGCATGCTTACCAAAGAGTATAGCAAGCTTGAGAAAATTTCAATGAGTGAGTGTTATGTTCAAAATTAGAGCCAAATGGAATATGGAGAGACATACAATTTGAATTGGTCATTGGAATTCCTATCACAATGGTTAAAACGTATGCCTAGTGGAAGAAAGGTGGTAAGGTTCATAGAAAATCATTGTTGTACAGCTGGAATTTTAGTGGATGCCAACGCGTTATGTGGATGTCCACACGTTGTGCTGGTGTCCAAGTACAATAGGTTATTTGAATACTTGACACATCAACATAGCATGAGATAAGTATATTAGCAACATTGGTTAACACAAAAGAGGAAAATCATATGAAAATACATAAGACAAGTTGGCACCAAGGGCAGGAAGAGGTTAAGGCGAGGCCAAATGAGCCTAAGAACATACTACGAGCTATGAACATTAAAGCTCAAAATCTTTCACGATGGCCTGCAATGAAGAAGATGAGAATGGTTTCGGGGATGAGAATGGAAGGGAGGCCATTTTTAGGAGACGGCAGGGGACAACTATTAAAAAATAGGGGAAGTTTAAAAAATATAGAAAATTTCAAATATGATAACATTGATAAAGCAATCATCATATACATCATAGAACGTTAACACATAATATTATAGTTCAATTGAGATTTTCATTCCATAAAAAGCGACAAACACATTAAGTATTAGCAAAATTTAATTGCTTTCATTGACGATGTGCATATATATTATATAAAAATTACAACAAAATGCCCCAAAACTACAAGTTTCAACTACAAAATGACAAAAATATAGAAATATGCAGCTGTCCCTAATTAGCATCTCCTAACATTGCATCAAAATTGAAGTCTTAAGTCATTGGCACTATGAGAGGTCTCATCCCGATCCAATGGAACCCCAAGAAATACATCATGTCCTTCCTCATCATCAACTTGTGTATTATATTCCAGATCAACATCCCAATGTGTACCTGGAGTCTAATGATACACAAGAGTTTGTCAATCTTGAAGCCACAAGGAACTATGCATAGCCACTAGCTTCTCCGCTCATCTAGAGGTAAGCCTATTCCTCTTGATTGACTAGATGAAACTATATGTAGACCAATTCCTCTTTGCAACAAAGGAACTAGCAACCTGTAAAGGGAGACAAGTGTCAAGTATCCTCAACTCTGTGCATCTTTGCCATGCCATGCCCACCATCCATGGGGTTGGTTTGAGCTAATGTAGCTCTATCCATCCTCGGGTTTGGTCTATTGAATGTTGTGCCATGAAGATACAAAATGGCTAGCCACTGTGCTTGAAGTTTGCTAGACTCCTCAGTATACATTTTTCCAATCATGAAGCCTTCTTTCACCTCTTCATCATCAAATGGAGGCACTCTCTCAAGTCTTGCTGCATACCATTTGGGATTTAGAGTGTAGGCTGCCATATGAAGTCGGGTGTTCATAGTGTTCCATCGCTGCATCACAATGGGCCTAATGTGTTCCTCGTAAAATCCCAAATTAGGGTTCATGCTATGAATTGCTTGCTTCATTTGTCCGAGCATGTTGTCAAATGTCCCATAAATCTCTCCAAGGCTAGGAGAGTCTATATCAACATATCTTATGACTAGCACAATAGGTGAGATGATGGAGCAAATATATTTGCAAAGAATGAAAATAATTTAGTAAATTTACAAGTTAGAAACTTAGAAACAATAAAAATTATAAAACCAGAAATTTAATAATAAAACCAACAATTTATTAATTTAATATCAATAATAAAATGAAAACCACAAATTTAATACTAAAATCAGCAATGTATTAGTTAATATTAAAATCAAAAGTTTAATAATAAAATCAGCAATTCATTAAAAACAACAATCTCTTACCTCATTGTGAACCATCAATCATCGTTGAGGATTTTATTTTGACACTTCTTCCTTCAGCTGTGTTTGCCTCTACCCATTAATTGTAGAGGCTTTTGCACCTCAATCATCCTCTCCAACAAAATAAAGTAGCTAGCATATTTGGTATCTATAGGCTTGAGGAATTCCTTCCTCGAAAAAGTCCTAAAAAAGCAAGTGATCTTTGATAATTGCAAATGAACATTTGAATGCCTCTTAGCGTTTGACACCATTGCCTTCACCAGATCTATTTTCTCAATGTCTTTCAATGTGCTATTCAACACATGAACACATGGGGTCCAAAAAATGTGCTTGTAAGCACCCTCCACCATCAATCCAACTAACTTGCATACACGTCCGAATCAATCACTACTTGTACAACATTAAAGGGTCCAACCTCTTCTATGACATCCTTAAAGATCCGAAATTCTCTCTTCCCCGAACAATCAATAGCTCTATGAAAATAAGACCTTGTTGTACATGTGACAATGACATTGATGAGTGGCCGATGTCTAATATTGGTCCACCCATCCTTAATGACAGAGTAACCATTCCTCATCTAAACTTGTCTCAACTCCTCTATCATTATACTCACCTTGGAAAACTCCTTATCAAGGAGGGAGGTGCATAACTTATGATCTCCAGGGGGGACATATGAAGGACCAACAACAAATGCATCTTTGAACATTTGTTTAAAATTTGGAGAGCATGCCACATGAAATGGTATGGCATTAGCATAGAAAGATTTGGCAACAAAATTGTCAGCTACATTTCGTGATTGCATTTAAAACATGCTTGCAATTAGTGGACCTTTTCTTTCCTCTTTCACTGTCTGGCTCAACACTTTTAGATTTAGTAGCAGTAGCAGTAGACAATGATCCACTAGGTTGCAAACACTCCATTGGCATTTCTTTTTTTGTCCGCTTCATCCTTCATGTGCAACCTAGTCACCTCGGCCTTCTCAGCTAATGTTATGGTTTTACATGCTTTTACCCCTTGACAAGGTATGCCCTTTGCTCACTTCTCTTCCCTTCTCGCACTTGGTTTCTCACAGCTGCGCTCTTCTTTTTTCTTCTCTTTGCAATTTGTAAAATGACACAAATGAGCTTTTTTGTTTTTGTTTTTGAATGTTATAATACTTTGTTAAGGTTTAGGTTTTATATAAAAGGGTGTGGGGGCCATTATGGGCTCCACACTCCTTTATTTTTTATTACTTTTGTGTTTCAAAACAAAAATGAAATACAAAGTCCATCTTTGGGACAGTTAGGGGATGTCCAAATGTTCCTTGTCTATTTAGGGATGGCTAGCCATCTCTTAGCATATTTGAAATTTTTTCAAATGTCCTCAAGGCGTTTCTAA
Source organism: Sequoiadendron giganteum (assembly GCA_007115665.2). Taxonomy (NCBI): domain Eukaryota; kingdom Viridiplantae; phylum Streptophyta; class Pinopsida; order Cupressales; family Cupressaceae; genus Sequoiadendron; species Sequoiadendron giganteum. The sequence goes on along the minus strand of CM021101.1, from coordinate 651,161,149 downwards.
TTGCAAAAAGATTGAGGGATGGCGGGGGACGTTTCCAACCCATCCCTGTGTCCTTGAGACATTTCTTGTTGGGGACATCCCTGTTTCAATCGAAGATGCATCCTCGGGGTACATAGATACAAACATTATAGGATAATATTTTTTTTCACAAAAATAATTGTATGGGCAAATTTTGCTAAAAACATGCTTTATCCCACGTTTCGATTTCTCTTCAAAGAGCTTTTCATATATTTCCATAGTTCCACAGATTTTCCTAACTTAGGGATAGATTTCAATCAAAGAACAAAAGAAATTCAGTTTTTGATACAAAAACAAAGGCAAGAAAATTAGAAATGTACAAATGATTGAAATTTGAAGTAGCAGGGGTTTTGTATGCAGACTTCTATCTCATTCATCACTTAGTATAGCTGATCAATAGTTAATATTTTTCATAATGACAATGATCCTTGTCATTCAAATAGAGGTACAATTAGTCCAAGTATGAGATCAACATAGATGATGAAGGGTAGATCATTCGAGTTTTTCTATTTTCAACTACAATTTGGTGCAAAGAGGTCTATAGAGAGGGGTTTTCAAATTTAGGATTTTTGGTGAATTGTTAGAGTTTTAGGTTTTGTTAGAGGGTTTGCTATGTTCCAAATAGAGAAGCTTTGTCCTCCAAAGCCAATTGTCAGAAAATCTATTTTGAGCCTTACTATTTTTGAGGAGATGAGCATATTTTGAAAAAGCTATTTTTAGATTTAGATTTTAGAAGATTAATTGTTAGTCGATAGTTATCCTTATCGAGAGTCTAAGCGAAGATTGCTTGAGTTAAGGTTTAGTATTTTTGAACCAAAATTGTGTAATAAGCTTGCTTTATGTACAAGCAAACTATTCTTATCATATGAGTTGTAGCTAGTGTAAGTCACAAGGTTTGCCGAATTTCGACGAACATTAGAAAAATTTATAGAATTAGTAAAAGTTCATCTATAAATTCATAAGGATAAAAAAATATTTTTGAAATGCATTGTTGTTAGGGTTTTCAATAGATTTTTTAAAAAATGCTTATCATTGGTCGAAATGCGATATTAGTTTGTAGTAGAAGAGGTCGTGATAAAAATTGTTTGGGCATGGCTTAGATGGGCATAGTTGGGCTCGGAGCAGAGGTGAATGCCTCCTACAAAATCTGTAATGTCCCCGTTTTCAATCACTTCAGCATCGTAGTTAGCTCCGGCTTCCTTGGTGAGCGCCAACCTTGTCAGAATGGAATATAGTGGTTGGCATCAAGCTTTGGGGTTTTTGTTGAGTATGTTGATGCTTTCCAAGAGTAGTTACGACTTGTTGGGTGCATTCCAAACATCTTGGAGAGAAATGTTATTTTGGAAAGTGCCTATTTTCAGTAAGTCAGATCTCGGGTGAGTTCTTGAGTATATTGGCATCTCCAGTTCTCAATTCCAGACTATTTTTGCATTTTTCAAGTTGGGTGTGCAAGAAATAATTAATAATTAAATAATTCATTGTAAGTTATCAAATAAAAGCATATTTAAATGACAACTTAAATTAATTATTTATAAAGTAAAGTGACTAATGTGTCAAAAATGTTAAATATTTAAATAAAGTTACTTTCTAGAGCAATAAGGATTATTATTATTAAAAAGTGATTTTAAATTATAATTTTCTGAAAAGTTCCCAAGAGGATTATAAAAGAGGGCCGAGGAGTCTTATTTGAGCATGCTTGATTATCTTTTCTATTGAGGATTTTTGAGAAGCTTCTTGAGGAGCACAAACCCTACAGGTTATCAGTTTCAGTATTGAGAGATCTACCGTAGCTGATTACAAGTGGAGTCACATTGATTTCACATTTGGGTTCATTGTCAGGGGATTTTAAAAACTTTCCAAGTCTTGTCCCAAGGCAAATTTCAGAGTTTTATGTTGAGTTATCTGCAGAGGAGAAATAAGGTGATACAAATTTTGTCTTAGCTGCAAGCCATCATAGTTATCCATTTAAAAAAGATAATACTTGACGTACTTTTTACAAGGAGTTATACTTTGTATTAAAGGGGCACCATAACCAACAAACACTATTATATTTCCTTTGTAAAGCCATAGCAAATATGAGTGATCAACGCCGTAACATTCACAATATAGGTGCCGTATAGTGAAGTTAGAAGGGGTTGATGAAATACAATGTTGAAAGCTTGCGCAACAAAAGACAAGCGTGACATGGATTTTGCAAGGAAATTGTGGGTAGTGAGAAGACAAGGAGCGGCCGCCAAAGTCTTTAGGTTTTCAACTTCCCATTAAAGATCCCTACTCTACCACTTGCACCATTAGTGCATGGGGAACGATGAATGTTTGGGAAGATTTGTAAGACTCACAATTCCCTTGGGAAGAGTTGCACTTATTTTAGAAGCTGATATTATTCATAAACTGCATCATATAGGAGTTGGAAGTTTGTCATAGCTTAGCAAATATTATTTAAATAATTTCTCAACATTATACTGAAAGTTATGTATTGTGCAAACAACATTAATATCTAAAGGTTTATTTGCATTAACAATGATTGTTTTGATTGGGGATTTTTGTTGCCTTTGTCTTCTTGGGTCAGTATTGCTGTTACTGAGCAGATGGTTTGATGCAACTTTGCTGCTTTGGTGCCTGACTGTTCCAGGTGTTGTGGGTTTGAGGTCCCTGACAAAACCTGATGATGACTCTCTTTTGGGTTCAAGGTCTTGGAAAAACTTGGTTGAGGGTTTAAGGTTCTAGGTAAAACTTGTTTGTATTTGGTTAAGGGCTTTTGGCCCCTGCTTTTCCTTTGTGTAACTTGTGTTGTTTTGTTGTATTCTTAGTGCTGCTACTGTTTGGCTGCTGATGGTATATGTTTTATCTTTGATGTAGCATGTTCTTCTTAGAGTCCCTTCAAAACCGTTATGTAATGGGTTTTGAGTCCCATCAAAACCTATTTTTCCCTTAATCAAAAACAATGTTATTTGCATTATACGAAATGAAAAATTTATTGTTATGAAAATTATTTACAAACTCTTCGAAATGAGTGGAAACTCTTCAAGCACAATTGAATGCAAACTATTTGACGAAATGTTTGAACTCTAAAATTTTTTAAAAAAAATTACAAAAAATATTTGTCAAAATTGGTCTGGAATATTACAAAATCGATATTTTGGCACTCACAACTATAGAAGAAAGGCCCCTAAAAAAATGATAGGCAGCCAATCGCTCTCTCTTGAATGAGGCTTTGGCAATAAACATCCAAACCTACCTTCATTTGATAGCCAGATAGACCAAAGTTGGGGTTAAACAGGACCGGACTTCACTAGCGAACTCCCACCCACTCCAATGCCTTTGCACGACTCCACTAGAAGTTGGTAGGCTGGTTTTTCTTTTTTAAGTTTATTTTATTGACGTTTTTTTTGTTCTTTTATAAAATTATATATGAAATTAATTTTTTTAACAATAGAGTTTATAAATATATATATTTTTTGATAGATGAAACGGGCTTTAGGGGGCCTAACCCCGAATACTCTTTGAAATTTCATAGCCCATACGAGCAAAGTAGACATTACAAAATGCAGCCATCGATCAAAAAGTAGTCATGCTATCTAGCAGCCCTACGCGTCGTCGTCCACCACCAGCTCCGCGCTCGCCACCACCAGCTCCTCCATCTCCACTTCCTTGTCCCCAACCTGTGACATTGGCAGAGCAAGTTCCTCCAGTCAATTCATCATGTTGCAAGTGCCTGTGAGTTCTTTTAATAGATTGATATGCCTTGTGACTTCCCACATTCTCGACTCCCTATCATCTTCCACACCCCATATCACAAAGGGGATCCAAGGCCCATTGTAAGGCTCAGTTAGCACTCGCCAAATAACACTTGACGACTGAAAAGACCAACCCAGGAACTACCATGGCCATCCTCCATCGTGCCACTACCAGCCGTCGCATCAGAAATCTAACCATCTCAATGTCCTCACACGTCTCCAAGAGCCAAGCCATGAACATTGAAGTGACGTCCAAATTAACTCGGTAGCAATACGCAGACTTTAAAAACTGTCCCCAATATTGATTTGATCACCCCTAGAGTGTCCTCTTCTTGTAGCTTGAAAATCTTCGTCAACCTCGCTTCAGTCACCACTTTGTGGAAAGCCAGTTGATTGTCCTTCGCGTCGAGGCTGATAGCAGTCTCCATTGCTTGAATGTTGTTCAAACCATCTGCTCAAGCTGGGATTTAAAACAGAGTTTAACCACCAACATATCCTTCTTAATTGCCAGCTCTGACAACGAATTAAAGGCTGCCATTATTCCTTTCCCTCCCTCCGTGCTCCACTCGTGCAAAGATGATATTACGGAGCACTGGCGTACCACCGTGCTCATCTTCAATTTCAGTTGCCTCCTTTGACAACCGATATGCATCACCGTTGCCTTCTCGGTAGATGTGAGATACCTTGAAGTTCTCCGAGTTATCGAGAAGCATTATGATCTCCGATAGCCATTTATTAAGCTTCCAATTTGGTGTAGATCTTTTTTCCTTATCACATTTATCGTGATTAAAGAATCTCCTTCTAGGTGAATCCGTTTAGCCCCCAAGCACTTAACCCAACTGGAGACCCAAGCAAGCTACCTGAAACTCCGCTTCGTTATTTGTCCCATACACCAAGCGCTTCGTCCACATGGCCTCACTAACACCTTTGTAATCACAGAGTATACACCCAACACCGGACGGGCCCGGGGTACCCTTTGCTGCCCCATCAAAGTTCACCTTAATCCACCCTTCATCTGGTGGTTTCCATTGCATTTCGTACCTCAGATTCAAACCAAGATTAACCTTCGAAACCCCATAAACGGGGGGTTTATAAATATTATTTTATTTGCATTAAATTTTTATTAAAATATTAACATTTAAGATATTTAAATTTAATATTATTTTATTTTATTGTTTTATTTTTTAATAAATCTTTAAAAGATATGAACATTTAATAAATAAAAATTTAATATTTTAAAATATTTAATTTATTATTAATATATAAAAAATATTAACATTTAAGATATTTAAATTTAATATTATTTTATTTTATTGTTTTATTTTTTAATAAATCTTTAAAAGATATGAACATTTAATAAATTAAAATTTAATATTTTAAAATATTTAATTTATTATTAATATATAAAATTTAACCAATTCAAATATTTAAATTAAATTTAAGAAATATAATTTTGTTTTATTTTAATATTAACAAATTTAAATATTTAAATTAAAGTTTCAACTTTTATTTATTGTTTCTTTAAATAGTCAAATTTAGTTTAATATTATTTAATTTTTAATAATTCTAATTTACTCTCTCTCTATATATAAATCAAATTTATATAATGTGAATTTAATCATGATTTTTTTTTTCAATTTTTTTCACTTTGCTGAACTCAAACTCAAACTCGAACCTTGTGAGATTGTAGTTAGTTATAAGTACTATTTTTACATGCAATAGTTTTGTAAAGATTATAAATAATTTAATAAATGCTTTGGTCACTTAGTTGTCAATGGAATTTAGTAATGTCTATCGTTCATCTAAATTGTTGAGTTTTTTTTGGTGCTATTGTGCTTTTATGGGTTGACTATCACTTGGCACTTATTGAAAGCTTTGAATGCAAGTATTGTGTTTAACTTATAACGTTTTGTGTATTATGTAGTTAAAATAAACTAAAGTGTGTTATTGTTAACTCCAAGCTTTGCATTGCAAGTTGTAGTGAAGCGTGTCTTGTATCTTTGTATGCAATTCCCCTCTTCTAATTTACGTAGTCTTCTGTGTTGAAACTAGATTGTAACTTTTTGTGTACTTGCACTATTTAGTCTTTGCCTTTAGCTGAACAACATTAGCATAGTAGTTGTCATAGGTTTTTGATTGTTGCGCTACTCAATATTTGTCTTTACCTAAACAACATAAGCATGGTAGTTGCCATAGGTTTTATTTTAAGTTTGTTTATATTACATACTCAAAAACATATGTTTGTTTTGTTCACTATGCGTGAAGCACACCAGATGCTGCACATATGTAAATAGCAAGAATATGCTATTTAGATTAGGGTTTTAGGTTAGTTTGTGTTTATAGGGAGCTTGCCCATCTAATTCAAAAAATGATTTTCCATACACCTTATTCCATTTTGTCTCACTGAAAGCTGCAAATTAAAATGCTAGCAAGACTTGCAACAAGGGGACCTATCAAGGCTGTACTTATTCATAATAATAGGGGAAATGCTAAATAGATTGCCTTAAAAAGTTGAAAGCAATAGGGAAAATTTGCAGCATCCCAACAATTCGAAGGGATTGGAGTTACTCGATAATTCATTTTGTGTAGGACATCATTTTTCTTTTCTCCTCCTGAGAGAAACACAACATATTATGTTCATGAGTTGAGAAGAGCTTCAAGATATAACTGTGTATTAGTTTTTAGCATCAACGTTTTGGATCACACTTGTGGTCCATCATCAGGATGAAGAAGAGGAAGAAAATATACCAGGACAACAAATTAACATTAAAACTGTGACATTGATGAATATTCTCTTTAGACAGTCATGAATTTACATGGAAAATTGATTCTCTTCAGAATATCGAACTTTATCTACAGCAATAAGTGAACAATTCAAAATATATAGTTACAAACAGATTCTCATTTGGCACTCATGGATGCAATGGAATAGTATGGCCATTTACCTGCACGGGAATGCAAAGTGGCTAGTGCATTATGGTTGTTTTTGATTCAAATCACAAGCGGTGGTGAATTCTATTGGCACTCAAATCATGGCCAAATATCAAACTGTTTATATGGCTGCTACTCCATGCATTTTTTTACAGCAGATGCTCTTCAAAAGAAAGGTTGATGTGGTCCCACTTGATGTCCCCATTGTCCAAATGATGAACATTGAAAACATCATTCATCTCTTTTCCAATTTCATAATGCCATATCAAATATGGAATAACCTCACCCATCCCTATAACAGCTACCTAATAAGCAAGGACCTTTCTATAAACCGAATTTCAGCTGACTGATCAAAATTGCAATCTGAAATTGGCATCATTAAAAGGATACAAATTCTAATGCCCGGACTTGTGCTTTGGAATATAAATAAGGAGAAGAATAACAGTATATTTGAAGATAACCAGAGAGATGCTCTGATTCTCATCAGATTGGTTCAGGTCCAAATTCATAGTAGTGTACACACAAAACAGTTCAACACATATGAACCTACTGACTTCAGAAATTATTGGCAAAGGGAAAGAAGTGTCGGTCCCACATTCTCATGGGAATTTCAAACTAAATTTTGATGGGGCGACAGTAGGAAAACCCAAGCAAATCCAAGGTTGCAGGAATTGTCAAGAATCATCAGAGAAACAGCTTCTAATAGGCTTTTCAAATTCATGGATATAATACAAATTTATCAGCTTGAAAACACAAATGGCATTGCAATAAAGTTGTGGATCTTTTAGGAAATAAGGGAGATAATCAGGAGCAAACTAGAGCAGGGACTCATCTTGATTAAATCAATGGCCTCCCACTATTAAAATCTTAATTTTATTAACCTGTCAAGAGGGGAAATTCCAAAGTCCATGCATAAGCCTAAGCGAAAACAAATAGAAGCTCATTCGCCAAACTCATTAAGGACCCTTAAGGTGAAAGGAGCCTTCCACCCACATTCACTTGGTTGCTTTAAATCCTTCAGTTCACCTAGTCATTTCAAATCCTGCACATTATCTAGTCATTTCAAATCCCAAACTTTGGAAAATCCCTTAATCCATTCAACTCACATATTTGTGACACCCACAATCAGTCTGCCACATTGTTACCAAATTTAGTTTTGGTCTAGATTTGTCCAATTTGGTTTGGATTTTTCATTTGCTATAGAAGGTTTACTGATTTTTTTTCGAAATTCCAGAGTTCCACATTTTTGATGTCCTGAAAAATCATTTTTTTTGACTCTGTTAATCATGCCCTGCCGCTACATTATCTCCTTCAAGCCTCAAAACATAATAAATGACAAGAGGTGCCCCATGCATAATTTTCAAAGCTACTCTTATAAGAAAAATCAAGTAGAAACAATCCCCCCATGAACTGAGGGTTAAACACTAGCCACTTAATCTTTCTAATGGTGCCCTGTTAGTCATGCCCTGCCACTACATTATCTCCTTCAAGCCTCAAAACATAATAAATGACAAGAGGTGCTCCATGCATAATTTTCAAAGCTACTCTTATAAGAAAAATCAAGTAGAAACAATCCCCTCATGAACCGAGGGTTAAGCACTAGCCACTTAATCTTTCTAATGGTGCCCACATACACCACATGACTCCCACAAAACATGTGTGTTAAGTGAGAAGAAACTGTTCTATTGCTGACTTAAGCCTTAAGAAAAGGATGAATGCAGGCCGTATTATAAAGATAGCCCACACTTCCGAAGGTGGGTATCAATATTTTTCTATTTTAGTAGCCGTGATTATGTTGCCTATCTGCACGATGCCAATACTATCTGCTAAGAGTAATCAATATTCAAACCAATATTAAGTCATGGTCGGTTAACTTATAGCTCAAAACTTCTATCAACAGATCTTGTCAGTTAAGGGTTCACACTGCAGGATTGCACGTCTAAAGCAAATTGATTTAAGAGAGTTGCTGGAGTATTGCTTCTCCTTTTATTGGGTGAAGCAGGACAAGAGAGTCGAAAGTAAAACATATCATGCATTTTGTATGAGGTGAAAACGATGTAGTAATTGTTTACCAAAAATTGAATGCAGTAGCGCACACAAATTTGGTATTTCAGCCACATTTACATTGCTAGAAACTTTAGTTGATGCTAATTTTGTTCAAGTTTTTAACAGAAGACCAGAAGCTTTATTTTCTTGTGTTTTCTTGTTCATAAAAATAACTGGCTAGTGACAGAGAAGAAACAAAATTCACATTATTTGTCTATCCCTGATACCATCTTTTATCTGGCTGAGTGACGTAGTATTGCAATTTATCTTTGATGCAGGCAAAACTTGGCAAGAGGACTGTCTGTGAAGTACTTGACACCAAACCCCGTGATCGACTATATCAAGAAACATAAGTTGTATGTTAACCATACAAAATAATAGAAATGCACTGTTTAATTTTTCATCGTTCAATGTGTGAATTTAACAAATATTTTTCATTTTCTGGAACTAGTAACCTTTTGTACCATATTTATTACTTATGAGTTACGATATTTTATGCACTTCTATGATGCATTTATTAACCATAATCATTAGAACTCAAGAAATTTTGAAATCAAGATGTAGAGTAGTAATTTCTATTAAGAGGGTGTGAAGCATGTCTTGGATTAGATAACACAAAATTCATTTGATAATCGATATCAGCTCTATCAGTCACTTTAAGTCAGGCATTTGCCTGCTTTTAGAAAATTATTAAGCTCATAACCAATCATTGGGGATGGTTTTATTCTGGTTTATTTTGTCAAGAATTCATCATTCTTTTGTGAGTTTCTTAGAGCTGTTTTGTTTGCTATTGAGCATGTCATACACCTAAAACATTTCCTTTTTAACTGGAGGAGTTAGAATTTATATTGAATAATATTGTCTTTTTGCATTAATTGTATTGCAAAGATTCATTTGTTTACCTAACTCAATATTTGGAATATCATTTGGAGTTGACCATTGACATGTAAGTATTGAATAATTCTCTCTCCTTGACATGCTTATTAGTCGGGGTTTATTGTTGGAGTTGGTGATTGAACCCCCACAACATCCCAAGATCACCTACAATTAAAACATGCTACCACACAAGAGAATAAATAACTGATTTGCTATGAAGCCTAAGATTTCATTAGATACAAAAAGATAATAATTACAATATTGATAAATCTTTAATGTAAGGATAAGATGAAAACTTAGTTGAAACCCTTAGATATAATTAAATTAGATCATGACATGTTCTTATCCTAAAACATGAGACAAAAAAATGCATAACCTAAGTAAGTTGAAGTATGCTAGTGTGAATAGATCTTAATAATAACAATTAATTAGGTGATTACTTTTTACCCTAACACCCCATCTTAAATGCAATTTAGGGAGTATGATGAAATGTAAAGATGCACTAGTGATGAATGATGGATGCATGGATGGGTCTTGGCTACAAGGTTTGATGAGGTACCCATATACAAATAAATAAATATCTCAAAACTAGAGAAAATGAGAAAACCTTGTGTAAAAAAAATTATCTCCTAGAAAAGAATGTAATCTAAGTACTGCTTCTATCACAAATGTATAGTATATATCCCCCTCATAGGAGAGAAAATATGAGACTATGAATTCCCCCCTCCACAAAGAAGTAGCTTTTGTGCCAATGATGATACCTTGAAGAGAAAACAATTCACTATTTGTAAACAACACTTCTCCCTTTAGAAAGAAACAAATCCGTTGATGATTATAGAAGCCATTTCCATAATTTGGATGAATAGAGAACCTAAATCCAAATGTGTCTTTGAATGCAACTCTGGTGTCCTCATGGTGGAAAAGGATTTCCCCTCAGAAATAGGAACTAAATGCCCAATTAGAGAAGTGGAACTAGGAGAGGGCAGATTCTAAATTGCATTTGGAAACAATGAAGATGTAATGACACCACTACTATCAAAGAGATAATGCATGTCCCCTAATGAATTCTCCACATTAGCAATGTGACTCCACAAACAAAGATGATATATTTGATAGATAGGAATCCGAAAGGATTAGTGTCAACAAATTCCCTCAAGAGGACCTCCTCCTCTATTAACTCCGTACAATACAGCTCATCCTTGGTGATAGAAGTATGAGTAGCCTCAAAGTTGATCATGGCTTCATCTGCTACATGTTCCGAATGCAAGGGTTCATATACTATCTTCATTTTAGCTCCATGCTTGGTCTTGAGGATCAAGTGTGACCAATCCAAGGAAAGATATCCACCAATCTTGGAAGTGAACACTCGGGATAAGCAAAGATCGAACATGGGAGGGACATTGATGATCACAGTATCCCGTTTAACTGTGATGTTAGGGCATGCAAATAGAGTTAGAGGGAGGTTCTTGATGATACCTACAGTTTCAACCTTATTCCTATCAAGTTGCATAACCCCTTTATTTAAAGGTTCCTAGCTAAGTCTTAAGGCTTCAACTTTTTGCTTGGGCACGACTGTGGTGCTAGGACTGAAGTCAATCATAGAATTGTGTAACAATTTCTTACCCACAATGAGGGTCAAGAAAAAGGGCTTTGGTTTCAGCTTATCCTTACCTCTTGCTGAGGAATCCTCTGTATTATTCATAAGGACTTTGGCTTGAGATGGAAAATTGATGGACTTTCCTCTGGAGGGTTGCTCTGTCAGTTTTGTGCTTGTATCTTCCAGTAGGGAATTCTACAACAATGATTTTTGCTTCGAAATAGCTAAGATATTCCAAAGAGGTACATTAGTAGAGGCTTTCTTCAATTGCTCCACCACATTGAATAGCGGTGGGTTCATAGACTTTTGCTCCTCTCCACCGGACCTCATTACGATAATCTCCTTGCGGGGGGAGATTGTTGTGCAATTACAGGGGCACCAAAAGCTTGGCCGAGAGCACTTTTGGGCTGTGGAGTGATTGGTTTGCCTGTGATTCTCCTCTTTAAGCGAGTGTTATAATCTGATTGCACTTGTGGGGCCTCTGATGTGGATGCCTCATTTGCAAATATCACCTCTTCTTCCATCCATGAGAAGAGCGTGTACTCAGGAGCTATATCCGTTTCTTGCTCTAGGGACACCCCTTGCATCTGTGCGGTGAGTGCCACATTTTCATTTGTGGAGAGGTATATGCATAACCTCCTAAACTTGACGCAACACCTTGGCTACGCTGTTCCACCACTCTTTATTGTAGATTGTCGTGCGAACAATTTCGGGGCATATGTGCTTCGTTGTAGGGAAACACCAGAGGTTGATATCATCCACGAGATTATTTTGCCCCGCTTCCAATTCTCTATTTGAACTTGGTGGGACATTAGGCAGTGGAGTAGGTACTGAAACCATTTGATTACTAATTTGAGCCTGTGGACTCGTGCGCGAGCCTTCTTGGAATTGGTTCTATTGGTAGGAATGTCTCCCGCCTTGATAATTTTGATAATCTGGCTTCTGGGGCATGGACTGATTCCACTTTATAGTAGTTATTTCATTCGAGATACTTCGCAACAACTCGTTGACATCGTTCATCTCATCCCTTGAAGCATATGATGTAGAAGCGATGTTCTGTTGTGTGCTCGAATATACATACATAGATTGAGGAGTAGGCACACTGACTAAAGCTATCTCCGGGGTGGGAGCTGACAAGTCTGCAAATATAAGCATCACATGCCGAGGTGGTAGCTTTCCGACATCAATCAAATTGGTCTTTGCTGTAACAATAATGCTATATACGTCCAACAAGGTATTCCCACCAAGAGACTAAATCGTCATTGAGATGTCGATGTTGATAGATTTAAGGTAGAACATGAATGCCGAATCAGGAGGCAGGCGGATTGTTGTCTGGATCCTCTGCCAAGTCATGTGGAACCTGGTATTGAAATCAGTCATGGCCTCTTGAGGGGCTTGCTTGATAGTCACCAGTTGTTGGAATAGCGAGGACCGACCTATGTTGTTCAAAAACCGCTCATAGAAAGGATCTCAGAGTTGGTCCCAAGTACCGATGGTATTGGCTCCCAAAGTGCGGTACCAATGAAGGGCTTTGCCTTTGAAAGAGGTTGCAAGTAGCCTTAGTGCTTCATTTTGGTCAGTTACACCATGCACCAGACATATGTTCGCCACATCTTGTAGATGTTTGGATGGTGTCTTCGAGCCTTCCCAAGTGAATTTTGGTACAAATTTCAAAGTAGAGGTTGAGATAGGGGCCCAAACAATTGGTGCTACTGGTGCAATGAGAGGACTTCCTACATCCCATACCACATAATTTTTGTTAGCTATTTGCAACATGGCTGGTGGAAGGGTCGGGACATTTAATAGATAGGTTCTTGTTCGTACCGTTACCAACGGTGGTACTAACAGGCTAGGGTTATTCATAGTTTGAGATCTAGTAACAGGTCTGTGGCTCATATGCCCACTTAAGATTCAGATACCTTCAATACCGTCCCATCGGGCATGCCAGAAAAAGGAACTGTTGATGCTGAAAATTGCTAGGCGAACAACCTTATGGGAAACTTAGTAAATGGGAGGACTAATGCGTTAAATTGAGTAACCTCCGAGATTTTTAAACAATCCGACTCTTCCTATAATTGGGGTTTGGAAAGGGAAAATGAAGTAGATATAAAGTAAAGTCTATCCTAAGGTGATGTGCCAAGATTTAGTGTTTTAGGCACGGGAAACCTTCCCTTCAGATGAGGTTTCAGGGCCCGTTCAACAATCTGCTATGTCCAAGAATAACAGAAACTAAGATGAAAATCCTAAGCAATTTAACCAAATGACATATTATAATTTCCATACACATTTACTGAACAAAAAGAGTCCAAGACATGATCCCAAATAACAAATTTCTATTGAAATGATAAAACTTGCAAATACATTACTTAGTACAACAAAATAACACAATATAATGTCTTGTATTATCTAAGAAACAGAAAGGCAAAACAGTTGGCACAATTCGCGAGTCTTAACATAATAAACAAAAACAATACAGAGGCCTGGAGTTTTTTTGTCTTTTCTTTCTATAATTTTCAAATTGCTTCTCAGAGAGCAAGAGCAGTATAAATAGATCACCCACCACCATCGAGTCAATAACTGAAAAGATTCCCAGATACGAGTAATGATATCCATCACCGTGATTCCCCAAGGTCGTTGCAACAAAAAGATTCGGTTCATCACACGTAGTCACCTTCGAACAAGATTTGCTCCCCGACAAATGATGATTGTGGTCCCAAAGAAGAAGCAACGTTGTTCTCCGGGTGACAGTTGTCACTCACCCATAGAGTTGGTTAGGACACGTGGCGAGGAGATGAAGCTTCTCACTTGTTCGTTCCAACCTTTCGATTAAAATTCCCGCGGAATAGACATGCGAAAAAGATTGCATTCAGACACTGGTTGTGGGGACCACCAAAAAGTCGCTCGCAGAATGATGTAACAAGGCACGCTGGCGATGATCGAAGGAGAAGCAACAGAGAGAGGGCTCTCGAAGTGCACGCTTCTGACATGTGGTAAATAGACAAAGCTCAAAAGAGAAGCAAGGGGATAATCGCCTTCAATGAGTGCGCGGTGGGCATGTGGAGAAAGTACGTAAGGGCGATGAAAAGGGGGCCGATGATGCTTAAACATACAAGGCGCGGGTCGGGGCTTATGCAAAATATTAATATCAACCCAAAGGGATCTCAAAGGATTTTTCAATCCATAGCAGTCATGGTACAATCAATGGGAGGAGACACCTTGCCTGGCGCATATGATTTGGTGGTGTGTGTGGAGAATAGTCTAATTAACACAGGAAAGCTCCCACCACTATTGCTGATGCCACTGAGATCTCTAGTGGACCTTGGGAGGAAGCAACTCCTAGTACCTTCGCCTTACTCCCCAACACACCGGTTTCACTGCCACCATCCATCTATGTATACCCAGGTGCACAACCTAGCACGTCTGGCTCCTCTTCATTGGCAACGAATGCCAATGATACGAAGAGCCTCATGCAGTCCTTTGCAAATGAGCTAGTCCTTATCCAAGTCAGTAAGCAACACCCTCAAAGCCTCCCATGCAAACTTATCAAGGAGGAAGGTCACCTTATCAACAAAATACATACGAGGGAGCTCCGAAAGAAGGTAACCAACAACAGGCGTCTACAAGCCAGATAGTCTCGGTCACCATGCCACTTCAGATTGTCAAGAACAACTCGAACAAAGATTTGGTCCCAGGTCAGAACAACCTAACAGAAGATTAGAACGCGTGTTGCTTCCCATGTAACGATAGCCATATGCCCTAAAATTGTCCAAGGGGAAATCTTTAACAAAAGATAGCGAAACAGAGGGGCCACAGTGTGTTTTTGAACACAAAAGATTCTCAATCTCTCGGAATGGAAAATGCCCGCTTCAGAGCACATACACAAGGGATGTCCTTAGAAGAAGAGATGGATATCTCACCAGACTAGGCACTTTTTTGTTGGATGGAGGAAGATGCGGTATTTTCAAATGATGTTCTGACAACCAACACTTCGCAGGTATAGTTAGATTATAATACACGATTCAAGAGAAGACTCAATGAAGAGTACACGCAACAAACTCCACAAAAATCACAACCACATCGGCCTCAACCACGAATACAACAAGCCTCATAGACACGACCCACTTAGCAATCACAGGCTCCACCATTTCTACAAAAGGATATGGACAAAGCTTTGAGCCCATTTATGTCGGACCGACCTTTTCCTAAGGCAAAAGAGATACCACCATTCAAACCTAAGGTCCCACCAGTCGGAATGCTTAATGTGGTGGAGCAACTAAAGAAGGCACCCACTAACATGTCTTTGCGGGATGTTATATCAATACCAGAGCATAAGATCTTGCTCCAAGAGCCATTGGAGAAAGAAGAATAGCCACCACGAGTGGATACAATCCCATCGCGCAATCAAGATAGAGGAAAAGGGCCTGCATTGGAAACGCAACCCGCGAGAGCTACATCATACATAAATGCCGTAGACAATTCAAATGTAAAAAGGGTAAGAAAACCAAAGCTCACTCCTTTCTTTTTAATCCTTATTGTGGGAGATAAACTTTTACAAAATAATATGATCAATTCGGGAGCTAGCACCATGGTCATGCCCAAACAAGTGGTCGACGCCTTGAATCTTAAGTACGAGCCTCTTGAGAAAGGGATCATGCAATTAGATGAGAAGAAAGTCCCGACTGTTGGTTGCATCAAGGATCTTTCTTTGACTGTATTCTCATGTCCGAGCCAAATCATCACACAAGAAGTGGTCATAATCGACATTTCCCCCATTTTCAGAATGTGTCTTTCAAGAGACTTCATGGAAAGGCTTGATGGATATCTGGTGCTTGATTGGTCTCATTTGATATTATAGATAAAGCACAGGGCAAAGATGATCATGTCAAACCCTTTGCACCCTAAACATATAACATAAGATGTGGTACTGAGCTTTGAAGCAACACATATTTCTTTCTGAAAAAATAAGACATATTGCGTAGAAATGTTGGAAGACGAGGGGGACACAACTGATCGAACCCTTGAGGAAGAGGTCCTGCTTAATCAGTTCATCGATTCTGACCCATTCAAGAATTTCCATGCTACCAGGATAGGCACCTATGTGGTCTTTGACGACGACCAAGTCCTCTCAAAATTGGTAAAGGAGAAGCCTAGTGGCCCAGGAGACAACAACTTGTGGACACTACATTTCGATGGTGCCAAATGCAAAATTGGTTTTGGAGTAGGTGTCAAATTAGTTTCTCCAATTGGGTCGGAGACCCTCAAAGCTTTCTGCTTCTAGTTCCCGTGCTCAAATAACAACACATAATATGAGGCTTTGGTCCATGGTTTGTTCCTTGCAGAGTGGATGGGCGTAAAGAAAATACAAGTGTTAGGGGATTCAGAATCTCTTCGATTGTGAGGATGTGAGGAATAGTAAACAAAGATTCACCACCGACGAAGGAGACTATGAAGACCTCAACATTGGAGAAGGTAGAAAGGTAAAAGTCGGAAGAAACGTCCCGAAGGCGGATAATGAAAGGTTGAAAGGCTTATGTGTTAAATACGACAGGGTCGTAGCTTTGATCTATGACGATCTCAAGGGATATGATCCAGGCATCGTCTAGCATACTATCAACTTAGTCGAAGGCTAAAGACCCGTCCAACAAAAAAAAAAGGTCGATTAATCTGAAAGTAGAAGCATTGATGGCATAGGAGCTTACAAAATTGGTCGAGTCATGGATCATATACCCAATCAAGCATTCCAGCTTGGTATCCAATCTGGTCCCGATTCGAAAGAAGAATGGCGACATACGGCTCTGTGTGGACTTTCAGGACTTAAACAAGGCCTTATTAAAAGATCACTACCCTTTGCCCTCAATGGAGCAAATTCTACAGACCATGGCCAGATCAAAGATGTCTTCATTAATCGATGGTTTTTCGGGGTATAACTAGGTTTATGTAAAGGAGGACCAACACAGAACGATGTTCACCTAATGGGGGACGTTCACGTATGCAACGATGCCCTTTAGACTCTCCAATGCGGGTGCCACTTTTCAACGAGCGATGTATATCGTCTTCAAAGGATTGATCAATAAGATCATTCTAATATATCCAGATGACCTAACCATTTTTTCCAAATCAAAAGATAATCATTTTGATCACCTGGAAATGGTCTTCCAGAAGTGTCAACAGTTCGGGATTTCCTTAAATCCCAAAAAATGTATTTTTGGCGTACCACAAGGCAAGCTACTTGGCTTTGTGGTATCGAAAGAAGGAATATCCATAGACCCCAAAAAGGTGAAGGCTATAATGGAGTTACCGCTACCAGTCAACCAAAATGGGTTACAGTCCTTTCTAGGGAAAATTAACTTCGTTAGTTGGTTTATTTCGGATTTCGCAGGCATCACGAGATCCATCACACTGATGTTGAAGAAAGGCTTAACGTTTAGATGGACTCCCAAAGGTAAGCTTGCTTTTGAGTAGATTAAGGCAACCATCTCTACAACTCCGGTGTTAGCTAACCTAGACTTCTCCAAAGATTTCTTGCTCTACGTTTATAGCAGCCAACACAACATAGCTTCAGTACTCACTCAAAAGGATGAAGAGGGAAGCAAAGAACATCCCATCACGTTTCAGTCCAGAACTCTCAAGGGATATGAGACTAGGTATAACATTGTTGAGAAGCAGGCCTTTGCTATTATCAAAAGCGTAAAGAAATTTTGACATTTGGTATCAGCCAACAGAATTACCATCCTTTTCACTCATCCTATTGTTAGAGAATACATCGTCGAGGGCGAGATAATCAAAAAGAGGGCCAACTAGATTACCAAAATCTTGGAATACAATGTGGACATCCAACCAACCAAGCTGGTCCAAAGAAGAGGTCTTTGTGAATACCTCACACATGAACTAAGCCGTCAGGTAGAAAAGGAGACCGATTAGGTCTATGCAAACCAATTCGAGTCTGATGAGTCGTGGGTGGATGATTGAATGCAATTCATGCAAATTGGGTAATACCCAACCGATATCTTACCTCACAAATGACGCCACTACCGATTGCAAGGCGTCAGATATGTACTGATAGAGGAGATTCTTTTTAAAAGAAACTATGATGAAGTCCTTCTCCATTGCGTGGACAAACCATAGGCTGAAAGGATTCTAAACAAATTCCACAGCAGCCTCGAGGGCAGACAATTTTCCACCAAGACCACCACCTTGAAAATAATGTGAGCGGGCTATTATTGGCCCACAATGTTCTCCGAGGCCCATCATCTAGTGCAAAAATGTACTTAGTGCCAATATTTCGTTGGCAAGCGGAAGAACTCCGCCATGCCATAGAGCTCGATCTTGACTAAGGAGCCCTTTGCACAATGGGGTTTGGATTTTATTGGGATGAACAATCCCATCTCCAGTGTTGGGCACAAGTGGATACTCATGGTGACTGACTATTTCACGAGATGGATGGAGGCCATTTCCCTAAAGAATGCTACAAAAGTAGAGATTGCCAATTTTCTCGAGGAATTGGTAGTAAGGTTTGGTGCACCCAAAACCATCATTTTGAGCAACACACGATCCTTCGTAGGCTTTGGGATGTTGGAATTCTCTCTTAAACATGAGGTCTACCTCAAAAATTCATCCAATTACTACTTGCAAGGAAACGGGTTAGCACAACCAACTAACAAAACTCGATTAGGTTGATAAAGTGCATTGGATCAGAACACCAAAAAAAAATGGCACAAGCATTTGCGGGCGACCTTATGGGCGGATAAAATTATGCCTAAGCATATCTTGAAAATCTCCCCTTACGAGCTGGTGTATGGAAAGGAGGTAGTCTTACCCGTTTCCATGCAAATCTCAGCACTACAACTATTACAAGCTTTGGAAGTTGAGGAGAACAATGAAATGGAGGTGAGATTGGCAGAGCTCTTAAGCCTTGAGGAAACAAGAGAAAAGGTGTTTGATGCCATGATCGAGCGTCAATAGGTGGTTAAGCACTGGTTCGATAAAAATGCCTCCAACCCAGGTTTTAGGTAGGGGAGTCTTGTGTTGAAATATGATAAACGAGCTTCAAAACCAGGGCAACATGGAAAATTCGATTCGTTGTGGAAGGGTCCCTTCGGCATCCATACATGCAACGAAATAAATGCATACACGTTGGAGGATATGAATAGCGACGTTTTGGATATACTGGTAAACGGTATTCATCTAAAACTATTCAATTAAAGTATGCACATGTTCATTAAAATTTATAGTTATTTACCGTTTGTAAATTTTTGTAAAATATGTTTTTTTGCAAATAAAGGCATGAGCGTGAACACATAAATAAAAGGAAGTACTATATATTATATTGATCAAAAAATATTTACAGTATAGTATGAGCTTTCAAGCTTGAGATTTCGAGAGGAGCTTGAAAACCTTCTGATTAAAAAACCCAAAAAGTTACATGTTTAAGAGAAAAAAGAGGAGGCAACATGAGAATGGCAAAAGAAATTCAGCCTCCATTAGTCGCAACAGTCAAAATGTTGTGTTTTTCGGGGTTCTCCAGCAAGGCAGTAGCAGGGTTATCAGCGCACAGGGCATGTAGGCATGACACATACCTTAATCCTCAGCATCAGGGCTATAGACTGGGAACTCAAAGTTGGTTTTCCACTCGACCCTAGGGCAATGCTCCACATTGCACATCCTCAGGAGAAAGGAGGCCATGGGTCAGGACAATAGCCGATGTCGCTCCGGGTCCATGTTTCAAAATTTCGTAAGGAAAGGCAACCAAGGTACCACCTTCGCATTGTCAACGTGCCTCTGAATGTTCATGGAAAATGGAATGCCAACGCTAGGAATGGCTACTTGAATGACTTCACCTAGCTCGTCTAGGTACCAAGTCAACATGGCTTGGCAAAGGTTTATGATCTAGGGTTTGGCAATGTCCAAGTCCAACAACGAGGCGACGAACTGAGAGACGACGTTCGAATTATAGCGCGACTGGTTCTCGTCCTTCACAGTCTTTCCCTAGCACCCACTTAAACACCACAATCACAAGGTGATCCTTCGTTCATAGCAGGTGTTTGATCCTTTCATTGTTGACCTCTCCTACAAAGGATATTTGCTGCTTCTGACCCAAGAGTCGAATTGGGGTGCCTAGACTAGTTATAATGGCACCAAGGAAATTTACACACTCATGAAGGGAAGAAAGCAACGAAAAGAACTAACCAACTCAAATGCCAATTCAATGAGTATTTTTGCAAAGCGAACGTTGCTATGTATAGAAAAGTGTGCACCAGGAAGGCAAGTGATTGGGAAATCTATTTCTCGTCAGGTGGCAACATAAAACGTATTAAGGTAGTAAGAAGTAAAGGGTAGATTGTATGGAGGATTTCTAACCAAGCTTTGAGGACTTAATTCGGGCGTTGGGATTTAATGCTCGTGTATACAATCTGTCGCCATGTGTTCGTCACCATCATCAACGCCAACCTACTCACTAGGGTGAAAGGCTGTTTTTTGAAGCTAAACCTTGCTTAATTAATGAAGATGTCTTTTCTAAGCATGCTATCCAAGCTCAAAGCTTATCTATCCAAAAGGCAGCGTAAGGAATGCACTAAATTCATTCTCATGACAAGAATGGCATTTTCGAGGAGTGCAGACCCCACTCTACACATATCGCCTCGTTAGAAACACTTAGCAAGATATCGGTAATGACAATGCATTTACTGCATGTACTTGTGAAAATTAAATGTGTCCAAAAAGGAAATTTTTTGGTAAGTGTTGAAACTCTCAAGCAACTGCTTCTTTGAAAGAGGTTTTTGCAAAATCCTTCCAAGAACACAAAAATGGCGGAAGCATCATCTTTTGGTTGGCATGCTAGAATCCCGTTTGCAAGGCCGGGCTACACCAACATCTTTGGAGAAATTTCGTATGGTAATGCTCCAACGTCGAAGGATTGGAGCTTTGTGCATACCAAAATGTACAACCAGGCAACCCCGTCAAGGATAAGGCGGTTAAGGATTTCACAGACAATATCTACAACCCAAAGTTGCATATAAAACCTAAGAGCCTTAGAGAGGGAGGATTGTAGAAAATGCTCGCCCATGGGTCAATCGATGGCTTTGCAACACAACTCTGGCATTGTGGTTTACCACAATTCATACTGCCCTCCACACACCCGTGCCCAGAGCTGGTTGACGCATGCATAGAAAATCTAGATGAAGAAACTAGGGTTATCAATAGCAATAGGTTGAAGGTTACCATTAATGCAAAGGCCATCCGAGACATGCTATGGATCCCCTTGAGTTGGGAAGCAAACCGCCACAGGAGAATGGAAGATTTCTAGGCAACCAAGGACATGCAGTTAAAATTCTATAAAGATGAAATAGATGAGGAACTAGAGAACAATAAAATGATCTTCCCTCTGTCACATAGAAAGTTCCATTCGGATACGCAGGTCATTTTCTCAATGTTGGCTTTTATTTATGACCATGAAAGTGACGTTAGGGTCGACAAGTTCTAGATGGCCTTCATGCTTAAGAAGGAAAGAAGTCAAAAGCGGTTTGATTTTGTCGAGGCAATTGTCGAGGAAATGCTGAAACATTCCTCTTTTCTGGTACACTTGGTTTTACTTCAAAATCTTGAGTTCTTTAGTGGTCATTTGCCGCTTAGTATGTTTGATGCGACTGGGTTATACAAGCCAATTTCAACTTGGACCCATGTGCTTTCCAAGACATGGGATTATTATTCATTTGTTGATTATTTTCTGCAACCGGTACTTTTGGATTTGTCTTCACGTCCTCCAATCAGGTTTTCCCCTGAAGATTTGAATTGGATGAAAAACCACCAAACCCAATGGATTATTTTATGGGAGTGAATTTTTTCTTTCATCAGATGTCATGGTTTTAATGAGCCTTTTAGGCTTCCTAAATTTGTAACAGATAGAACCCTCACCTTGGAGGCATGCCGTCAGGCAACCATTGTCGAGAAAGCTTATGGCGCTGAGAGGCACAACAAGGTGCTTTACACTCTTCCCCTTACCATCACCAAAAGTCAGGTAACACTCGTGAAGTGGGAAGATAAATTTGTGCTAACTAACAAGCTGGCCTGCCTAGGCTTGATCCTAATTTGTGATAAATGGAAGTACAATCCTGTTGGGTGTCTCCCAACTATCAAACATGAAGAGCAGGAATATTGAGATTCGAGGAAGAACCCGTCCGAGGAGAGGGCAGAGGTCTACATTGACCTAGCCTTTATACCATTTGTATGACCCCCATGGCTCGACTTCTATCTAAGGGTGGCAAAGTTCCCACAAAGCACCCAGATGGGCTAGTCCCTCAAAACACAACTAAAGAATTTGGGATGGTCAGAAAGGAAGAAGGCTGATTTCTGGAGGTACTGATAGGAAGCCAAATGCCTAAATTCCCTATATGGAGAGGTTAAATTGAATGAAGAGCATTTTGACGAGATCTATGATGTTGAGGCTGGATTCGATAATAGTAATTTTGAATCAGATCAGGAGCTTGAACATGAGCACGTACCAATTTCTGTCTCTCTGCCTCAAGCACCTGATGCAAGGAAAAATAGGGGAAATGGATCAAAACATAAGGAATCGTAGATCATATCCTTCGCCAACACCTTACCAAGGGGAAAGAGGACCCGGTGGTCTCCAAAAAGATTTGCCACAACTCCAAGGACCTTGGGTTCATCGAGATTGGTTGCTAGAGAGTCCAAATCAACCAGTGCAACCCTTGCTAAGAAAAGAGTTCAAGACTTAGGCGGGCCAATCTCATTGAATAATGGAGAAGAAGAGGTGGACTCCGTTCCACAGGTATCTTCAACCCCAACAATTGAGGTAAGTTTTTCACCCGCCATCCTTTCTTCTACTGCTTATTTAGTTGTTGCTCACCCCTCATTTGCAGAAATAAATCCTCCATCCATAGCCTCCGATGTCCTCATCCTTAATACAACCCCAATTGTATCTGATAATGAGCCCCACAAAGAAACGCCGAGTGTCGAACATGCATCTTATGCCTTGGTCACAATTGAC
Organism: Sequoiadendron giganteum; assembly: GCA_007115665.2. Lineage (NCBI taxonomy): Eukaryota > Viridiplantae > Streptophyta > Pinopsida > Cupressales > Cupressaceae > Sequoiadendron > Sequoiadendron giganteum. The sequence continues at coordinate 651,137,937 of CM021101.1, read as the reverse complement.
TCTTTGATTGCCTTATGAAAGGCACCAATTGTAAACATTAATACACCCATGCTGCAAGTTTCATCACCCCTGCCCACTTCCAGACATATGCCTCTTTTTCCGCCTACTTCTGCTTTTACTCTGATAGGCGCCCCTCCTTCTCAGGCCATGTATGGCATCCCACCCTTTTCAATGATAACACTTTCTTTTGCCTCTCCACAAACTTATTCAGTCGAGAACACCCCTTCTATCACTCTCTATGGCATCCTCGTCAGTGTTTCTCTTGCCGTGCAAAATATCAAGTCTCCATATAGCCTCTAGAGTCATATTGAAGTAACTAGACAAACCCAACAAGCAAGAAAGCAGAAGTTGTGGGGAAAGGTCGTGGCAAGGCCAACTACCCAAAAGTTGGAAACCTGTTTCGATGAAGAGCATAATGCTTTGTTAATCTCGTCTATGAGGCCGTGGGTATCCAAGCCAAAAGGAGAAATGCAATTCGAAGATTATGACATCCAATCCGTTGGTCTCAATTTGAGTGAAACTCTTCTGCGCGACAAAGTGGGCCTAGCCAAGGCAACCTAGAAAGTGGTCTATACTGACTACGAGAAGCTAGATAAGAAATTGAAAAAGCGTGAGGAAGAGTTGGTAAATGTACAACTACAATGGAGAGATTGCAGGTGGAAATCCCCTTTCTTGACTTTACTATCACATTGGAGTTGTTTCATCAAGATGGGGAGGAGTTTCTTTCAAAAAGGTCCTTGATCTTGATCAGGCCTACAAGACATTGCACATCCTTGTCCTACCCACCAATAGAGATTGGGACACCCAACACGCTGCTTTCCTGAAACTGTGAGGATTATTTTATATTTGGGTTCATACCTTCGCGAGCGAAGAACCCCTGTGAGTTGCCATAAATTGTGGAGCTAACTTTTTGCCTTAAATGTTTTCAACCCTTGCAGGTCTTCTTTCCGTGCTTACTTCTTTTCCACATTAGGATGGCATCGCGCCCTGAAGGCTAAAACTTACTCTTGCAGAAAAGTGGGCAATGCGCTACATGGTGGCTACATGACTTTTATTTTTTTCATCTTCCTTTTAGGCCCGAACGAGGACACGTGTTTGCTTGGTTGGGATTTTCCCCAAAACTATTCTTACAAATTTGAAAATTTCCCGCTAGCTTGCCACGTCAACCATTTCGTTGGGCGGGCTATGTCTTTCGTGGATGTATCTCACTTTGGCAGAGTTTGTCGGACACCGTGGCATAGTTCTTACTTTCGGGGTTGGACTTCTGGGGTGGCATCATCATTTCTCATAGCTGATCGGATCGTGTTGTGGTAGCTTGTGCTAAGATTTGATCGTCTTCTGACAACATATTTTCGTGGAACTTCTACATAATCTAGGAGCCATTAATGAAGTAGCTCAAAACTTTGAGTGGAGATTGTTGTGATCTAATTAGACCCTAGATCGGATTGCAATCTATCAGGTGCAGACATCTAGCAACTTTTCATCTTTGTTGGTTGTAGCGGTGGCTCTTTCTTCTGGCTATTTAAAGGGGTTCACAACACAGGGAGATATACATAATATTTTTAGACAGAGACAATTGTTTAGAAAAGATAGGGAGATATAATTTCCAAGAGTAGGAGGATTTTTACAGAGCACTGTTTACGCTCTATGGCATGTTTTATTTTTTAAGACTATTAATCGGATTGACATCCGACCTTTGCTTTCAGTTACCTTATTGCAAAAATAGATATTATTAAGGAGTCACTTTTGAGATTGTGCATTTTATGGCCTTTATCACAAATTTCTTTTTCTTATATCATTTATCCTAAAAGCTCTGTGTCAAGTCTTACGTACAGATAGTTTGGATAATTGTTTTATATGCTATTAGCTTCTATGTTTAAAAGCTATCTTTCAAAAAGCGGATCATGTTCATTATACTCTATCCTTTTCTGTAAAGATTATGCTGAAATACATATTACGTTGTAAGAGCAAGGGCAGTTCTATAAAGATTTAAATATTCCTGTTAATCTTTGGGGTTTCTTATTTTTGTCGGATCTTAATGGATGCTTTCTACAGGGAGATTTGAATGGCTGCTTTGTGATTTCTCTAGCCTTAGTCATTTATTCTTTTCCCAACAATGAAGGGTCTTTGGCATTTTGTGTCTATTTCATCAAGAGTAAGGAATTGTTAAATTTTGAAATGTTGTAAAAGATTTGACACATTTCCATTTTTATGTTTTTCCTTGCATTTCTCTTTTCCCCTTTTCCCAAACACATAGAAGAGTTGACTTTCTTTAAAAATCCCATAGGTCATTTAGTGAGGCGCAATTTGATCCCCCACTTGCCGAATTTCCCATAAGGTTGTTCAGAGAGGCGCAAGTTTTGATGATGAACACCCACCTAAGCTATGCTTAAGAGGGGGTGTTAGCATAATAATTAAGCTTTCTTATGAGTGCTAATGAGCTAAGTGTCTATTCTTAGCCATGTGCTATTTTTTAGACAGCCACTTGCTTTTTCAAGCTAGTTCTAAATTAAGTGGTTGCATGCGTATTTGGGCACCAATATTTTTAGATGGATGTTATTCTATATGTACTCTATATTATGAGTTAATTCATCATTCCATTCATCATGCTTTTCATCTAATCCTCAACACTCCATCATCAATTAATATGATGTACAACATTCAAAGGCAAAGATGATGAAAATAATGCCATTGTAGAATTTCTTATGTTTCAAGAAGAGACTTCCTATTTCCGTAGATTTGATCAGAAATTGAGGTAATGCTTGTTTTGTAAGCAAGAATCCAAGACTATAGTGCCAATGGAGGGGATGTGATAACCTTGATCAAGGATGGTGGTCCATTGTATAGGAGGGTTAGGAAAATATTTGCAAGAACACACATAAATATTACTCACATATTTAGCAATTCCCTTTTCCCTCTAGAAGTGATTATTTTGGAAAGCATAAGAGATGTTTCTTTCGAATTTGAGCTTCTTATGGTAGCTATCAAGAAGGTTGGGTTGTCCCTTGTGTGAGATTTGATGTGTTAAAAAAGCTTTGTAGATTGGTAAAAAATTGCTCACTAGCATGTGCAAACATATATTATGTTGCACTTGTGCATTGAAGGCCATTAAAAATTACTGTTTAGATTATACAATTGGTGCGGGTTGGTAGAGATCTAGAGATTTTTTCTGCAACAACCATTTGTCGTTTACTATTGGTTGGTCTTTTATTCAGAAGCAAGACTTCAAGCTCATCAAGTTTATATATGTTGGCTACTTTGTCTTATTAGTGAGAATTCTCTAGGAACTGCAACTAGTGTGGATTATAAATTGAGCTTCAATACATTGGGTGGATAGATTCTAAGATCCAAGGGAGAAGAAGGTGAAGATTTGAGACATTGAAGGATATTTGGTGGGAAAGTTGTAGTTATGTAGTATTATTCATAGCTCCTTTAATATATAAGAAACTTGTTTTATGAGAATATTGTGAGTTATTTTTGTCTTTATATTCCTTACAATAGGATGTAAGCATGCTGAAGTAGCTGCATTTGATTTATATATTCATTAGATAAGGAATTTTTTCACATCAATGTCAAAACTTTGTTGTTGATAACTCATGATATACTTTTTTAAAATGTGGATTTAAAATAAAATAATATACACATACGACCATATGAATAGAAGACTCGAGGGATAAAAAATAGTACACTTGAAACCTCTCTTTAGACTCAGATAAAGGGTAACTTCCTAACAATTAAGCTCTTAAGCTTTATCTTGGATTTAAACCTCACTTTTGAACACTATCCTTTTGCTTTCTTCTATTGGCTGTTGTTGTCTTGTTACTTTTTAGCTATTGCCCAGATGAATGTCACTTAATACATGTTTATACCGTATAGGGTATCTTCTTAAGACTTGAGCTCTTACACTTTATCTTGGAGTTAAACCCACTTTTTAACAATATCCCTTTGCTTTCTTCCATTGGTTGGTGTTGTCTTGTTACCCTGTTGGGCTATTATGGAGATGGACCTCACTTAATATATGTATACCATATATTAATGCTTTGGGCTATAGATGTATGGTAGTTATTATAATCTTATGGCCATCAGAACCATGCTCAAGGGAATGAAGGAGCACCACCCACCCTCTTGAATTGACCACCGCTTTGTGCCCATTATTGTAGCCTGCATCATGATGGGGATACATCGTCCCATTATTGTGGGACCGATGGGCCCATTACCCCCATGATAGACATTGGAGCTGGCACTATAGGAATATTCATGCCATTGAGAAATGAGTCGACTCATTGTCCTATGTTTGGCTATGGAGTTCCTTGATGATCCAATGCTCAAAGAAAATATCCAACTGGTTCGATTTTTGCCTAAGTGGTGGGTTCAATATGAGAAGTGACAATTCGATGTCTCTGGTGAAAATGGATTGTTGTGTGCTTTGTTCAACCAAGATTTTTCGATGTCCTTGGTTCATATATTCTCTCTTCTAAAGATCCCATGGACGAACTTAGGGAAACTACACTTGAGCATCAAGATCACTTACGTTACATTATCAACGAGGAAGATTGAATCAATAAGGTCCCTACTGATATTTAGTTAGGCTCCGAGCCTATCCATCCTATCTCTATTGAATGCCCTACCCTATCCTATCTCTATTGAACTCCTTGTTCCCCTATCTCAAATTCAAGGGGAGGCTAGTAGACTAACTATAGTTGTATCCCTATGATGGGCCCTACCTTGAATCTGAGGGGAGGCTAGTAGACTAGTAGAAGAAAAAATATCATTGCACACATGAAAACATGAGCATGAGGGTTGCAAGATACCTGAGTTTGAAGGTTATAAAAAGACCAGTTTCAAATGAGCTAACAAATGTGGCAAGGGGCATGGAGGAGTGACAATCTTGGTTAGGAAAGAATGTGAAAGAATCATAAAAATAGAAAAGAAAAACCCAAATAACCAATACACGAGGTTGAAGATAACAGACAAGGAATTTATAATTTGGATCACAACATGTTATTTTGCTCCATATGTTTCTAAATTGTACAAGAAAATGAATCTAGACAGAGAAGATCCATATGAAGCACTAAAAATGGACATAACAAAGTATTGTGCCACAGGCAAGAATATTCTGCTTGGGGACTTTAATGCAAGAACAACAAATAACCAAACTCTTTGTTTTAGTAAGGAACGTTGTGGCTAGAGGAAGAAGAAAATCAAAGGCATAAAAGGGTATCTCGGGACTCAAAGGGTGGTATTTCATTGTTCGGTGAAAATTTGTTGGGGTTTTGCTGCCTTCATGACTTAATCATATGTAATGGCATAAACACATTGTCCAACTTGAGGGCTTTCACATGTCATACCTACAATGGGAAAAGCGTGGTGGACTACGTCATTGGATCACAAATTATTATACCAAGGATAATAGAGGTGGAAATAGGGAGCTTCCCTATAAGATTGAAATTTGATCATAGCCCTATTTACATAAAGCTCGGAATGCAAAAAGCTGCCCAATAAAGAACGAGTCCACAACTATGCAAAATAAGAGACTCTTAAGACAAAATTCCTCTAACTTGCGAGAATCAAGATATATTTAAAAAAATGCTTGAAAAATAGATAAAGGAAATAAAAAAAATTAGCAACCCCAACAAAAATCAAAACATAATAAACAGTGACAAGTTGATAGCAATAATTCACAAGGCTCTAATAGCATGCAAAAGAGCTAGAGATCCCAAAAACAGTTTTCCAGCATATTCATGGTATAGTGAAGAGTGTAAGGTAGCTAAAAGGAGGTTGAAAATATGAGGAATAAAACAAGCAATAAAAAACTGTATGAAAAATTAGTAAGATAAGAGAAAGAGGAATACACAATAGTAGGAAGAAGGGAATTAATGTCTCTTGGAAAACACAATCCGAAGGGTTTTTGGAGGGAATTGCAATAGGCTAGAGATACCAATGAGAATAACATCACACATGTCCAGTGGTTAGAATACATAAAAATATTGTATGAAAGAGACCAAGATGAAAACTATCCTCCAACAATTAACACAAAAGATGAAATTTTCTCCACAAAAGATATCAAAGTTGGTATTAAAGTGTTGGCGGTGGGCAAGGCTTGGGACATTGATGGGTTACAAGCATAATATCTAAAATGGGGTTTAGAACTCTTGGCACCACATATCATAAGGATTTTCAACAGGGTCATTCAACACGGTTTCCCAACAAATTGGATGACAAGCATTGTTATTCCTCTCCACAAGAGTGGTGATGTCAACAATCCATCAAATTATTGCACCATAATAATTAATCCTCTTTTTAGGAAGCTCTTTGGGAGCATGGTGGAATGAAGAATCAACCTTTGGGCTAAAAATGAGGGTAAGAGGGTGAAAGGGCAAGCTGGTTTTAAACTAAAGCATTCTACATTTGACCATTGCATCACTCTCAGACACATGGTTGAAAAAGTTTGGGATAAACAAGGAAATGGAGTTTTTTGTTGTTTTATTGAATTCAAAAAGGCTTTCGACATAGTGCCTAGTGTAAATGTGAATAAGTAAACAGTAAAATAACACTTCTTAATGAAACATTATATCAAAGATTCTACAATTAAACTAGTTTAAAACAAGAATCTATTGAAAGCATCTCATTGTCTCCTATCTCCAAAGATTTATTAAAACACAAAGGAATCTCAGATTTGATAAGCTCTGTGATTGTTAAAATGTCGATCTAGAGAACAAAATAATGCTAAATGCGATGATGAGATCCTATATGGTAATATCTAAAGGATAAAGGAATCTACTGTAATATAATGCTAACATGAAAAACTATGATGCAGCCGTGAGATGAATTGTATTGATACTATCATGCTTGATTTCTATTTCCTATAGAGTAAGATTGCACAAAGTTGGGATCTTTTTCCTGTAGAATGAGACTATATTTATAGATTCACGACAACACATTTGTGAAGGGGCATCACAATAGAGGCTTGGATTCAATCTCAAGAATTTAATGGTGAGAGATGGAGAAACTTGAGTTGATCATGGGAATGGTTCCTCCCCATGAAAACACCAGGCAAGATGATAGGAAGGATCAGAGGAAGAAGATTTGAGAGATTGATTCACGTTTGTCTCCAATTTGTCTCCATAGCTTTCCGTGAATACAAGTTGAATTAAATTAGACATTTGATATCTAATTTGGTAGGTGAGTGAATAGAGGAAATTTTCCTTTATGCCTTTATTTAAATATTTTGATTTATTTAAATTAGCAAAAGGGGAATAAATAATTTAATAAAACAAACTATAGAAGTTGTTTATTAAATTAAAATAGAAGGGATATGATAATTAAACAGTAAAGTTTTTAACCTTTGTTTAATTATTTAAGATTGAATGATGCAATTAAGATAGGATAAATAGAGGAATTTGATAATTAAATAAAACAAAGTATTTAATTTTGTTTATTTAAGATGCAATAATAAAAGAATTAGAAAAATTTAAATAAAAATTCAAACGTGAACTATATAAATAAATATTTCTATTTATTCAATAGTAGAGGAATTTAGGGTAATTAAGTTGTATTTAATTAATTAGAGTCCCCAGACCATTTTTAGGTGTATACATTTTCCCCCTCTTTGAAGTGATGTGTTTACACATTATTTCAAAGAAATTTTGATGCTGCTACTAGTATTGACAAAAAAAATTCAGTATGCCTCAGACATTAATTTGTAGGTGATGATGGATATATGCCCCCTCTGGAGATAAATTTATGATTATTTGATTTTTCGATTGTTTGATGAAGATTTGATGAAGTAATGATGGTAAAATAATTTATCTCCCGATATTTGATGTAAATTTTTTTCCCCTGGATGAATTTCAATTAATCTCCCAATAAAATTAATTAAAATGTTAAAAATCCCACCAAAATCCACTTTTAAAAAAACTAATATAAGGTCAAAAAGGTCCTTTTCATACTCATTTGTGCATTTGACCTATGAAAACTTTGAGAGAGCGATATTTGTGACACTTGGAGCAAGATGGCGATCCCTTACCACACCCACTGGTTCGAGCGAGTGTGACAATCATCAACGCCCGACCGCTTACGGACCTCCGATACGTACCCCTAAACTTCCTTGTAATTTGTGTTTTTCTCATTTTTTCGTTCCCTTCCCATTTTTCAAATTTTTTTGGTAGTTTTAGTGCTCCAAACATCTGTTGTTTTGACACTTCGGTGTAACACTCCTAGGATATGTTTTAGCGCTTCAATTAGATATTTTAGCGCTTTGGTAGGTTAGTTTAGCGCTTTGAAAAGATTAGTGCTACAATAGGATAGTTTAGTGCTTCAATTGTTTAATTTAGCGCTTCGAGGATTTTAGCACTTTGATAGGATAAATTAGCACTTCAATTGGTTAAATTAGTGCTTCGGGGATTTTAGCGCTTTGAGTAACTGTTTCGACACTTTGACCTCCCAAAATAGCGCTTTGAATGATATGGTGCTTTGATAATCCGTTCTAGCGCTTCCAACTGATGAAATAACGCTTCTGATATTTTAGCGCTTTTAATGCCTATTTTAGCGCATCCAAGTCAGATTTGCAAAATTTGTCAAATTTTAAACTTGATTTTGTCGATTCTGATTGTGTCAACCCCTTGGTTTGATATGATTTGATGATATAATAACCCTTATGATTTTTAACCTCATGACGATTGATTCAGATGATTGATAGACAAGAATTATCCTCATGATAGGTGAGGAATAATCTCAATTGTGATGAACCTCATGATAGGTGAGGTTGGTTTTGATAAATTGATCTCATGTTAGGCGAGGTACAATTGAGATTGATAATGATGACCTCATGATAGATGAGGTTTGATGATACTTTCTCAAAAATTTTGATCAAGAGTTGATTAGATTTGATAGGATTAATTGACATGTGATATTTGACATAGTGTATTGATTTTTAAACATTTCATGATGATAGGAGCCTCTGAATAACTTCCAGATTCGAGAGCATTTCCCATAGACATTTGATTTGATTTCACAGCTGACACCAGATAAGACACAAATTATTGTTCAGTGCGGACTAGCTTCTCTTCTTGGCATGCCCCAAATTAGGATTAATTGAGGTTTTCTCACAACTTTAGTCGAGCGATGGCATAGTGATCATAACACTTTCCACTTACCAACTGGCGAGATGATAGTTACTCCAAAGGATGTCTAGTGTATTTTACGAATTCCATTTGTCAGAGAGATCATCGTGTATGATTCACAGGGGGTGGGTGGGACAAATGCTCTTTGTAGGGTTTTTTAGGATCTCAAATTGCTGGGATGTAGATCCCATGGCAGGAGATGGTGGACGCATATGCCACCCTACCTTTAGTTCTGGCAGGATTTATTGGAGGGTTCCTTTGTCCTGATCGTAGGTCAAAGGGACTATCTGTCGGTTGGGGCCATGTACTTGAGAGTATGATCGTGCATGGGACTAGATATGCTTGGGGGATGTGCATATTGGCACATCTATATCATGACTTACATTCAGTTGTTTATTTGAGCGGGAGGAGCTTATCATTGGGAGCTACTTTGCTTCAGGTTTGGGCGTGGGAGCATATTGTTGTCACACGACCAGTGCTAGTTTGAGATAGGCCTGCTATTAAGCCATATGTTTTTAGATACAGAGGTCGACTTACCCAGTCCAGGATGGGTAAGCTGGAGCATTGGAGGCATGTATTGGATGACTTAGAGGCTATGACATAGCATCCTTATCTAGATTGTGAGCACTAGGATGAGGATGATGCAAAGATGGGTTATTTGTGCGATTCTATGTACTTGATTGGCAGGACCCGCTTTGTCTTAGAAAGATTTTTGCTGTAGAGGGTCTACAGACAGTATGGTATTGTTCAGTGTATGCCCCAAGGCATTGCACATTATGCTCGTTGACAGAGTAAAGTAGCAGATTGGGGGCCATCTCTATCTTATGATACCGTAGTAGAGGGATATCGTGCCTTACAACCTTCAACCTGGGATATATGACATGATATTGTAGAGGCACTAGTGACTGTGGCGTATGCGCAATATCTTTCCTTACATCCATGCCCTCATATTACTATTCCTGATGAGCCAATGCCACTACCTGTAGAGGAGGATGTTGTTGTTGCCCCTGGTCGACGATAGAGGCGAGAGGAGCAGGCTGTAGATGTTGAGGCGAAGGAGGATGTGGTGGAGGAGCAGACTGTAGATGTTGATGCGGAGGAGGATATCGGTGAGGAGGGTAGTGGTGAGGATAGTGAGGAGAGTTGTAGTGATGAGAGCAGTAATGATGATAGTAGCAGTGATGGCAGAGATGATGGAGGGGATAGTGGCATAGGGGTTGTGGCAAACAACATAGGTCCATCTACTAGTATGCCTCGTAAGAGGCAAGCAATGTAGACATTTTCCACAGATTATCATACATAGATTGCAAGCTTATAGGTGCAGATATAGACCCTACAGGGGCAGCTTGTTTAGGCATAGGGGTTACTTGTTCAGACCTAGACGCAGTTACAGACCCAGGAACAGACTCATGCACATGCCTTGGCACAGGCGACTACCGAGACTTTACAGCGGATTGCCGATGGTACCATTGTTGGCGATTATGAGGGAGGTTCTTCGTGTCGGCAGAGAAGCAGAGTTTTACAGTGGCTGTTACCACAATGCAGTCCCTGCCGAGTAGAGAGTTAGTTATGTGTCGTCTAGATTTGGTAGGACTCATTCCTAGACAGTTAGTGAGGGTGTGGTTTAGCCTCCACGAAGAGATCCAAGAGATCATGGTCCACCTGGTGGGGGTAGTCTTGGCCCAGATATGCCTGCACAGTTTGGCAGTAGCAAATCCTAGTTGCCTTATATGATTCTGTGATATAATTTGAGACATGATGTATACTCTGATTCAACTAGTTTTGATGATATATTTCATACTTCATTGTATACTTGACATTGATGATTTATATGATATGAAACTGACTTTTATTGATCTATGATGTGTTCTATTATGATTCTATGATGGATGCATTTATTTTCCATGCTCTATATGCCATGTGATGATTTTTACATGATATTCTATGGTTTTATGATGTTCTATTTAATGATTATGTATGATGTATGGTGCATGGATGTATGATGGATGCACGATGATATATAATGATTTTGTGTTTTATACATGGATGTAGATGAAATGGTTTAAATTTTTTATTGTTTTTTTATTGTAAATGTAAAATTTATGATGTAATACATGGATGATAATGATGTATGATACAAAATGATGAATTGATGGAAATGTAATGATATGATGTTTGTGTGATAAATAAAATGATGAATGATATGGTACAATGAATACAATGATTGATGTAATAAATGTATGATAATAGAATGTGAATGGATGACATACTCAATAGATGAATGTAATGATACGAATTAATTTTGAAACTTTCTTTTAGAACTGTTATTTGATGTGAAAAAATATGATATGATGAATGCACATCTATTTGATTCAAATGCATGAATGATGAAATGATAAATAAGAATTCTTTCTAATGGATGCAGATGAAAATGATGGTGCACCTACATGGTTATGATGATGTTTTTTTTTATGTCAAGTATACTCAATCTGATTACTAGAAAAGATAATTATCAATTTGAATCCTTTTTGTAACAAACACTCTATAGATGTAGAAATTATTATGAATGTAATCTAATTTATGATGAAAAACTACATGCAAACTATTTGCATTTTAACAATACTTTTGTGCTTTGTATCATCATAGAGCTTTAAAAATGTTGAAAGTGAGTACAAACGTCAAAGGTATATTTTAGACAAATGACGACCTGACTATTACTTTCATGATGTTTGATATTGCAAGAGAACAAAAGCATCTAGGTATAATTAAATCGAGATGACCTGAGCATTTCTTGCGTAAATAGACAAGGATTAATTATTTTAGTGTATGAATTCTGAATGTCATCAGTAATACATTTGTAGAGCACATCCCATGACAATTCACACATTTAAACAATTAATTTAGAATCAACAGACAAATGAAAATATCCTTCTCCTTCCTAGCTTCTCTAGTTCAATACATCACCGAGTTGCTCCAAAGAAATGATAACGAAATATCAAAAAATATAACATATCCAACCTTTACTCAAAGTGTTTCAACCATTAGTCAGATTAGATCACCCATCATGATTTTATGATATTTTTGTGATTTTTTGAGTTTTGGATCAAACCTAACCTAAAGACCTATCCTAGGGGCCTCAAGGGTTGATCAAAGATTAGCCTTGCCTACGTTTTACATGCAGAGACCACGTAGTTCGACTGACACTGACTCATGTTTTTGGCTTTTTGAGATTGACTATTTGACTTGTTTTTGGGATTTTCTGATTTGATATGGATGGCTAATATGTTTCCGATGGTGATTGATGTTCCATGTTGGGTTGTGTTTCGATCATTGTTTTTGTTGTGTTTGTCATACTGTTGTTTGTCCATTTTGTTAAGTTTGATGTTTTATTGCCCCCAGTGAGATCCTGATGTTGCCCCCAAGCTAGAGTTAGACATGACCATTTGAAATGATATGATAATGGATGCAAAATGATGGTGAGATTAACAACCATGATATGTATCAAAATAGATGGAAAAGCTAGTTAAAATCACATATAACACCTGTTTCCAGGTTTTCACTACATGTTTTAATTGCACTTTTGTCTTTCACTCTTTTTGAAATTTTTTTGTTGTATTTTCTCTTTTTTTTGTTACCAAGAGACCTATTTGCCAGGTTTTCATCAAGGCAACCATTTTTAGGATTTTGAACCATGCACTAGGTGATTCAGGTGTAGAAATTTTTAAGATGGATACTGTTGATAGGTTCATCAAATAAATCCCCTTCTGATGTTGACAGTTGATAGGTTCTTGATCCATAGACTGATATAATGACAAATGGACCTAGCCAGTTAGGTTCAAACTTCCCTTTTTTTTTTCTGTCTTGCTGATTTCTAGGGTTTTCTTTTAGGACCAAATCCCCAACCTAAAAGATTCTAGGCTTTACCCTATGATTGTAACTTCGAGACATTCACTATTGATATGTAGTTAGATGATTGACAACTTGTTGACGATGTTCATCCAACAGTTCCTGTTTTTGAAGCCTAGATACTCTATAATCTTCATCTGAAATGATTCCCTTTAGTGATATAGGTAGTGATGGAATCTCTACCTCAATGGGTAGTATGGACTTTGATCCATATACCAAGGCATATGGTGGAGCTGTTGTCGGTGTTCTGATGCTGGTTCTATAGGCCCATAATACATGATTGAGCTAAACATGCCAATCACGTCCAACATCGTTAACTGTTTTCTTGAGTATTTTTAGAATTGTCTTATTGGAGGCCTCTGCCTGGCCATTTCCCTGAGGATAATATGATGTTGAGAAATGATGTTGGATATAAAATTTTTCACATAATTTCTAGACATCTTGGTTTTTAAATGGTCGTCCATTATCAGTGATAATGGATTGAGGTATGCCATACCGACAGATTATGTAGTTTAGTATGAAAGACAAGATATGTTTTCTAGTGATGGTTGTAAGATGAACCACTTCTATCCATTTTGTAAATTATTTTGTCGCTGTGATTATAAATTTATGCCCATTGGATGAAGATGGATTTATCTTTCCTACCAGATCCAATCCCAATTGACAAAAGGTCCATGTTGATGTGAACGGGTGCAATTCTTGAGCTGGTGCATGGATTAGATTACTATGAATCTGACACTTCTGACATTTCTTGAAAAACTGATAAGATTCCTTCTCCATGTTTGGTTAGTAATACCCTAGACAAAGGAGTTTCTTTGCTAGAGTTATCCCATTTGAATGGGTTCCACAAATACCTTCATGAACTTCTCATAAGGTTGTCTCAAGTTCATTATGTTCTAAACACCGGAGAAGAGTACCATCTAGACCTCAATGGTAAAGTATGTCAGGCAAATTGGCAGATGAAGTTGCATTTTTTGTTTCTGGAAAGATCGGGAGGAAGGATGTTGTCTTTCAGGTAAGCATAGGTGTTTCCATAAAGTGAGGACTCAACGACATCTAAATGGCATATGGTTTGAGATTCAGGATTATCATAAGCGGGATTGGATAAGTTTGTTCTACCATAAACTCATAACGACCATGTTTTTTTGGCAACTGTAAAAGAGAAGCAATTGTTGCCATAGCATCTGCTGCTTTGGTTTTTACCCTTGGAATTTTTTCAAATTTGATATCCACAAAGTACTTTTTGAGATCATCAATCAATTGCTTATATGCATCAAATTTTCATCTTTTGTCTGATATTCCTCATTGAATTGATAAATGACTAATTGTGAATCTCCATACACTTGTAGCTTTGTTACCTTCCATTCAATTGCTACCTTGATGCCAATGATTAGTGCCTCATACTCAACCACATTATTGGTAGATGGAAACATGAGTCTATAAGAGCTTGGGATGGTGTGTCCTTGAGGTGTAACAAACAATATTCCCGCACTAGATCCTCTTTGTGTGTATGACCCATCAAAATAGAGCCTCCATTGTTGTGTCGTTACTATAAGAATGTCTACATCAGGAAACTCCATTGTCATAGGACGATCATCAGTTGAGGAGCTTCGGTTAATTGTTCAGAAATCACTTGACCTTTGATGGCTCTCCTTTCAACATAATTTATATCAAATTCACTTAAAAGCACGAACCACTTGGCTAGTCTGCCTGTTAACACAACCTTGCTGAGTAGATATTTTAATGGGTCAATCTTTGCTATGAGCCTGACTGTGTGAGTCAACATGTAATGCCACAACTACTAGGTAGAAAATACCACCGCCAAACAAGATTTCTCGATGAAGGTGTAATTTATTTCATAGCCATTCAGAGTTCTGCTGATGTAGTAAATGGCTTGTTCACTTCCTTCATTATCTTCTTGTGCCAATAGTGCTCCTAGAGAAATGTCTATTCTTGCAATTTATAGTAGCAAAGGTCTACCTTCTGTAGGTGGCATGAGAATAGGTGGCGACATCAAATATTGTTTTATTTTGTTGAAGGTCGTTTCACACCCTTGATCCCATTTGAACAAGACATTTTTATGCAACAAATGAGTAAATGGATGACTCTTATCTGCTATCTTGGAGATAAATCTCTTGATTGATTGTAGCCTGCCTTGTAGAGACCTTAGTTGACTGATGTTTCGTGGTGGAAACATTTCCATTATAGCCTTAACCTTGGTGAGATCCACTTTGATATCCTTCTCTGACACTATGTAGCCTAGGAGTTTTGTTGATGTAACCCCAAAGACACATTTCTTAGGATTCAATCGAACCTTGAACTTCTCCAGCCTTGTAAATTTTTTGCCCAGGATATCTAGATGTCCTTCTCTAGAATAGGACTTTGCCAAAATATCATCCACATAATTCTCCATAAAGGTATGCATCATATCATGGAAGATTGTGGTCATTGCATGTTGAGATGTCGCCCTTGCATTCTTCAACCCAAAGGGCGTGACATTCCAGCAAAAGGTTCCCCATGGACATGTGAATGTAATCTTCTCATGATTATCTGGTGCTATTTTTATTTGATTATACCTAGAGAAACCATCCATTATTGATAACTGGCTATAGTTCTCATATTTATTGGTTATTCTGTAATATCCAATGAACTAGAAGTAGCAACAAACACCTGTCTAAACTTATAAATCTTTGTATTTATGATTAGTAGTCACTTCTCATATTAGTGTTCTGATCATGGCTGGTTTGTTTATAAGCCTTTTAAATTAATATGGACTGATGTGCTTTTTTGGTCTTTTTTCAAATTAGGACTCTGGTTCCCTAGCATTCTAAAGGCCTGATTATAGCCCATAAAAAATCCGAATAACTTCAAAATAAGTGTATCATATATGGCTGGAAAACTCTTGAACTTTACTCTCCTCAAATATAATCTGAACTTAAAATGATGCCTTCAATTGTCAAATATTTAGCCATGTTGAACATTCTAAAAAGTTCTTAATGCATTAGTTAATTTAAGGATTTCCTCTCATTCCAAGGGCCATTATTCATATCAATCTTCAATTATTGTTGTCCTTAAAGTAGAGTTGCTGGATACTTCCTCTCCCTTGTCTAGATATGTGAATACATACACAATATTCCTAGATACAACACAAGTACCATATCTAGACCTATCCTTAGATGAGCTCCTATTTGAACCATATCCAGTGTTGTATTCAGTTTAAACTTGACTCATACATCATGAGTAATCCAAGTCAACCAAACTATGCAAGTCTCACAATGCCAATTGATTATCAAAACTCACACTTAGGCATGACATCATTATCTCTTCCAAACCTCAAAATTACAAACTCAATCACTACATCTCAAAGATGAATCACCAGATCTCCAAAATCAATCACCACAAGGTCAATTTAAAGTGAAAATCTCACAAGATAACAAACAAAAATACACACCACTTGGGGAACCAATCGAGTTAGTCATGCAATGGTTGATACAATAAAATCTCATTAAAATCCCCATTTATTTGAATTATTAAGAGTCCATGGTGAAATTACCAGGGTACAAGGAGAAGCACTTTTGTGATTTTCACAAAACAAAGGGATACACAACATCAAATTGTATTCGCCTCAAAAATATCATGCAAGATCTGATTGATCAAAAGCTAATAGCTACTGGGGACAATAATCAGAGTTCAACCATTAGTGATAGCACTAAAAAATCTCCACCACAATTGTTGAAAACAATGATCAAGGTCTATCCATTAATGAGCACATTGAAGATGTTTCCACCTCAACCAACGATTAAATCAATACACACCAAGAGAAACTTTTCAATCATGATCAAAACTTACCAATGATACCCAACAATGATCCATCTCAAGAGACATTAACATCATTTGATCTTATTGGCAATCCCGTCACCACAGTTGTTGAAAACAATGTTCAAGATCTCTGCATTAATGAGCACATTGAAGATGTTTCTATCC
>CM021101.1:650974918-651120825 GCA_007115665.2 Sequoiadendron giganteum | reverse complement strand
TGAATGCCCTACCCTATCCTATCTCTATTGAACTCCTTGTTCCCCTATCTCAAATTCAAGGGGAGGCTAGTAGACTAACTATAGTTGTATCCCTATGATGGGCCCTACCTTGAATCTGAGGGGAGGCTAGTAGACTAGTAGAAGAAAAAATATCATTGCACACATGAAAACATGAGCATGAGGGTTGCAAGATACCTGAGTTTGAAGGTTATAAAAAGACCAGTTTCAAATGAGCTAACAAATGTGGCAAGGGGCATGGAGGAGTGACAATCTTGGTTAGGAAAGAATGTGAAAGAATCATAAAAATAGAAAAGAAAAACCCAAATAACCAATACACGAGGTTGAAGATAACAGACAAGGAATTTATAATTTGGATCACAACATGTTATTTTGCTCCATATGTTTCTAAATTGTACAAGAAAATGAATCTAGACAGAGAAGATCCATATGAAGCACTAAAAATGGACATAACAAAGTATTGTGCCACAGGCAAGAATATTCTGCTTGGGGACTTTAATGCAAGAACAACAAATAACCAAACTCTTTGTTTTAGTAAGGAACGTTGTGGCTAGAGGAAGAAGAAAATCAAAGGCATAAAAGGGTATCTCGGGACTCAAAGGGTGGTATTTCATTGTTCGGTGAAAATTTGTTGGGGTTTTGCTGCCTTCATGACTTAATCATATGTAATGGCATAAACACATTGTCCAACTTGAGGGCTTTCACATGTCATACCTACAATGGGAAAAGCGTGGTGGACTACGTCATTGGATCACAAATTATTATACCAAGGATAATAGAGGTGGAAATAGGGAGCTTCCCTATAAGATTGAAATTTGATCATAGCCCTATTTACATAAAGCTCGGAATGCAAAAAGCTGCCCAATAAAGAACGAGTCCACAACTATGCAAAATAAGAGACTCTTAAGACAAAATTCCTCTAACTTGCGAGAATCAAGATATATTTAAAAAAATGCTTGAAAAATAGATAAAGGAAATAAAAAAAATTAGCAACCCCAACAAAAATCAAAACATAATAAACAGTGACAAGTTGATAGCAATAATTCACAAGGCTCTAATAGCATGCAAAAGAGCTAGAGATCCCAAAAACAGTTTTCCAGCATATTCATGGTATAGTGAAGAGTGTAAGGTAGCTAAAAGGAGGTTGAAAATATGAGGAATAAAACAAGCAATAAAAAACTGTATGAAAAATTAGTAAGATAAGAGAAAGAGGAATACACAATAGTAGGAAGAAGGGAATTAATGTCTCTTGGAAAACACAATCCGAAGGGTTTTTGGAGGGAATTGCAATAGGCTAGAGATACCAATGAGAATAACATCACACATGTCCAGTGGTTAGAATACATAAAAATATTGTATGAAAGAGACCAAGATGAAAACTATCCTCCAACAATTAACACAAAAGATGAAATTTTCTCCACAAAAGATATCAAAGTTGGTATTAAAGTGTTGGCGGTGGGCAAGGCTTGGGACATTGATGGGTTACAAGCATAATATCTAAAATGGGGTTTAGAACTCTTGGCACCACATATCATAAGGATTTTCAACAGGGTCATTCAACACGGTTTCCCAACAAATTGGATGACAAGCATTGTTATTCCTCTCCACAAGAGTGGTGATGTCAACAATCCATCAAATTATTGCACCATAATAATTAATCCTCTTTTTAGGAAGCTCTTTGGGAGCATGGTGGAATGAAGAATCAACCTTTGGGCTAAAAATGAGGGTAAGAGGGTGAAAGGGCAAGCTGGTTTTAAACTAAAGCATTCTACATTTGACCATTGCATCACTCTCAGACACATGGTTGAAAAAGTTTGGGATAAACAAGGAAATGGAGTTTTTTGTTGTTTTATTGAATTCAAAAAGGCTTTCGACATAGTGCCTAGTGTAAATGTGAATAAGTAAACAGTAAAATAACACTTCTTAATGAAACATTATATCAAAGATTCTACAATTAAACTAGTTTAAAACAAGAATCTATTGAAAGCATCTCATTGTCTCCTATCTCCAAAGATTTATTAAAACACAAAGGAATCTCAGATTTGATAAGCTCTGTGATTGTTAAAATGTCGATCTAGAGAACAAAATAATGCTAAATGCGATGATGAGATCCTATATGGTAATATCTAAAGGATAAAGGAATCTACTGTAATATAATGCTAACATGAAAAACTATGATGCAGCCGTGAGATGAATTGTATTGATACTATCATGCTTGATTTCTATTTCCTATAGAGTAAGATTGCACAAAGTTGGGATCTTTTTCCTGTAGAATGAGACTATATTTATAGATTCACGACAACACATTTGTGAAGGGGCATCACAATAGAGGCTTGGATTCAATCTCAAGAATTTAATGGTGAGAGATGGAGAAACTTGAGTTGATCATGGGAATGGTTCCTCCCCATGAAAACACCAGGCAAGATGATAGGAAGGATCAGAGGAAGAAGATTTGAGAGATTGATTCACGTTTGTCTCCAATTTGTCTCCATAGCTTTCCGTGAATACAAGTTGAATTAAATTAGACATTTGATATCTAATTTGGTAGGTGAGTGAATAGAGGAAATTTTCCTTTATGCCTTTATTTAAATATTTTGATTTATTTAAATTAGCAAAAGGGGAATAAATAATTTAATAAAACAAACTATAGAAGTTGTTTATTAAATTAAAATAGAAGGGATATGATAATTAAACAGTAAAGTTTTTAACCTTTGTTTAATTATTTAAGATTGAATGATGCAATTAAGATAGGATAAATAGAGGAATTTGATAATTAAATAAAACAAAGTATTTAATTTTGTTTATTTAAGATGCAATAATAAAAGAATTAGAAAAATTTAAATAAAAATTCAAACGTGAACTATATAAATAAATATTTCTATTTATTCAATAGTAGAGGAATTTAGGGTAATTAAGTTGTATTTAATTAATTAGAGTCCCCAGACCATTTTTAGGTGTATACATTTTCCCCCTCTTTGAAGTGATGTGTTTACACATTATTTCAAAGAAATTTTGATGCTGCTACTAGTATTGACAAAAAAAATTCAGTATGCCTCAGACATTAATTTGTAGGTGATGATGGATATATGCCCCCTCTGGAGATAAATTTATGATTATTTGATTTTTCGATTGTTTGATGAAGATTTGATGAAGTAATGATGGTAAAATAATTTATCTCCCGATATTTGATGTAAATTTTTTTCCCCTGGATGAATTTCAATTAATCTCCCAATAAAATTAATTAAAATGTTAAAAATCCCACCAAAATCCACTTTTAAAAAAACTAATATAAGGTCAAAAAGGTCCTTTTCATACTCATTTGTGCATTTGACCTATGAAAACTTTGAGAGAGCGATATTTGTGACACTTGGAGCAAGATGGCGATCCCTTACCACACCCACTGGTTCGAGCGAGTGTGACAATCATCAACGCCCGACCGCTTACGGACCTCCGATACGTACCCCTAAACTTCCTTGTAATTTGTGTTTTTCTCATTTTTTCGTTCCCTTCCCATTTTTCAAATTTTTTTGGTAGTTTTAGTGCTCCAAACATCTGTTGTTTTGACACTTCGGTGTAACACTCCTAGGATATGTTTTAGCGCTTCAATTAGATATTTTAGCGCTTTGGTAGGTTAGTTTAGCGCTTTGAAAAGATTAGTGCTACAATAGGATAGTTTAGTGCTTCAATTGTTTAATTTAGCGCTTCGAGGATTTTAGCACTTTGATAGGATAAATTAGCACTTCAATTGGTTAAATTAGTGCTTCGGGGATTTTAGCGCTTTGAGTAACTGTTTCGACACTTTGACCTCCCAAAATAGCGCTTTGAATGATATGGTGCTTTGATAATCCGTTCTAGCGCTTCCAACTGATGAAATAACGCTTCTGATATTTTAGCGCTTTTAATGCCTATTTTAGCGCATCCAAGTCAGATTTGCAAAATTTGTCAAATTTTAAACTTGATTTTGTCGATTCTGATTGTGTCAACCCCTTGGTTTGATATGATTTGATGATATAATAACCCTTATGATTTTTAACCTCATGACGATTGATTCAGATGATTGATAGACAAGAATTATCCTCATGATAGGTGAGGAATAATCTCAATTGTGATGAACCTCATGATAGGTGAGGTTGGTTTTGATAAATTGATCTCATGTTAGGCGAGGTACAATTGAGATTGATAATGATGACCTCATGATAGATGAGGTTTGATGATACTTTCTCAAAAATTTTGATCAAGAGTTGATTAGATTTGATAGGATTAATTGACATGTGATATTTGACATAGTGTATTGATTTTTAAACATTTCATGATGATAGGAGCCTCTGAATAACTTCCAGATTCGAGAGCATTTCCCATAGACATTTGATTTGATTTCACAGCTGACACCAGATAAGACACAAATTATTGTTCAGTGCGGACTAGCTTCTCTTCTTGGCATGCCCCAAATTAGGATTAATTGAGGTTTTCTCACAACTTTAGTCGAGCGATGGCATAGTGATCATAACACTTTCCACTTACCAACTGGCGAGATGATAGTTACTCCAAAGGATGTCTAGTGTATTTTACGAATTCCATTTGTCAGAGAGATCATCGTGTATGATTCACAGGGGGTGGGTGGGACAAATGCTCTTTGTAGGGTTTTTTAGGATCTCAAATTGCTGGGATGTAGATCCCATGGCAGGAGATGGTGGACGCATATGCCACCCTACCTTTAGTTCTGGCAGGATTTATTGGAGGGTTCCTTTGTCCTGATCGTAGGTCAAAGGGACTATCTGTCGGTTGGGGCCATGTACTTGAGAGTATGATCGTGCATGGGACTAGATATGCTTGGGGGATGTGCATATTGGCACATCTATATCATGACTTACATTCAGTTGTTTATTTGAGCGGGAGGAGCTTATCATTGGGAGCTACTTTGCTTCAGGTTTGGGCGTGGGAGCATATTGTTGTCACACGACCAGTGCTAGTTTGAGATAGGCCTGCTATTAAGCCATATGTTTTTAGATACAGAGGTCGACTTACCCAGTCCAGGATGGGTAAGCTGGAGCATTGGAGGCATGTATTGGATGACTTAGAGGCTATGACATAGCATCCTTATCTAGATTGTGAGCACTAGGATGAGGATGATGCAAAGATGGGTTATTTGTGCGATTCTATGTACTTGATTGGCAGGACCCGCTTTGTCTTAGAAAGATTTTTGCTGTAGAGGGTCTACAGACAGTATGGTATTGTTCAGTGTATGCCCCAAGGCATTGCACATTATGCTCGTTGACAGAGTAAAGTAGCAGATTGGGGGCCATCTCTATCTTATGATACCGTAGTAGAGGGATATCGTGCCTTACAACCTTCAACCTGGGATATATGACATGATATTGTAGAGGCACTAGTGACTGTGGCGTATGCGCAATATCTTTCCTTACATCCATGCCCTCATATTACTATTCCTGATGAGCCAATGCCACTACCTGTAGAGGAGGATGTTGTTGTTGCCCCTGGTCGACGATAGAGGCGAGAGGAGCAGGCTGTAGATGTTGAGGCGAAGGAGGATGTGGTGGAGGAGCAGACTGTAGATGTTGATGCGGAGGAGGATATCGGTGAGGAGGGTAGTGGTGAGGATAGTGAGGAGAGTTGTAGTGATGAGAGCAGTAATGATGATAGTAGCAGTGATGGCAGAGATGATGGAGGGGATAGTGGCATAGGGGTTGTGGCAAACAACATAGGTCCATCTACTAGTATGCCTCGTAAGAGGCAAGCAATGTAGACATTTTCCACAGATTATCATACATAGATTGCAAGCTTATAGGTGCAGATATAGACCCTACAGGGGCAGCTTGTTTAGGCATAGGGGTTACTTGTTCAGACCTAGACGCAGTTACAGACCCAGGAACAGACTCATGCACATGCCTTGGCACAGGCGACTACCGAGACTTTACAGCGGATTGCCGATGGTACCATTGTTGGCGATTATGAGGGAGGTTCTTCGTGTCGGCAGAGAAGCAGAGTTTTACAGTGGCTGTTACCACAATGCAGTCCCTGCCGAGTAGAGAGTTAGTTATGTGTCGTCTAGATTTGGTAGGACTCATTCCTAGACAGTTAGTGAGGGTGTGGTTTAGCCTCCACGAAGAGATCCAAGAGATCATGGTCCACCTGGTGGGGGTAGTCTTGGCCCAGATATGCCTGCACAGTTTGGCAGTAGCAAATCCTAGTTGCCTTATATGATTCTGTGATATAATTTGAGACATGATGTATACTCTGATTCAACTAGTTTTGATGATATATTTCATACTTCATTGTATACTTGACATTGATGATTTATATGATATGAAACTGACTTTTATTGATCTATGATGTGTTCTATTATGATTCTATGATGGATGCATTTATTTTCCATGCTCTATATGCCATGTGATGATTTTTACATGATATTCTATGGTTTTATGATGTTCTATTTAATGATTATGTATGATGTATGGTGCATGGATGTATGATGGATGCACGATGATATATAATGATTTTGTGTTTTATACATGGATGTAGATGAAATGGTTTAAATTTTTTATTGTTTTTTTATTGTAAATGTAAAATTTATGATGTAATACATGGATGATAATGATGTATGATACAAAATGATGAATTGATGGAAATGTAATGATATGATGTTTGTGTGATAAATAAAATGATGAATGATATGGTACAATGAATACAATGATTGATGTAATAAATGTATGATAATAGAATGTGAATGGATGACATACTCAATAGATGAATGTAATGATACGAATTAATTTTGAAACTTTCTTTTAGAACTGTTATTTGATGTGAAAAAATATGATATGATGAATGCACATCTATTTGATTCAAATGCATGAATGATGAAATGATAAATAAGAATTCTTTCTAATGGATGCAGATGAAAATGATGGTGCACCTACATGGTTATGATGATGTTTTTTTTTATGTCAAGTATACTCAATCTGATTACTAGAAAAGATAATTATCAATTTGAATCCTTTTTGTAACAAACACTCTATAGATGTAGAAATTATTATGAATGTAATCTAATTTATGATGAAAAACTACATGCAAACTATTTGCATTTTAACAATACTTTTGTGCTTTGTATCATCATAGAGCTTTAAAAATGTTGAAAGTGAGTACAAACGTCAAAGGTATATTTTAGACAAATGACGACCTGACTATTACTTTCATGATGTTTGATATTGCAAGAGAACAAAAGCATCTAGGTATAATTAAATCGAGATGACCTGAGCATTTCTTGCGTAAATAGACAAGGATTAATTATTTTAGTGTATGAATTCTGAATGTCATCAGTAATACATTTGTAGAGCACATCCCATGACAATTCACACATTTAAACAATTAATTTAGAATCAACAGACAAATGAAAATATCCTTCTCCTTCCTAGCTTCTCTAGTTCAATACATCACCGAGTTGCTCCAAAGAAATGATAACGAAATATCAAAAAATATAACATATCCAACCTTTACTCAAAGTGTTTCAACCATTAGTCAGATTAGATCACCCATCATGATTTTATGATATTTTTGTGATTTTTTGAGTTTTGGATCAAACCTAACCTAAAGACCTATCCTAGGGGCCTCAAGGGTTGATCAAAGATTAGCCTTGCCTACGTTTTACATGCAGAGACCACGTAGTTCGACTGACACTGACTCATGTTTTTGGCTTTTTGAGATTGACTATTTGACTTGTTTTTGGGATTTTCTGATTTGATATGGATGGCTAATATGTTTCCGATGGTGATTGATGTTCCATGTTGGGTTGTGTTTCGATCATTGTTTTTGTTGTGTTTGTCATACTGTTGTTTGTCCATTTTGTTAAGTTTGATGTTTTATTGCCCCCAGTGAGATCCTGATGTTGCCCCCAAGCTAGAGTTAGACATGACCATTTGAAATGATATGATAATGGATGCAAAATGATGGTGAGATTAACAACCATGATATGTATCAAAATAGATGGAAAAGCTAGTTAAAATCACATATAACACCTGTTTCCAGGTTTTCACTACATGTTTTAATTGCACTTTTGTCTTTCACTCTTTTTGAAATTTTTTTGTTGTATTTTCTCTTTTTTTTGTTACCAAGAGACCTATTTGCCAGGTTTTCATCAAGGCAACCATTTTTAGGATTTTGAACCATGCACTAGGTGATTCAGGTGTAGAAATTTTTAAGATGGATACTGTTGATAGGTTCATCAAATAAATCCCCTTCTGATGTTGACAGTTGATAGGTTCTTGATCCATAGACTGATATAATGACAAATGGACCTAGCCAGTTAGGTTCAAACTTCCCTTTTTTTTTTCTGTCTTGCTGATTTCTAGGGTTTTCTTTTAGGACCAAATCCCCAACCTAAAAGATTCTAGGCTTTACCCTATGATTGTAACTTCGAGACATTCACTATTGATATGTAGTTAGATGATTGACAACTTGTTGACGATGTTCATCCAACAGTTCCTGTTTTTGAAGCCTAGATACTCTATAATCTTCATCTGAAATGATTCCCTTTAGTGATATAGGTAGTGATGGAATCTCTACCTCAATGGGTAGTATGGACTTTGATCCATATACCAAGGCATATGGTGGAGCTGTTGTCGGTGTTCTGATGCTGGTTCTATAGGCCCATAATACATGATTGAGCTAAACATGCCAATCACGTCCAACATCGTTAACTGTTTTCTTGAGTATTTTTAGAATTGTCTTATTGGAGGCCTCTGCCTGGCCATTTCCCTGAGGATAATATGATGTTGAGAAATGATGTTGGATATAAAATTTTTCACATAATTTCTAGACATCTTGGTTTTTAAATGGTCGTCCATTATCAGTGATAATGGATTGAGGTATGCCATACCGACAGATTATGTAGTTTAGTATGAAAGACAAGATATGTTTTCTAGTGATGGTTGTAAGATGAACCACTTCTATCCATTTTGTAAATTATTTTGTCGCTGTGATTATAAATTTATGCCCATTGGATGAAGATGGATTTATCTTTCCTACCAGATCCAATCCCAATTGACAAAAGGTCCATGTTGATGTGAACGGGTGCAATTCTTGAGCTGGTGCATGGATTAGATTACTATGAATCTGACACTTCTGACATTTCTTGAAAAACTGATAAGATTCCTTCTCCATGTTTGGTTAGTAATACCCTAGACAAAGGAGTTTCTTTGCTAGAGTTATCCCATTTGAATGGGTTCCACAAATACCTTCATGAACTTCTCATAAGGTTGTCTCAAGTTCATTATGTTCTAAACACCGGAGAAGAGTACCATCTAGACCTCAATGGTAAAGTATGTCAGGCAAATTGGCAGATGAAGTTGCATTTTTTGTTTCTGGAAAGATCGGGAGGAAGGATGTTGTCTTTCAGGTAAGCATAGGTGTTTCCATAAAGTGAGGACTCAACGACATCTAAATGGCATATGGTTTGAGATTCAGGATTATCATAAGCGGGATTGGATAAGTTTGTTCTACCATAAACTCATAACGACCATGTTTTTTTGGCAACTGTAAAAGAGAAGCAATTGTTGCCATAGCATCTGCTGCTTTGGTTTTTACCCTTGGAATTTTTTCAAATTTGATATCCACAAAGTACTTTTTGAGATCATCAATCAATTGCTTATATGCATCAAATTTTCATCTTTTGTCTGATATTCCTCATTGAATTGATAAATGACTAATTGTGAATCTCCATACACTTGTAGCTTTGTTACCTTCCATTCAATTGCTACCTTGATGCCAATGATTAGTGCCTCATACTCAACCACATTATTGGTAGATGGAAACATGAGTCTATAAGAGCTTGGGATGGTGTGTCCTTGAGGTGTAACAAACAATATTCCCGCACTAGATCCTCTTTGTGTGTATGACCCATCAAAATAGAGCCTCCATTGTTGTGTCGTTACTATAAGAATGTCTACATCAGGAAACTCCATTGTCATAGGACGATCATCAGTTGAGGAGCTTCGGTTAATTGTTCAGAAATCACTTGACCTTTGATGGCTCTCCTTTCAACATAATTTATATCAAATTCACTTAAAAGCACGAACCACTTGGCTAGTCTGCCTGTTAACACAACCTTGCTGAGTAGATATTTTAATGGGTCAATCTTTGCTATGAGCCTGACTGTGTGAGTCAACATGTAATGCCACAACTACTAGGTAGAAAATACCACCGCCAAACAAGATTTCTCGATGAAGGTGTAATTTATTTCATAGCCATTCAGAGTTCTGCTGATGTAGTAAATGGCTTGTTCACTTCCTTCATTATCTTCTTGTGCCAATAGTGCTCCTAGAGAAATGTCTATTCTTGCAATTTATAGTAGCAAAGGTCTACCTTCTGTAGGTGGCATGAGAATAGGTGGCGACATCAAATATTGTTTTATTTTGTTGAAGGTCGTTTCACACCCTTGATCCCATTTGAACAAGACATTTTTATGCAACAAATGAGTAAATGGATGACTCTTATCTGCTATCTTGGAGATAAATCTCTTGATTGATTGTAGCCTGCCTTGTAGAGACCTTAGTTGACTGATGTTTCGTGGTGGAAACATTTCCATTATAGCCTTAACCTTGGTGAGATCCACTTTGATATCCTTCTCTGACACTATGTAGCCTAGGAGTTTTGTTGATGTAACCCCAAAGACACATTTCTTAGGATTCAATCGAACCTTGAACTTCTCCAGCCTTGTAAATTTTTTGCCCAGGATATCTAGATGTCCTTCTCTAGAATAGGACTTTGCCAAAATATCATCCACATAATTCTCCATAAAGGTATGCATCATATCATGGAAGATTGTGGTCATTGCATGTTGAGATGTCGCCCTTGCATTCTTCAACCCAAAGGGCGTGACATTCCAGCAAAAGGTTCCCCATGGACATGTGAATGTAATCTTCTCATGATTATCTGGTGCTATTTTTATTTGATTATACCTAGAGAAACCATCCATTATTGATAACTGGCTATAGTTCTCATATTTATTGGTTATTCTGTAATATCCAATGAACTAGAAGTAGCAACAAACACCTGTCTAAACTTATAAATCTTTGTATTTATGATTAGTAGTCACTTCTCATATTAGTGTTCTGATCATGGCTGGTTTGTTTATAAGCCTTTTAAATTAATATGGACTGATGTGCTTTTTTGGTCTTTTTTCAAATTAGGACTCTGGTTCCCTAGCATTCTAAAGGCCTGATTATAGCCCATAAAAAATCCGAATAACTTCAAAATAAGTGTATCATATATGGCTGGAAAACTCTTGAACTTTACTCTCCTCAAATATAATCTGAACTTAAAATGATGCCTTCAATTGTCAAATATTTAGCCATGTTGAACATTCTAAAAAGTTCTTAATGCATTAGTTAATTTAAGGATTTCCTCTCATTCCAAGGGCCATTATTCATATCAATCTTCAATTATTGTTGTCCTTAAAGTAGAGTTGCTGGATACTTCCTCTCCCTTGTCTAGATATGTGAATACATACACAATATTCCTAGATACAACACAAGTACCATATCTAGACCTATCCTTAGATGAGCTCCTATTTGAACCATATCCAGTGTTGTATTCAGTTTAGGGTTTACAATTTCATTATCATCTTGTTTGACTTAACACACTTAGTCAAACTATCCTCAGTCCGAATCAAATCAAATCAATTCCTAAAGCCTAGCATTGATCCAAAGTTCCTGAAAGTTTAAACACCCATATCATTCACCCCTTTCATCCTTCATCTCATCATTGGTCATAAAACCCTCAGAGGTCAACAAGGTCAAAACACAAGAAAAATATGGAGTTTAAACTTGACTCATACATCATGAGTAATCCAAGTCAACCAAACTATGCAAGTCTCACAATGCCAATTGATTATCAAAACTCACACTTAGGCATGACATCATTATCTCTTCCAAACCTCAAAATTACAAACTCAATCACTACATCTCAAAGATGAATCACCAGATCTCCAAAATCAATCACCACAAGGTCAATTTAAAGTGAAAATCTCACAAGATAACAAACAAAAATACACACCACTTGGGGAACCAATCGAGTTAGTCATGCAATGGTTGATACAATAAAATCTCATTAAAATCCCCATTTATTTGAATTATTAAGAGTCCATGGTGAAATTACCAGGGTACAAGGAGAAGCACTTTTGTGATTTTCACAAAACAAAGGGATACACAACATCAAATTGTATTCGCCTCAAAAATATCATGCAAGATCTGATTGATCAAAAGCTAATAGCTACTGGGGACAATAATCAGAGTTCAACCATTAGTGATAGCACTAAAAAATCTCCACCACAATTGTTGAAAACAATGATCAAGGTCTATCCATTAATGAGCACATTGAAGATGTTTCCACCTCAACCAACGATTAAATCAATACACACCAAGAGAAACTTTTCAATCATGATCAAAACTTACCAATGATACCCAACAATGATCCATCTCAAGAGACATTAACATCATTTGATCTTATTGGCAATCCCGTCACCACAGTTGTTGAAAACAATGTTCAAGATCTCTGCATTAATGAGCACATTGAAGATGTTTCTATCCCATCTGATGATCAACTTACCATACATCAAGAACCACTTTTTAGTGATCTATTTCAAGATGTGTTAACATTATTTGATGCTATTGACATAATCCATGATCCATCAACCAATGATCATATTGAAAATATCTCTACATCACCTTATGAGTTAGAGGACATATCTCAAGAATTCATTCTAAAGCATGATCAACATCTTCCATCAAGGTCTAGCAATGGTCCTTCCAAAGACATATTGAAATCCTTTGGCCTCATGATTGCGGATAGTTAAGGAATCCTCAAAGATCAACGGGATATTGATCCACTTCCCATTCCTAATAACAATGTCCAAGAATCCCTTGTAGACAATCCATCCCTTGAAATTGACCCATGTCAAGAACTCGATCCAAAACATGTTGAAAGTAATTCCAGAATTAGTCAAGATCAAGAATTCGTATCTCCAAGATACTACAATGATCTAATGAGCACTCTTCTATCTATATAAGATGTCACAAATGATGATCATATCCATATAACACGTATTCCTCCATCTAACCATGAGATGCTTTCTTTGGATGAACACAAAGATGATCTTCATTAAAAAGAAGAGTCTCATACTCTCGACATCATTACCAAGGAACAAGAGTTTCCTAATCTTAACATTTGTGCACAAGACCAAGATGTAGAAATATCTAGAGACATAGCAGAAACAAATCATGAAGAAGGCTTCTACAAAATTTGTGAATCAGAAACATCCTGTGGACACCAAGAGAAAATAGATCATGAAGAAGGCTTCTACAGAAGTTTCGATAAAAAAAATCATATGAAATCATATCAAGAATGAATCATGAGGGAGAATTTTACAAAGTCAGAGTCCATCACACTAGGCACATCGCCATCCTGGTTCTTTATACCTTGATGCATTGTACCTATGTGTGTTATCAGACATAAGGAAAGTTATGCTCTTTATCTATCCCATCCCTGGATAAGCAATACATCATCATCATTCATCATCATATATAATAAAGTATCGACAACTAGTGGACTTGTTGGAATTCTGCATCTTCTCGGATTCAAGGGTTGATCCCTCTCATTCTTCTATCCTCTTTCACACTAACAATGCATCCATTCTGCAGGCATCCTTTCATTGGGCATAATCAGGTCATATCATGATAGGACATCATCCATCACATTCATCTCACATGCATTGCATAATCATTTAAGATGTTTAAAATAATATAGATTTGTTATTTTAAGCATCTTTCAAACATATCATTTACATCATCATTATCATATACATCAGTTAGTCATAGCCATCCATACATCCATTTTGAACCTCTTTATCACAAGATCAACCTCAAATCGAATCTTTTCGCTCGATCTCTCGAGGGGGCAATGTACTAATGTACTTATTTCCTCTAGGGAATCCAAAAAAACATTTTTATTTTAATTTCGATGTCAGCAACATCATTCTTTGAACCAATGCAACAAGTACATTGCTTCAAATAGGGGAAAAATGTAGACATGTAAAATAATCAACATCATGCATCTAAATCTCACTCTAATTAACATCCAATTATCCTATTAATCAATTAAAATAATTTATTTATTAATTCCCTAGTTTCATCATGTTTAATTAAATAAATAAAATGATTTCATTAAGTCCTTAAGTTCTTCTTATTTGATTCAATAAATCAAAATGATTTTAAATCAAATACCAAAACCCCTAAAATCCTCCAAGTTAATTAATCTGAATTAATTAACCTCTAACCATAATAACCCATTCTCTAGCTTTTGACTCAACTTGAGTCAAATCTAAACTCTCAACTAACCCACCCACTTGCACCAATAAATCATTTCTTTGATTTATTAGTTCTTCTAATTTCCTCCAACTTGGCATCTTTGAGGGAATATTCTCCCAATTTGAATTTCCCCTCCCACATGACTTGTCAATCCAAAAAAGCATTAAATGCTCTTACATGTCTCTTACACAAGTCAAACTTGACATTTAATTCACCTTTCATCTCCCTTAAACATGTCATTTCATCCAAATTCAAATTTCAAATTGGCACATTGACCAAAATATGCTCAAGCCTTCTCCTCTCACATCTTGACAAGTGGCATCTTGTCATTGGCTCATGAATGATCCCATATTCATCCAAATATCTCAATATTCCAACCTTGACTCTATAAAAGCAAGGCATTTCATCACAATTCTGCTACAACACTACTATCCAGCTTGATGCATAATCTCTTGCATTTCAGCATGATCATCTTGGCATCTTTTTGCTGAGTAAGGATTGGATAATGGCTGCTTCCCACACAACAAAGTGACACCAATTCACTATGACATAAGGATTTAATCATGTTTTTGCATATGCTTTTGTTTAGCTTGTCTTGTTATCATTAGTTGCATTGTTTAACATGATTCAATATTTTATAGGGATGTTGAGTTTGTTGATTTAAACTAACTTATGCTAATAGCATGGACTGGTTTAAATATCTCTTGCAGATTTTGACATCCACAGACTTAAAGATTTATGTTTATAAAATTATAAATTTTTTATGTATATATAAATATCATTTCTTATGATCGACATCTAATTTAAACAAAAATTGTAAAAATATGAATACCACTTTATTAAAATTTAATCAAACACAATTAATAAAATTAACTTCATAAAAGATTTGCTTGTTGACGTCAAACCCCTAATCAACTATGATTGCACTCATGGGAGAGAAGCCGCATTTAAAGATGATTAAAGAGAAAGGTGCCAAGTACCGAGATATCATAAGATTTGAAGGTAGAATCATAATGAATATGACATTTGGGTTGAGCTTGCACGTTTTGTGGGTGCTTTTGTTTTGCTGCCAACTCATAAATCTGTATTTTCATGGTGTGGGCTATCAGAACAATAGATTGACGACAATGAGAGGAAGCAAGAAAAAATTTGAGCCTAATGCGTGTACTAAGAATAAAGACAATTCCAAGGTATGAAATAAAATCGAGAAGGGAGGGCTTCAACCGTTCATTGAAAGACTTGATGGTCCAGACCTCAGGACTACTGATTATTTCACTAAATATTGGAATAAAGGGGAGATAATCATTTTTGGGAGGAAGGTGCTGGTGGATGAGGCGCTTGTTGGAGAAGTCACTGATCTCTCGACTGAAGGTGTGAAATTTTATCATGACAGGAAATATTCGGATGAAGCTGTATCAATTTTCCAAAGTCAGAGGAGAAGAAAAACAAATTGGTTAAAGTCTCTAATAGCTACTTTGAGTCTAGCAGGATCAAGAAAATTTGGAGGGAGGTGTTCAGAGTTTTAATGGAGTATATTATGCGAGATGGGAGATTCACCAGAGTATACGGGTATCACTTTGTTTTTCTCAACCACTTCAGATATAAGGTTAGGGTTTCTTTCCCCTACTACCTATTGTGCTCTTTGAACAATAGTATTGATGAGTTTAGAAAAAATCTTTATAAGAACCCAGTCCTACATGCTAGCCTTATTTGGCTCATTTATGAGCACTTCAAAAATATGTCGGTTGTCTCTAATCCTATCACTGCCTCGGCCTTAGAGGATTATGACACTGAGTCTAGCTCGCCTAAGGATATCAAGGGTTCAAACCTAGATTGGGTGGATGAGGTTACTCCCCCTCCTAGTAAGAAAAGGAAGAATGCCCCTTATGCTAAGCCCTCAAATAAAAAATATGGTCCTTGGATAACTCCTCTCGATGCGTTTGGGTTGAAGGAGAAGATAAGGAATGAGTCCCCTATGGAAAAACTGGTGGCCTATTCAGAGGATTCTCCAAATGATGACAATGCTGAACCTTCTGGGAAGGAGGTTTCCTCTGCCTCTTTCCACTCCATCGACAAAGATAATAGGCCTAGCTCTCATGTGGACCTGAATCCTGATGAACCTGCTTTTGAACTTGACATGATTTTTATAGTGACATCCTCTCCCTGGCTAGAAAGGGAGCGATTGCCAATTTTAAAATTCTGAAATGGGCCTTTCATGAAATTAAGGACCTCAATCTTAAAAATAGAGCCATTTGAAGTAAAGTGGAAATCCTGGAGGCTAAAGTGGCAGAACAAAAATCTGCTAAGGCTTTATGGATTGTGGAGGAGAAGATGGCCATGGTTGATTACCTCCAGAAAGAGGTAGACTTCACAAAAAACCTTGAGAAGGATGGCGAGAACCTTGAAAATGAAATGGATAAGATCAGGTAAGCCCTGAAAGCCACTATTGAACACAACCATAGAATTGTTAAAAATAACTCCACTATCTTAAGAGCTTTGATTGAAAAAATGGATAATACTCAACAGGGTCTTTTGATTGTGGATCTGGACGCCGAGAAGAACAAAAATAAAGCAGAGAAATTGGGATCCTTCAAAGAGAACCAGAACCAACATGAAGAAAAGAATGGATACGATGCCTCTAGAGACCCAAGACCTAAAGATAGTGGCTCAAGATTTGGACATCCTTGAAACGGAAGTGGCAGAGACCTCAAAGTCTCTGGGTTAGGTTTGGTTGTGTTTTGCTATAGTTGGATTTTTGCTGGTGACTGCTGTTCTTTCCTATTTATCTTTGGTGTGCATCCTATATTTTCTTGGATTTATATTGCTCTATCTTTTAATGGTTTGTAAACTTCGTGGTTTCGGGTCCCTGTAAAACCCATTTTTTCCTCAATCAAAAACTTCATAAAAATAATAAACTTTTAAAATCTACATAGAAATTACTAACAATCCTTATTTTATAATATTGTTAGTATTAACAAAATCAATCATTTCATGTTTTAGGTGATAGACAACATACATGATGGAGTACAAAACAATAAGCAAGGAGTTGCATCGGTCCATCCCAATCAATACATGGTGTCTATTACCTAATGATAGTCCAAAATTATGTAGAGGGAAACTCCCATTATCATCCTAAATGTCATGAAAGAGTTTAAAAAGGGGATAAGACATGTTATATTATTAAATAAAAGTGTTACCAATGGTGCAATATTTTGACTTCTAAAACTAGGATTTTTTAAATATATGTTTAAATCTTTTAGATAAATTATTTATTAATTGTAATGATAAATCTTAAAAAAATAAGATCCATGAATGATGCAATAGGAGTTTGAAAGAATGTTACATTGCTTTTTAAGTTTTTAATAATAAAAGATATTTTGAGGGGGTCCATCTTATAGTAAACTTAGAAACTATTTCAAACCTATAGGGAAATTGTATCATGGACAATTCATTATAATATGGCTATATTTATAAATTTTAATTAGATCTATAAGGAAGAAAGGAGTGTCTATTATTAGATCGACAGTGATTAGGAGTCACAACTGGTGAAAATATGATGGTGCAAGGCAATTAGAGAAGACATAGAATTATATGCCAATACTATTGAAAGAATAATCAATGTTGAATTTAATTTCATATGAACATGAACACTTCCTAAAAGTTGAAGTCGAGATTAGATTGAGATAATTGAAAACAGACATAAATCCATTAAAATATTCATTTCACAACTTAATAACAAGGTTACCCCAAGTTTCCGGGACAGGGACGGCAGGGGACGGCGGGACGAGTCCCCAAGTTTCCAATTTTTGAGGCCAAAATTAGGGACGGTAGGGGACAACTATATAAAAATATAGGGAAATTTTAAATATTCATATGATAACATGGATAAGGCATGCATAATACACATTATAGAACACTAACATATAACATTTGTGTCCAACATTATGCCAATACTCAATACGCATTCAAAATTAACATACACGGATCATGAAACAACCTCCAAGTTATAATTTATAAACTTATATCAAAATTCCCAAAGGCTACATCGCTGCCATATAGTTTTCAAGTTTGCTATGAAAATCAAAATACAATGTCAGTAATGAATACAAAATACTGTATAAACAAAGTCAAAGAGCACTGCTGCCCCTAATCATCCCTCATAACCGCATCAAAATCAGAGTCATCCTCTGAGGCACTGCCACTATGATGCTCCTCCTTAACCAACAGAACCCCAACCAAACCCTCAACTGTCTCCTCCTCATCTACCTGGGCCACATCCTCGGGATCAATATCCCACCGTAGAGCTGGAGTCTGTCAATACTCTGGAGTCTGCCGATCCTAAAGCCGAAGAGCACTATGAACGACCACTAGCTTCTCCACTCGTCTAGAGGTAAGTCTATTCCTCTTGAGGGAGTGGATAAAGCTATATGTGGACCAATTCCTCTCTGCAGCAGAGGAACTAGCAACCTGTGCAAGAAGTTGAGTAGCAAGTGTCTTCAACTGCGGTGTATCCCTCCCATGATAGGTCCACCATCCAATAGGGTTTGATTGAGCTAATATAGCTCTATCCAACCTCGCTTGTGGTTTACTCAAGTTTGGGCCCGAAAGATTTGCAAAGTCTAGGAATTGTGACCAAACTAGTGAAGCCTGCTCTGCTGGATAAATCTTTTCAATGGCCCGTGTGAACCCATCTAAAACCTCATTATCATCACATGGAGGCACCCTACCAGGCCTTGGTGCATACCATTTTGGATTTAGAGCAAAGGTAGCCATGTGAAGTGGGGTGTTCATTATATTCCACCTTCGAGTCACAATGGGCCCAATGTGTTGCTCATATAAAT
This sequence comes from Sequoiadendron giganteum, assembly GCA_007115665.2. Taxonomy (NCBI): domain Eukaryota; kingdom Viridiplantae; phylum Streptophyta; class Pinopsida; order Cupressales; family Cupressaceae; genus Sequoiadendron; species Sequoiadendron giganteum. The sequence goes on along the minus strand of CM021101.1, from coordinate 651,101,591 downwards.
CCAAAGTGGGGTCCTTTGCCGAAATAACTTGCTTGATCTTCCCAAGCATACTGTCAAATGTCTCATAAATCTCTCCAAGACTAGGAGAGTCTGTATCAACATATCTGATGACATCTACAATAGGGGAGATGAAGGAGCAAATATATCTGCAAAATGCAAACAAAAAGTTCAAAATAATTAGTTGACAAGTTAATTGACATGTTAGAAACTTCAAAAATTGGAACATTGGACAATAAAATTAAAATATTAAAATCAGAAATTTAATATGAAAATCAGCCATCTAATGTCTTACCTCAATTTGGCTCACCAATCATCATCGATGATCTTTTGTTTGACATTCTTTCCATCCGTAGAACTTGCATTAGGCCATCTAGCCCACTCTGCATTGACCATCATTGCTTGTAGAGGCTCATACACCTCTACCATCCTCTCTAACAAGATGAAGTATGTGGCATATCTACATTCAATGTTCATTCATTGATTCATTAAAAATAAAAAATTTAAAACAAAATCAGATTATGAATACAAATTGAAAGTGAAACAAAATGAAGTGAGTGGCATACCTTGTCTCAACAGGTTTGAGAAATTCCTTCTTTGAAAATGTTCTGAAGAGAGCAAGTGAGGTGTGGTGATTGCAAATAAACATTTGAATATCTCTAGCTTCTGCCACTATTTTCTTCACCCAATCCAACTTCCCTATGTCTTTCAATGCATTGTTCAATGCATGAACACAACATGGGGTCCAAAATATGTGCCTGTACTGACCCTCCACCATCAACCCAGCCGATTTGCACACACGTGCAGAATCGGTGATCACTTGCACCACATTTGCAGCCCCAACCTCCTCTATAGCATCTCTCAAAATGGAAAACTAAAATTCTGCATCCTTACGTTTCCCCGAACAATCTATGGCTCTAAGAAAATAAGAACCAGCAGGGCATGTGACTATGACATTGATGAGTGGCCGACGTCTACAATCAGTCCACCCATCCATCACTATAGAGCACCCCGTCCTCATCCACATTTGCCTCATGTCCTCCATTAACACATTAACTTTGGAGTACTCTTTGTCTAGGAGGGTGGTGCGTAGCTTATGATCTCCAGGGGTTATGAATGAAGGACCAACTGTGGTTATTTCTCTCACCATTTGTTTAAAATAAGAGGAATGGGCCACATGAAATGGAATGGCATGTGCAAAAAAGAATTTGGCAATGGCGGATTCAACACTCTCTCGTGCTTGGTTATTAAACAAGGACTCAACTGAGGTTGCCTTTTCACTACTACTACCACTCACCTTCCTCTTTGCTCTTAAGAGAACTCCATTACTACCAACCGTGGAAGGACTAGGAGTAGGCATGGATGATTGTGCACTTGGGAAAGAAGGAGACCCACCTTGAACCCCACCATCACACTCTATTTGAATTTGTTGGCATTCTAAAAATAGGGCATCTGTCAATGAAGGACACATTCTAACTCCATGGCCCACCTCACCCAAAAAATGAGACCTAATTCTTGTGTAGCTGCCCCTAAAGTCTTTTTCACAAATATGGAAAAACCGAACCCTACTCCCCCCTGAATTTTTTTGTCTTTCACCCACGGGTGTAACATATCGAAGGAATGGTTTTTTTGGGTTTAATGGGTGTCTTGCATAGTCTTCCATAGTTTTGGTATTGGTTGATGAAGGATGGCATTAGATTGGGGTTCTTTCACTTCTTTGCTCTCTAGTTCTACTACCACCCCCACCACTTTGTGTAGGACATGAAAATCTGCATATGGTTAGCAACATGATACAAACAATATAACAGAAATTCCTATCCCTATGAGATAATAATCCATGATTCAAATGCAACCAAACAACAAAATTAGATAAAACATCTAAACCATGAAATAAACCTATCCCATAGTGGATTGGTGCAACTTAGTTGTGTAGGAAGTTTCCCTTTCCCAATCCTTGATAAGCTTAGTGAGATAGACAATGAGATGCTTGAAATCAAGTTGCCTATAGTGTAAATGCTTTCAAATGTGGCTGTTGTCCTGTTTGAAGGAGAGAAGCCTTCAACTTATAGTTGAACTTGAAGAGAGGAGAGGCCAAATTGATGAATGTGGGATCATTCATGGGCCAATGACAAGATGACACTTGTCAAGTTGTGAGAGGGTGAGGAATGTGCAAGTCTTGGCCAATGTGCCAATTTGAAATTCAAATTTGGATGAAATGACATGTTTAGGGGGGATGAAAGGTGCAATAAATGCCATGTTTGACTTGTGCAAATAGCATTTAAAACCTTGTTGGAAGGGACAAGTCCCTTTTGGGGGGAAGATTCAAATTGGAAGAATATTCCATTTTGATACCATTTTGAATGTAATTAGAAGAAATAATAAATCAAATAAATGATTTATTGGTGCAAGTGGGTGGGTTAGTTAAGAGTTTGGATTTGACTCTAGTTGAGTCAAAAGCTAGAGAATGGTAATTATGATTAGAAGTTAATTAATTTAGATTAATTAACTTGGATGATATTAGGAGGTGACATTTGATTAAATCAGTTTGATTTATTAAATCAAATGAGAAGAACATAAGGATTAAATAATTTGATTTATTTAATGAACCTTAGGAAATTAATTAATAAATATTTTTAATTGATTAATAGGAGAATTTGATGCATGATGTTAGTTTTACATGTCTACATTTTGCCCCTCTTTGAAGCAATGTACTCATTGCATTGGTTCAAAGAATGATGCTGCCGACATCGAAATTAAAAAATTTTGGTTTTTTCGGATGCCCCAGCGGAAATAAGTACGTTAGTACATTGCCCCCTCGAGAGATCGAGCAAAAAGATTCAATTTGAGATGGATCTCGCGACAAAGAGGTTCAAAATGAATGTATGGATGGTTAGACTATATGATAATGATGATGAAAATGAGATGACGTGATTATGCATGAGATGGATATGGCATGATTATGCGAGGTAGGAGGATGAATGTAGCATGGATGCATTGTTAGCGTGAAAGAAGGTAGAAGGATGAGAGGGATGAACCCTTGAATCCAAGAAGATGCAGAATTTCAACAAGCCAACTTTATTAGAGATGATGATGTATTGCTTATCTAGGAATGGGAGATAAAGAGCGTAACTTTCTTTATGTTTGATAACACACATAGGTGCGATGCATCAAGGTATTAAGAACCAGGATGGTGTGGCGCCTAGTGTGATGGACTTTGACTCAACAATCAGATAGGAGTGCTATTGTTCACACTTGACATACGAAAACCTTGCTAGGACGGACCCAACAAAGCAAGTATTCGCCAAGTTATTTTACAAGACCATCCAACAAGCACAATAGATAAAAAGATAATGATCATTGCCCCATTCCTTTCTCTCTAAACCTATTTTGTTTAGGCATCATCGAGAGGTCCTTGGAATGAGCGCAAAATAAGATAAGTCAAAAATACCAAATACAGTAAACAAACAAGCTAATGTTCTTCATATCGCTAGCCAAGGCTAAACTACTATGGGGTACCTAATGCTTATGTCCATCGCAGGAAAGCGTCATCCTAGGACATGTAGTGATCAGGGTTTTGGTGGGATTGATTAGGTGATAAGCTATTGATACTCCGAGTTGACCAACTTGTTGACTTACTGACTTAGACTTGAGACTTTGACGATTAGGCGTTCACTTTAGAACCTACTAAACTTGTTTCTGAATGACTCACCAAAGGGTGAAGGCGACGATGATTTATTATGAGCGATGACAATCACGGGTGAAAGCGAGATGAAATGGATGCACCATTTTGGGTTTTTTCAAATGTTTTGAGGTTGTTTTTGGAATTTTTGAGATGTTTTACAAATGTTTTTGGTATTTTCAAGATTTTATGAATGTTTTTGGTATTTTGTGTCTCGGGGGCCGATCAAGGATGGCCTTGCCTACGTTTAAGCTTAGAGACGGCGTAGTTCGGATGACAAACCTGACTCAATGAAAAGATAGATGGGCAAACGGATTGCCAATGTGACGGACGCCCAAAGGACTGACCTAACCGTCTCGGGGGATGATCAAAGATCAACCTTGCCTACGTTCAAGCTTAGAGATGACGTAGTTCGACAAGGTGGAAGACTGACAAGACTAAATGATAAATTTTGAAGATTTTCCAATATTTGACATGTTTTTGGATTTTTGAATGAGTTTTTGAATGTTTTTGATTTTTTGATGAATTTTTGAATGTTTTTGGTTTTTTCTGATGAATTTTTGAATGTTTTTGGATTTTTGAATGAGTTTTTGAATGTTTTTGATTTTTTGATGAATTTTTGAATGTTTTTGGTTTTTTCTGATGAATTTTTGAATGTTTTTGGATTTTTCGCATGATTTTGACAATTTGGATGTGGATACGTGATGATATCAGTGCTTGTTTTTGGGATTTTGTTGAAAACCAAGCTTAATGTTGATCAATCAGATTGATGGATTGATTGTTTGACTAAGTGTGTTAAGTCAAACAAAAGTGATAATGCACTTGTAAGTTCCAGGAAGTTGTGTTATCCTAGAGTAAACTCGTACAAAAAGGATAATTTGGCTAGGTGTGTTAAGCCAAACAAGGTGATTATGGATTTGATAATTTGGCTAAGTGTGTTAAGCCAAACAGAGTGATGATAATGAACTTGTAAACCCAAGGAAGTTGTGTTATCCTAGAGTAAACTCATGCACAAGATGATAGTTTGACTAAGTGTGTTAAGTCAAACAAGGTGATGATTGATTGGATTCGATTGATCAAGATCGATGAAGCTTGAGTTAGAACAAAATTGCTTTGATGATTTGATGTCACATATATGTGCATTAGATGCGACTGATATGAATTGCTTGGATTGATGTTCAACAAAAGATAAAGCATGATAAGGAATGTCTTCTTGTCAAAATATGCCATGGGCTAGTGACTTAGATTCATTTTCACAAATGATTTGACCAAGTTGATTTCACGTTTGCCAATACTCGGATCACCACATAAGCTGGAGGATATATACCAAGATTTATTCCGGAAGCGAGATGTAAATATCTGGCCCTAGTGTCTAGCAATGTTTGAATGGCCATGGGTGGATTCTTGGATAGATGGATGAGTATGGTAAGCATGCAAAGGATGCCAAGGATTATCTTGTGACAAGATAAGGTGTTCGAACAAAGGAACGCTCATTCGGATAATGCTTCAAAGCTCAGATAGCGTTGGGTAGGATAGGATCAATAAAAATGACCCATGTCAAGATTTTTACCATAAGCAAGCGTAAAGCGTTTACCAAACCTTCATCAAGATCAAGATAAGGTAGATAGATGGTAATGGGTTGGATAAATGGTTCATGGATGAACGAATGATATGGATGGAATGCTAGCTTTATTATGGATGTGATAAGATGCTTTCTCCTGAACTGGCGCACGTAGATGCTCAATTCTACACATAATGCCTGTTTGCCAGGTTTTCATCATGGTACCTGTCCAAAGCGCCACCAAAATGGTTTTCGCTGGAGGACGATTTTTTTCTTTACTATTTTCAATCCTTTTTTTGATTTTTTTGGATTTTTTGTATTATTTTGATTTTTTTGTTGTCACCAAGACGCCTGTTTGCCAGGTTTTCATCAAGGTAACCATTTTTTCAGGACATTTTCTGATTGTTTTTGTATTTTCTGAGAGATTTTACGCTAATGTTGAACCACCTGGTGGTGCTAATGTTGATGCTTCTATCATAATGTGCCATCGATATTCTACTTGAAGAAGTTGCTTTGCCAAGATACGTGCACTTGAAAGCAACTTTTGAGAAATTTGTTCTGCTTTATTGATACTGGAGTTAACTCTGTCTTTGTGCGCACATCACGATAGAGTGCCTTTTGAATCCTTATGATGAAGGATCGTTGCCAATACATGGTCAATGTGAGAATTGGATATCATGCGTGGAGGCATGGATGGAGTGTGTTTAGGTATAAAAGATGGATTGGTTGTTAGTTTGGAACCTTTGACTCTCCAAACTTGGGAAGATGAGCAATAATGGGTGGATACAGAAGTGTGCATGGAATTAGGACCAACTACTTGATACACTTTGTATGTTGCTTGAGAAGCTTTATTTTGCTTTAGTGGACGTCTTTGATGGATACTTGCCCCATTTTTATTTTGCCCCATAGTTTCTTCAACTAATGGAGTTTGATAGGGATAATTTTTCTTTGTATTCTTTGGTATCCATTTGTATTTGATTTTTCCAATATGCTTCTTAGCTTCTTTTTCTTTGATACTATTTTTCATGCTTCGATTGAAGTCTTTGTTTTGACGTTGGTCCCAATTTGTGGATGGGGTGATAGGTGGATGAAGATTCGTGACATGGCGGGTTGTAGTATTGGCATTGTTTTCATCATAAGGATCCTTCGTGCTCCCTATGTTGACGTTTGCTTGAGACGAAGTTGCCCCCAGTATGGTGATAGTATTACTAACATGTTGAGATCCCTTGATTGTCGAATAACCAAGGCCTTGATGCTTAGGATTGCCAAAAATCTGCACTGGTTCCAGGATACTCTGTTCATGTAGGCCTAATCCTTTGCCTTGATAATTCTTCTGCTGAAAAAATTTATTTGCCATAGGATATGATTTACCTTGGAAACAAGGTGTTGTTCCTTCTCTACTTTGTGGTGGACCTTCAAATGTGTCAACTTCTTTATTGATGAGATAGCTTGCTCTAAGAAAGGTAAGTGATCCAACTTCATAAGTGATGGGATCCTCCATATGTGGGATGAATGCCTGATTGATATCTTCAACTTGATCTTGTGACATATCAGATTGTAGTGCTTCTTCAAGAAGTGTTGATGCTTCGCTGTCTACACAAAAGTCTTCCTCATGACTCACTTCATAGGATGTTTCTGATTCATGACTTCTGTAGAAACCTTCATCATGACTTCTGTAGAAACCTTCATCATGACCCATTTCTGATGTCTCTGCATTTGTCTATATCTTGACCATGTGTACAAATGTTAAGAGTAGGAGACTCTTGTTCGTTGGTAATGATTTCAAGAGTATGAGACTCTTGTTTTGAATGAAGATCATCTACAGGTCCATCCAAAGAAAGCATCTCATTGGTAGATGGAGGAGTATGTCCTATGTGGATGTGGTCATCATTTGCGGCATCTTGTATAGATAGGAGAGTGTCCATTATATCGTTGTAGTAGCTTGGAGATACAAATTATCGATCTTGAGTGATTTTGGAATTGCTTTCAACATGCTTTGGATCAAGTTCTTGACATGGGTCAATTTCAAAGAATGGACTTCTTTCTTGGATATCTTCATTAGGAAGTGGCTCAATATTCTATTGAACTTTGAGAGGATTTGGATCAAATGTTGAGATAGGGATTCCTTCAATATCTTTAACCATGAGGTCAAAGGATGTCAATATGTTGTTGGAAGGGCCATTGCTAGACCTTGATGGAAGATTTTGATCATGCTTTGGAATAAGTTCTTGAAATATGTCCTTTGACTCGTTAGGTGATGTAGAGACATTGTCAACATGATCATTGGTGGATGGATCTTGGTTTATGTCAATGGGATCAAATAATGTTAACACATCTTGAAATAGATCGCTAAAAAGTGGCTCTTGATGAACGACGATTTGATCAATGGATGGGGTAGACATATCTTCAATGTGCTCATTGATGGATTGATTTTGATCATTGTTTTCAACAATTTTGGTGGAGGGATTGTCAATGTTCTCAAACATAGGATCAAATGATGTTAATGTTTCTTGGATTGGATCATTGTTGGGTATCGTCAGTGAGTTTTGATCGTGATTGAAAAGTGACTCTTGGTGTGTGATGATTTGATCATTGAATGAGATGGGAACATCTTCAATGTGTTCATTGATGGATAGATCTTGATCATTGTTTTCAACAATTGTGGTGGGAATCTGTTGCAAGCTTTGTTGGGTGAGTAATGCCTGTGTTTGCTGCTGAGCCAACAACGCTTGTTGTTTGTCATGTTGTTTTTGTGCCAACAAAGCTTTTTGTTGGGCTCTTTGTTGTGCTACTTCTTCTTGGATTTATTGCAATAGTGCGTAGAATTCTGCTTGCGCTTGCGCTTGTTGGGCTACTTGAGCCGCTTGTGCTTGCTGAGCAACTTGTTGTGTAGTTTGTTGGGCTTGGAGTGCCTTTTTGTGGGAAGCTTCTTGAGCGGCTTGCAACATGATGGAGAATAAATTGGTCGTGTTGTATTTTGGCGGTGGTGGCGGAATGGGAATGGTGTTGATTGTTGGGGTCGTTTGGATGGTTGCCATCTGTTGTTGCGATCTCGATGGAAAAATGGGATGATTTGGTATGATGTTTTGATTTGGCATGATGGATTGAAATTGAACATTGTTGTGGTCTAGAATCATATTTCCTTGATTTAGGTAACTTTGATTTTGCATGGTGTTACCTTGACTTGAATCAACATATGGAGTTGCCAATATATTGCTAGGATTTTGAACAACATTAGGGGGATTTGCAAACATGTTGACCCCAAATTTTACCAAGTGTGGATTTGAAATGGTCATGTTTGGTAAATTTGCACTTGGCATGTATGGATTTGGTGGGATAATGTTGTTTGGAAAACTCATGCATTGAGTGTTTGGTTGATAGATTTGCAAATTTGGACTTGGATTTAAATCTATCATTGGGAAAGGTGTTCCACACTTTGGATTGGGTATGCTCATATTTGTTGTACCATTGATGTTTGTATGAGATAATGCTCCCATGTATGCATTGTACAAGCTTTGAAAATCAAATGGTATTGCAAGGCTTGGATAGTTTGGTTGAATCGAATTGCTCATGATGGATGGATCAAGTTTATATTCCATGTCCCTCTTGTGTTGAGATCGAGTTTGAACCATAAAATGAAGATCAATTTTCAAGAATGTAAGAGATGAACCTCTAATCCTTTAGATCGGTCTAAACCTTAGGTTCAAAGAAGCGAAAAACTAGGATAATTGAAGGATAAAAGCTTTGATGAGGATGAGATAATGAAAAATGAGTGATATGGATGAATGGAACTCTTAAAGAAACTTTGAAGGGAATGCTAAACTTTTTAGAACTTTGATTGATCGTGATTGGATTGATGGTTTGACTAGATGCGTTAAGTCAAACAAAATGTGATGAATGTAATCGTAAAACTCTAGGAAGTTGTGTTATCCAAGAGTGAACTCCTACAAGATGGTAGTTTGACTAAGTGTGTCAAGTCAAACGAGGTGATGATTTGATAATTTGGCTAGGTGTGTTAAGCCAAACAAGATGAACTCGTAAACCCTAGGAAGTTGTATTATCCAAGAGAGAACTCGTGTATAGGATGATGGTTTGACTAACTGTTTTAAGTCAAACAAAGTGATTTGATTTCACCTAGAAGTTTAGCATAAAAGATGTTTACAAAGTTTTCAAGAGCTGTTGGTGAGGTGATTTTTGACTGATTTTGATGGTTGAGAGATGGATGAAAGTGATTGAATTTGATCCTAGACTTGACCTAGAATAACACTTCTTCTTACAAGACCTCGGTGTTGAAGAACACGCTATATTCTGAACTCAAAAAAGTCTCTCAAGATTCTCCTCACAAGGCTTTAGACTAAGCTTCTTGAACTTTGGTTTGGGATTTTGATCTTGTGGGAAATCATGTTAGAAAACACATGTGTAATCCAATTTGTCTCTTTATCTTGGTTAAATGAGGTTCTTTTTATCCAAGACACTTGCTTGCTTAGGTTTTCAAACTATATGTCTAGTGTCCCATTCTCTTTCTCATTCCACAAGGTCCTTTGTGTGGAAATCGAGGAAAATAGGGCAAAAGTTCCTTATGTTTATCCTTATTGGAAACAAATGATGGTAGAATTTGCACACTTAGAAACCTCTAAGGATATGATCCCTAGGGAAAGCAAGAGTGCTTAAATTCGTCAAAGGTATTTGTTTCCTCCAAGGTGTTTGAAATTTGAGGCTCTTTGTGAATGTCTGTTTTTCAATGTTTTGAATCCAAGCAAAGTGTTTTTGATTCCAAGCACTTTTTACAACCCTAGGATGATGAAACAATATTTCGTTGGGTTCCCACTTGGACGAATCCAGCTGCACATATCTTGTGCGAATGGCTAAATGCTTGACCACACTGGCTCCCCTCCATGACACTCACTTATTCAGGTCAGCCAAGCATTAGTACCCATGAATCTCCCATGGCATACTTTCCATTTCTACAACAAAACCACATGTATGCGTGGGGCGGCTTCAGAGGACATGACCTCTTGCACCAACAAAATAGATAAGGATTTTGGCCTCTAAACAAAGGTTTGTAGTAAGGGCTTCCAGTTTAGGGGGTGCAATGATAAACTCCTTGTGAGAGATCTCCCAACCCTGAGAACAAGGGCTTTACACATCATAAAGATACTGGGCAAGAGCTATCATGCGCCGCTTCCCATTGTCCATGGCTTTCATCGTGAACACAAATTTATATAGCGGTTTGGAAGAGCTTGGGTTTAGCCCATTACCGCTTGAGTCGTTCCCTTGGGGTGAGTACTTTTTCCCACCAAGGCAGGCCCTCTAAAGGTGAACAATAGCAAGTAAGTACATCCATAGTTCGATCGATCTTTGTTGAGAAACAAAGAGAGAACACTCGCGATGCACTCCACTCACACTCGCAAGATTTGTTAATTTTAAGTTCCCCAAAATGAAATGTGAAAGCAATCTTTTTGACAACTTAATATCATAAAAAGACTTTTGATTCTCAAGATCACCGTGAGGCGCGAGAGAAGCGCATACGTCTTTTCGATGATATTACTTTGTGAAAAAGATTGAAAAACATTGAATGCACATGTTCATTTTAATCTCCAAAGGCAAATTTGAGTTCATTTTAAGCACCCAAATCCAAGTGTGAAGGTTGCCTTGTTCAGTTTTAACCCAAATCGAAATTCTAGTAAGTGTTTCTAAAGTTCAATTTTATCCCAATTTGAAAAAGAAAATCAATCACTGATTAATTTTAAATCCCAATTGAAAGGTGATTTGGTTTGAAACAGAAAACGAGAGTATAAAATAGAAGCTCAAGATAATTATAATAAGCATTAAAAAATGCTTTTCTCCAATTTGATGCCCATTTTTTCTACTAAAATCTGCTTGTTGATTTCTCATTTTCCCCATCTTGTTACTTCGTTATTTTCAAGGAACCTGCAAATCAGTTATTGAAATATTCAAAAAACATTCAAGAAAACAGATGTCAAAAATTGATAGTTCATTGATTCAATAATTCATTAATTCTGCATTTAATGAAAAACAACAATACTATTCAATAATTTTCCAGCCTTTATGAGTCGCCCCATTTTGCAAAATATTCAAATTGTTAGCAATCATATCACTTAGAACAATATTAATGAAAAGGCATATCAAGATTGACAAATAAAATCCATATTAATGAGAAATGAATTAATTCTTTAGTAAGCCTATTTAGGAAGTCTTGTTTGCTGTCAGCCATTTCTCCATTTGCAGAGGAACCACTTCATCATTTAATGCATTAATACTTCCATGTCAGGATTATGGGCGCAACTAACAAGTTGTTGCCAGTCATTTCTGTCAGTAAATGGTTGAAGCGAATGGCTGAATCTCGGAGACTTTAAGAAACTAAAAGATCTATAAAAGATATGGCGAAATCTAGCATTTAAGAAACTAAAAGATCTATATAAGATATGACCATAAATGCATCACTCTTGATAAGCTACAGTTGTCAATGACTAGACTATGACTTGGCGTGGATAGTCTACCAGTCTATGAGATTTTAAATGATTGAAAAATGAAGCGAGGTCGGTGCCACCATTGAGAGGAATTGTGCTGCTATCGAAGCCATCCATCTTCCTTCTCAAGATCAACTGTAATCTTGATGCTCTATTCAATGCAATAAATTTTTCAGCTATTAACAACCTTTCTGATACACCAAACGACATACAATGAGAGGTATTCCATTTTATGTTGTCTCGTTTGGAAAACTGGCCAGCTATATCAAATAGTTTGGTACTGAAAGGAAATCCAGATTTACTCAAATATAACTTTGACCCTGAAAGCTAATTTTAGTTGCATACAACCAAGATGTTTTTGGAAGTTTACAAGCTGGGCCATAATAACAATTGCACCAACATTTGCGCATTATTATGTTTTTCAGATTTATTTCATAATGCAAGTCACACCCCATAAACTAGAGAGTCCACACACCTCCATATCTGGTTAGAAGTTTGATCGATAACTCCTTGACAGATATAAATAATGAAAATAAAATAGCGACTCAAAAAAGTGAATAAACAAACAAGTGTTGGGAGGGCGCCGACTAGATTTGTGCCTCCAACTGATTTGGTACTCACACATGTGCCATGCCACACTGGATCTAATCATGCCAAACTGAATCTAGTCGCCTCAAGATCCACAGCACTATGCGCTTAGGCCTTCTCTTCAATTTGGCGAACAGTTTCCTTTAGAATGATTCACCAACATTCAATTTTTAATCTGACAGATCCTGAAAACCCATCAACTGTCATCCAAAGCTTGGGTAGGATGATTTTTTCAAGCCGTGCAGGCCCTGGGCATTGGGACTTTGAAACAAATCACTGCATTTCGATTAGATAAATTTGAATATCACAGAAATTTAAGAGCGAAGCATAGTAGCTAACTTTATCATGATTATCTAATTTCCATAAATATTTGAGGCAAATCCAATACATTTGATTTTATTAGTTGGATGTTAAATCACATGTTCAACAAAGACCAAACACAGTAGCATAGAAACCGAGCAGTCAAACAGGAGGCACAAAGTTCTACTGATCTGTTCGAATCCCCCTCTAGATTGCCAAAGATATAATCATTCTGCTATTTAATGGTTGTCATTAAGGCTGTACATTTACCAATATTTATAACAGTCAACAAGACTTCTATGATAGGGAACAGGTTTCCAGGAAAGAAAGTGATCAAATGTGGAGCCATAATGAAACAAGCAGCATTATAATTGCAGTACAGTAATGAGATTGATACGCATCTGTAAATGAGATTGCTAGGCAGTAAATGTATTTTCAAGTACACCTGTGAAACACACGCTACTTAGATTGGGCTCTCTGCAAGCATTCACTAATTAGTTTCGTTGTATTGCAAGACAATTTACCTAACATTTCGCAATATAAATCAGATATAATTTTCATGGGCACTATACTAAAGTGGAGTGGGTATCGACACTTGATACGAGATGTGCAATACCGATGGTTTCATCCACTAATGCCCATCTCCCATTTCCCATCCCTATGTCATAAAAGAAGAGCAGATTATGGTGGATTAATGTGTAGATCCTAAGTATAACTGCAAGTAGTAAGCTTTACTGTCAACACAGATTTCACATTCAAACACTATAATGAAAGTATATGCATCCTTCTAATTGCGATTACATGCAAAAAAAAGGTTCGAGAGAAGGATATGCTAAATTTTTATACACTCAAAGGCTACCATGAAGGAAAAGTACGTATTCTTCCATGACATGTAATCTATTTGAAATCATTAGCATTAATGTAACTAAGAAGCTGGTTTATATCACAGTTCAACGACAACACTTTGCATGGTGCACATAAGACAGATTTAAGTGCTGAAATCAAGAGAAAAGAGAGATTACTTCACAAACGTGTTTCCATTTGCAAGAGAGAGATTTAAAATAGAAACAAAACAAACTCTTTTTCTTTGGCATAGCCCTCCTTCTAGTGCCATTTGTAGGACATGAAAATCTGCATATGGTTAGCAACATGATACAAACAATATAATAGAAATTCCTATCCCTATGAGATAATAATCCATGATTCAAATGCAACCAAACAAAAAAATTAGATAAAACATCTAAACCATGAAATAAACCTATCCCATAGTGGATTGGTGCAACTTAGTTGTGTAGGAAGTTGCCCTTTCCCAATCCTTGATAAGCTTAGTGAGATAGACAATGAGATGCTTGAACTCAAGTTGCCTATAGTGTAAATGCTTTCAAATGTGGCTGTTGTCTTGTTTGAAGGAGAGAAGCCTTTAACTTATAGTTGAACTTGAAGAGAGGAGAGGCCAAATTGATGAATGTGGGATCATTCATGGGCCAATGACAAGATGACACTTGTCAAGCTGTGAGAGGGTGAGAAATGTGCAAGTCTTGGCCAATGTGCCAATTTGAAATTCAAATTTGGATGAAATGACATGTTTAGGGGGGATGAAAGGTGCAATAAATGCCATGTTTGACTTGTGCAAATAGCATTTAAAACCTTGTTGGAAGGGACAAGTCCCTTTTGTGGGGAAGATTCAAATTGGAAGAAAATTCCATTTTGATGCCATTTTGAATGTAATTAGAAGAAATAATAAATCAAATAAATGATTTATTGGTGCAAGTGGGTGGGTTAGTTAGGAGTTTGGATTTGATTCTAGTTGAGTCAAAAGCTAGAGAATGGTAATTATGATTAGAAGTTAATTAATGTAGATTAATTAACTTGGATGATATTAGGAGGTGACATTTGATTAAATCAGTTTGATTTATTAAATCAAATGAGAAGAACATAAGGATTAAATAATTTGATTTATTTAATGAACCTTAGGAAATTAATCAATAAATATTTTTAATTGATTAATAGGAGAATTTGATGCATGATGTTAGTTTTGCATGTCTACACTTTGCCTTCTAATTTGCATTTCAACTTCACTATCACTCGCATTCTCACTGCTGCTCATGTTTTTTGTTTTTAGAATGCAAGTTTAAACTGAAAATGCAAAAAAATAAAAAAAATCAGACAATGTATGCTTCATATTTTGCAAAAAAATGAAAAAAAAAAAAATAGAGAAAGAAAATGCATACCTCTTTAGTGGATTTGCACTCCCTTCAACACTATTTCAACCTCCTCTTCTCCTTCAAGCTGCTGCTCCTTCTCCTTCAATGGCTGCAACTTCTTTTGCTCTCAAACCCTTGGCTGCTCAAACAAACAAAATGCACATAATGAGGTTAGAGAGGCCCTTTTCCTTTCATAAGAGAGTCAAAATAAATGGGGCCCACACATGCCACGTATGCTTGGCCGAAATTTTTAAAAATTGTGATTTTTTTTTCAAGTTATAAGTGTCTAAAGCGCGGGGGACGGCCGGCCGTCCCCTGGGCGGTCGAGGGACGGCTTAGCCGTCCCCTGGCCGTCCCCGGGGACGGTCAGCCGTCCCTCTTCTAGTCAACGCCGTCCCCCCGTCCCCGACACGTTTCTTGAGTTTTTTGAAAAAAGAGGGACGGTCCCTAGTCCCCGGTACCCGATGCGTCTGAAGCAGTGCAGGGGGCATTTTAGGGCAGCGTCCCCGGGTTTCCCTGCTTAATAATTGAACTGAAAGTGATTTAGATGCTATTTAATACCATAAACATCATATACACATTTTCATCATAACCTAAGATGTCTATGTAATAAATTTGTTAACAATAGGCATTCTACAGCTGATAAAACTCTGCAAAAACATTCCATCCATTTGTTTATAGGATGTTTGAATTTTGTTTCCTTAATTTTTTATTCCATAAAATTATAAATTATTTGTAATGAGCGGCCATTACGCTATAACAAGCATAAGAAAGAATGAATCCAAGCTTCATTCACTTCCATATAACTCTAACCAACTTTTCTTTATTCTTTCAGCAACAAAAGCATTTAAATTGGCAAAATCCCTGTAAATACTGGATGAATGTTATTTATACCACGGCCATAACTTAGCAAGAAACCATGTCATCGCCATTTGAGATGGAAATGAAATCCAACAAACGCACATCAAATTTCTAATGCATAGATCAGAATATACTCAAATCATAAGCAACTCCAGTGCTCGGAAGCCATGAAGCCCCATCAATAAAATTCCGAACAGTAAATTGCTTTGCTTCGGATGTTTTATTTATTATATGATAGCCGAAGATGAAATCAATGGTGCCGTAGATGTAGCATTCGCGGACGAGTTGACGGTTGTTGTGGAGGAAAAGAGTATCGTGGTAGCCTTCCATGGAGCATGGAAAAAATTCGCCGACTGGTCACCCGCCATTAAAAGTACCACTGCCTGAAATTTATCCGGCCCGGCTGTGTTAACGAACGTCATGTTACTTGCAACGAAAGAGTCGCCCCACACCACTTTATCACCTTTCAAAACAAACGTGATGGCTTGTTTGAGTTAGTAGATTAGATGAGCTCAGAGTTGAAAGAAAGCTCTATAAAAATTTCCTCTAGTCAATTTTTCTGGAGGCAATCTATTTCCATAGCTCACTTGGAGAACTGTATATTAGCATAGAAACATACAGTCATAGAAAGAAAAAACGATTTTAGAAAATATAGGTCGAGGTGTTCAGAATTGGCTTCACACATTCTATCAAATGTTAATTTCTCCATTGAAAAAGACTTTTATTGCCGCCATAGTTTTGTTGCTCTCACGTTTCTTCTTTACATCACACTTTATGCGCTCTGTTCTAATAATGTTACATGAGCAAGCCAAACAAAAGAATGGTTATTAAAGTTATATATGAACAAAATTATATAAAGCTGAAACTTTTTTTACCATTTGGGGTTTTGGATACTCCAAATAACCAATAGTCAATCGATACTTTGTTTTCTAACGAATGGTTTGTCTACTGAAAACAAAGAATTGCTACTTACTGGAAGTTGCAGAGCCAAGGGCAAAGGGGTGATTATAAACATTGACACTAGTGTTACAATTTCATAGATGAAGGATTAGTGACAAAGTAATGTCTCAATTTTTTTGTAAAAGGGTTCAATAATGGTGACCAATGGATTCACTATCTAATGCATTAGAAAGATCTATCAGCTGAATCTTAATCTAAGAAGATATAACTTGAAGGATCCTTTGTATGTTGGTAGCATATGAGAGATGGGTATGATGCTTAAGTATCTAGTGGTTAGACTCTTTAGGCAAGATCACACAAATATTCTAGGCTATGGAATTACAGTTTCAATTGGAAGGAAAATAAGTGATAACAAAGAATGAAAAATAGAGCATCAAGGGATTGTATTTGCAAAAAATAATGGAGAAAATTTTATATCATGGAAAGTGTCATGGATACCCCAATGTTTAATGATGGTGAGAAAACCCATCAATCATAAGAAAGCATATCATATGGATGTACAAAATATCTTAGACAAGTATGGTAAAGTCTTCAACAACATTCCTCTAAGGAGATCATTGAATAAAGGATTTGAGCGTGTTATTGAGTTGGAAGAGGGTACTAAGACCATCATCACTACTCCCTATTGTCATCTAGGAAGTATAAAGAGGAAATCAAAAAGGCAATAAAGGAATTGCTAGACATGGGGTATATCAAAACTGACTCAAGCCTCTTTCCTTCATCTATAATTCGGTGAAGAAGAAATATGGAACAATGTGAATGTGCATTGACTATTGAGAATTCAACAAGAAGACTATCAAAAACTGATATCCAATCTCAAAGATCAATGAGTTGATAGATCAACAAGTCATGAAGTAGTCTAATTTCCAATAATAGATCTCATAAGATATCACCAAAATTGAGTTTGAGAGGAAGACATTCACAGATGAATTTTTTTATGTCACTACAAGCACTATGATTTTTTAGTGATGCAAAAGAATTGTATGATATAAATAAAATAGAACAACCATTCTCAATAGGTATTTTACAACCCTTACCCATTCTAGAGTAAACGTGGGAGAGTGTCTCAATGGACTTCATCACTAGACTTCAAAAAATCCAAGATAAAAATTACATATTTTTTTGTTTTAGATAGACTCACAAAGTATGCATATTTATTTTCCATTGATTTAGAATTTAAGGTACCATAATTTACTAACCTATACTTTAAGGAAGATTTGGAGCTCCATGGACTATCAAAGAGAATTGTGAGTGATAAAGATAATTATATCTCATGAGTTTTTTCACACTTGAGTTGTTCCTTTTGGAAAAGACTGAGCACACACCCAACTATAGCTACCACTCACAAACAAATGAAAAGACCAAAATTATGAACAATTGGGTGGAAGATTATTTGATAAATTATAGTGTTGATCAATAAAAAATATGGATCAAATGGACCATCTCAGAGAGAACTATTATGAGACCACCTATCATGTGTCAATGAAGATGATGATGTTCATGTATTTATATGAGTATACAACCTAAATCTATGTTGATATCATTTTAGTAAAAAATAGGATTGTGAGGGTGAGTGATTTGATAAAAAAGAGCCATAGGTGTATGCTATCTACCATAGGATTGAGAGAACATTTATGTTTCAGGGAGACATGGTGTTTGTAAGATTGCAACCATGCAAACAATCATCTTTGAAGGCATCCAAATCTAAAAATCTCAAGCCACATTTTTATGGATCTTATATAATTTTGAGAAGGATTTGTAAAATTTCCTGTGAGTTGAAGATGCTAGAAGGAAGTAAGATTCACAATGTATTTTACGTGTCATATCTTAAAGGAGCACTCAGAAAACATATAGTACCTTCAAATGAGTTACCTCTACCAGATGAGGAAGGCAAGTTGATTCTAATTTATGAAGAAATCATGGATGTGAGGAAGAGGAAGCTAAGAAATAGAAGCACCAAGGAGTATTTTTTTTGGTGGAAATATCTTGACATGGAGGATGTAATGTGGGAATGCTCTCAAATTTTGGAATATCTAAACCTATAATTGCTTGAGGATAAAATTTTTTTAGTTTGATGGATTTTTCATGTTCCATTTCTAGTTAATCTAAATTTTTATATATCTTAGTTTTTCTCTTGTGTCTCCCTTGGTACATTTAGTACATGCTTTCCCTTCCAGGGTATGTCTTTCATTCCTACTCTAATTTTCCCACCTTTCTTTCAAAGTTTTAGACTTCTCCATCATGTCATGCCTCCCATCCTTTCCCCACTTTGTATTATATTTTCTAGACTTTTAGACCTATCTTTACTAGAGTCCTTGTTGTTTGACCCTATAACCCTAACCTATAGACCTATAGTATGAGTCTTGTAGATCTTTGACCCTCGAGCCTCAATATGCTATCCTTTATTTTTGTTCTCTTCCCAAATCACACCATGTTTCATAATGTCATTATTGGCTTATATTTGGATTCATAACTTTCAAAATTGAAATTTAAAATTGGAGGTTTGCTTGTGGCTGACTTGTTATTATTTTGATGGATATAAAAGAGAAAACATATCATTTTTGACATCATCATTTACACTTTACTCAAAAAAAATTCAATTTTTTTTTAAAGAATTTGTGTTTGATTGAGGAGATTGAGGATGAAAACTCTACTAATTTCAATGGACTATCTCCTATAGTGTTTATATTTGAGTTCGATTAGATAGAAATTCCAACCATATTGTATAATTGGTTTGATTTTCTATTATTGTTGGTATAAATATGCAGGATTGTTTTGGTTGTAGTTATTGATATTGTAGAATCATTTCAATGTAGTGCAATCATTTCTATGATAAGAAATTTATTGAAAAATTACATCTCTTATTTTTCATTCATAACAATAAGAATATTCAGAGTTAGATCTATGAAATTTATAATTTGGAAATGTGATGATATTGATAATGCGTAAATAGCGAATAAATTTTAGCTGTCTAAGATTTGATTTAATACTAAGATTCGATAGTGTTGTTACCTAAAAAATAATTGTTAGTAGGAGTTGTATTATCATATTTACTTAAGAATTTCAACTCAGTAAATTATATGTATATTATAAATAGATGTCCTATAAAGAGTGTCAAAGATAGGATTCCAAAAGAAGCGTGAAATGGTAAGAATTATAGTGTATCTAAAATTTTAAAAATTGGATGTGTTGCATATGCATATTTTCTTGAACAAAAGAGATGAAAATTAGATGATAGAGACACAAATGTATCTTTTTTAGTTATAGTGAGTAGTTAAAGTCCTACAAGTTATGCAATTTCAATACTAAGAAGGTAAGAATAAATAGTGATTTTGAATTCAAGGAAGAAGTATGGGATACAAGTATTGACATAATAATCACAATTACAATAAATACTTCATAATGAAGAACCAAAAGTTCATAAAGTCTATGTAAATAGGTCCAAAAATGATAATAGGTACTCCAATTCAAGAAAAATTCAAGGGAACAATTAAGAGAGTTGAGAAAACCAATGAAGTTTGTACAAGGTAAATCATTAGGACATCATGCTCCCAACTCATAAGTAAGTGATAGATTAGATTCTAAACCTACCTCGCTAAGTTCAAGGTATAAAGGTAATATAATAAGAAGTTTCAAAAGAGATTTATGATTTAGGAGAAAATAATTTAGATTTGCATTCTATTTTTGTTTCATTCTTCCATGATCTTATATATTTTGAAGAAGCAATCAAGGAAGAATACTAGATCAAGGCTATAGATGAAGAGATGGATTCCATTGAAAGAAATGAAAAATGGAAGCTCATAGATTTATCAAAAGGTAAATATTGTATAGGAGTCAAATGGATGTATAAGATTGAGTTAATTGTAAGAGATGAAGTTAAAAAATACAAATCAAGGTTACAAGATTTTTTTTTTGTAAAACAACATCAAATTGACTACCATAAGATATTTTCACTATTTATAATGATTGATATAATTATAATGGTCTTAGCCATAGCAACAACAACTAATTGAAAAAATCACCAAATTGATATCAAATCAATTTTTTCTGATTTTTTTCCAAAGGAAGAAGAATATATACAACAACCACCAAGTTATGAAGTGCATGGGCATGAAGACAAGGTATGTAAATTGAGAAAGAATATTTATGGTCTCAAACAAATACCAAGAGTATGGTATAGCTGAATAGATACATACTCTATTAGTAATGGATTCAGTAGTAGTAGTAGTAGTAGTAGTAGTAGTAGGAGTCAAATGGATGTATAAGATTGAGATAATTGTAAGAGATGAAGTTAAAAAATACAAATCAAGGTTACAAGAAATGGATGTATAAGATTGAGATAATTGTAAGAGATGAAGTTAAAAAATACAAATCAAGGTTACAAGAATTTTTTTTTGTAAAACAACATCAAATTGACTACCATAAGATATTTTCACTATTTATAATGATTGATATAATTGTAATGGTCTTAGCCATAGCAACAACAACTAATTGAAAAAATCACCAAATTGATATCAAATCAAATTTTTCTGATTTTTTTTCCAAAGGAAGAAGAATATGTACAATAACCACCAAGTTATGAAGTGCATGGGCATGAAGACAAGGTAAGTAAATTGACAAAAAATATTAATGGTCTCAAACAAACACCAAGAGTATGGTATAGCTGAATAGATACATACTCGATTAGTAATGGATTCAGTAGTAGTAGTAGTATTGATCCTACATTATATATACAAATCAATAAGAGAAGTCAGATTTTGATTCTATGTTTATATGTTGATGATTTAATCTTTACAAGAAATTTGATTATAGACATCCAAAACAACTACAAAGAAAGGGTTTGAAATATTAGACTTAGGATTAATGGAACATTTTTTAGACATCGAAAAATTTCAATCAAGTAGTGGCATTTTCATTTATCAATCTAAGTATGCTAAAAATGTGTTAAAGAGATTGAGGATGTTGAGTTGTAATTTAGCATCAACTCTAGTTGTAACAAGAACTAAACTTAGTTAAGAAAATAAGGGATCCAATATTGATCCAACAATATTCAAAAGACTCATTGGAAGTTTGATGTACTTCACAACCATAAGGCTAGATATAGTAAATAGTGTTAGTCTAATTTCAAGATTCATGGAGTCGCCAAAAGACTCACATCTAGACAAGCTAGGAAAAAAACATTGAGATATGTAGTAGTAACAATAGGACATAGAATGTTATATTGTACAATTAATATTTTTGATTTGACTATTTATGATGACAGTAATTTCATAGGTAGTATAAATGATAAGAAGAATACTTTTGGCTATATTTTTCTCTTTGGATCAAGTGTAGCCTTATGACATCAAATAAGCAACATATAGTGTCAATTTCATCAACTAAACCAAAGTATATAGCAACAACATGTCAAAAAGTTTGGATGTGTAGAGTTTTATTAGATATATTACATTAGCAAGACGATCCAACACCAATATTTTGTGATAATAAGTCAACAATTGCATAATCAAAGAATCATGCTTTTCACAAGAGGAGCAATCGAATTGATAACAAGTACCATCTCATCAAAGAGTTAGTAGACAATGGAGAAATCTTTTTGGAGCTTTGTAGATCTAACAATCATTCGCTAAATATATTCACGAAAACATTGGTAAAGGAGAGTTTTGAGCACTTAAGACATAATTTAGACATTGTGGATGTTAAAATAACTAGTGGTAAAAATTAACCGGGGAGTGTTGGAATAAACTAATAATTTTTTCTATTTAGTATTGCCACCATAATTAAATAAAAGGACAAAATTAATTAATATTATTCAAATAAATTATATAAAAAAATTATTAAATATTTATTATTGAGCTTTATATTTTTCCTTTTAATTTGATATGTTGAATAAATCTCTAGAAAGCTCTCTAACACCTCTATATATCAATTTAGTCCAAAATGAAAGATGATTGAAGTTATATGAACATAATTACGCCGATAGGCGTACCACTGCAGCGGCATGTTGTCCGTGTCCAACAAAATGTTTTTCAAGAAACTGCTATCGGAAACGATTTTCCCTTGTACATCAACATTCCGAATGCATTTTTCCGTGTATAGAAACCTTTTAGCTTTTATTTACGTGTACATATTACCATTATCTGTTTCTTTTACGTGTCAGTAAAAATTTGTGAGTGTAAGTTTTACATTGATCGGCGGAGGGGCGTGTCAGTGCCTGAGATTTGTGCTGGCAGAAATGCATGATTATTTTGTGTAATATCGAACCTGTCGTAGATGTCAGAATGTTGCGTGCGGAGAATGTTTTCTCCTGGATTGACAACGTGTCTGGCCGCTTATTATTAGGTCAGCTGTGTCATGCTGTGTGCTGGCAGAAATTGGTGATTTCTACATGAGAAATTGGAGGCCTCCCATATTTCTGCTTATCACCGCTGAAGTTCACCACCGCCAGACTTGTTTTCAGCAAGGAGGATCAGGGACAAAGTTGCACGGTATGTAACATGTTTTTGTTTCCCTGATAAAGTGTATAGAAATACAAATTTCACTTGAATTGTTTTTGCAAACTGCGATATTCTAGGTATCTTTGTTGATGTTACTGAATATAGTATATGACAAACGCAGTGAAAATAGAAAATGAGTTAGTGAATATTGAAACTCGTCAGTAGTAGAAACTGAAAACTTTCAGGAGAACTCTTTCAGAGAGATTTGTATGTGAAGAAAATGAAAACTGGTTGAGAAATGTTGAATCAGAGAACAACAATGAAGATTTTTTTTAGGGAGTCACATCAAAATGCATAATTTTCTTAGAAAAAAAGGAATTTTAGAAGTTTGTGGGAGGATTTCTCAAGAATCTTAGGAGAAAGTCGGCCCTCTATCAAGAGAGCATATTCGTTTACAACAAAGTATTCACTGCTGACAAGCTTTTTGTATGCATCCTCCTCCTTAATCATCTGTTGCTTAAATTCTTTAGAAATACAAATTTCACTTGAATTCTTTTTGCAAAATGTGATATTCCATCTTTGTTGATGTTACTGAATATAGTATATGACAAACACAGTGGAAATAGAAAATAAGAAACTGAAAACTTTCAGGAAACCATAAGACTTCACAAGTTTTTGTCATTTATTGTATAGCTAATACAACACAATAATGATAACTACCTTAAGCTACTGTCATGAAGATTCACGTGCAATAGTTGAGAGCATTTCTTTGCGAACTATTGTTTTACATCTTCGTTTTGGCATGCAAACGGTGGTTGTATTTGTAAAATGCAGCATTTTTCCGTGTATATTAAAACGGATTGAAAAAGCATATGAAATATGGCTGTAGTGTCAGTGTACATCAAAACTTACTCAAGAAGCCTGCACTGTCCGATTCTTTTCAAATAACATAAGGATTTGTTTGAACCTGCCACCTCTTGCAAAGGAAATGTGCATTCCACAGTGACGTGCATTACTGATCCTTCGCCACGCCAGACAAACGATACGTGGCTGCTCATGAACCTGCAACGTAGAAGAGCCATGCATTTCACTGAACTGTGGACAGAAATACGTCTGACATAATGGAGGCGGTTTCATTGACTTGCACAAATGTATTGAGCTGAATACCAGGGGCATTGATTCTGCGGGCAGTCTCAAGGACTTGAGGGACGCATTCCGGATCTTTGATCTCGATAGAAACGGGGCCATTTCTATAGACGAGCTTCACAAGGTTCTCAGGAAACTCGGGGAGGATTGTATTTTTTAAGCATGAAACATAAAAACCAGAAGCAGTGTAAAGGTGCCGCATGCGATAAGCCGAGCTAAAAAGGGTAAAAATGGTTTGGCTTCCACATATGAGTTCAAATATTTGGTGTTTGCCCTGCAGCTTTCAATGATTCTCTTGTATCCCTGCAGCAGTTGGGTTTTTGTTAATTAGTTCATTTCAAACATAAATTACTCATCATGTAAATCGTTAGATTCTTACCTCAAAGCCAAGGCGAATAAATTGGTAGTACTCAGCAGTGACATGTCTTACACCTGCATTGAATTGGGCCAAAATTAGATCCTCCCCTGAAGAATTACTCTGAATTTACCCTTTTCAATAAAGATGAGATAATATGAGTTTCTCCTCATTTTTATAGACATGGGAGATCATGGTGAATCTTTAGAACCTGGTTAAATAATACTTTCTCAGCTTTTAACTTTTGGTTTTCATTACCATTAAACCATTGCCGCCTGAAGACTTTCAGTGGAACATTGCATTACATAAATGATTCCTTCGCGCAATAAATAGTACATTAGCCACAAAATTTCTGTAATAAATTCTATTACAACTTGCTCTGCCTGAAAAATCTTGTTTAACTACTCACAACTGTGCCTATACCATGCTTATGTAGGGATGGAGTCTGGAAAAAATACGTCCCATAGTGAGACTACGACAGGAAATGAAGCTCTTTCGAGAGTCATTCCTATTGCAACCTTAAACCCTTATCAAAGCCGATGGACGATAAAGGGTCGAGTGATTATGAAACAACAACTTCACCATTTTAACAACAAAAATGGCAGTGGAAAAGTCTTCAGCTTTGATCTGCTTGACCATAATGGTAGTGAAATGAGAGTCATATGTTTCAATGCAATCGCTGAACAATTTTATAATTGCATTGAGAATGGAAGAGTCTTTACAGTCTCCAATGGGATGTTAAAACCTACAAACAAAAAATTCAACACCCTACAAAATGAATGGGAAATTTTGTTACAAAGTAGTTCCATTGTTCAGTTATGTGCAGAGGAGGACACGTTAATACCTAAGCATAGTTTGAACTTTACACCAATAAGTGAACTTAAGGACATGAGAAACAATTCAATTGTTGATGTCATTGGTGTTGTCCTATCAATCAATCCATGTAGTACAATATTAAAAAAGAATGGAGCTTAGGTTCAAATACAAACTCTCCAACTTAAGGACATCTCAGCTTGCAAAATTGACTTCACAATGTGGGGTGATTTTTGCAATAACGAAGGTGAACAACTTGAAAAATTGTGCCACTCAGAAACTTTACCAATTCTTTCTATCAAGGCTGCAAGAGTCAGTGATTACGGTGGAAAATCTTTAGGAACAATAAGTACCAGCCAACTTTTGGTAAATCCAAGTCTCCCAGAGTCAGAAGAGTTGTTATGTTGGTTAAATACAGAAGGGGAAAATTCTACAACCCACTCCATGACAAAGGAAGTTTCCTTCAATAGGCAACCTTGAATGCCAAAAACTGTAGAACAAATTATAGGCAATTGTTCACATGCACTACAAATATATGGGTTTTGCTAAAAGTTGTAGTATGTTTTATCAAACATGAGAGCTTCTATTACAACGCTTGCCCCATTGATATTGAAGGGAAAAAATGCAAAAGAAAGGTGCAGAAAAATGACAGTGACAATTGGTATTGCCAAAAATGTGATAAGAGCTTCCCTGATTGTGACTATAGGTATCTGCTACAATGCTAGGTGCAAGACCACATGGGTTCAACTTGGGTTGTTGCTTTTGACAAATCAGTAGAAGAAATGATGGGTGCAACAGCAAAAGAATTATATACATTGAAACATGAAGATCAAGATGATTCAAAGTTTGCAGACATTATACGTAAAAGCATTTCAAGGAAGCTCATATTTACTTTTCAAGTTGCACTAGAGAGTTACAACAATGTAGAGAGGATCAAGTGTACAATTGTAAAGACCAAATAGTTTGACTATTCAGCTGAAAGCAAGGTTCTTCTTGAGTCAATTGGTTCAGATTAAAAATGTCATTCTCCAAGTTCTACAACCATCTGAATATTATGCATGTATATATAAGTATATATGTTTTCATGTACACCTCTTTTGAGTGATATACATATATGTATGCATGTATATATAAGTATACACGTTTTCATGTACACCTCTTTTGAGCGATATACATTTATGTTTACATCATTATACTATGGTTTGATGGTTTTTGTATGGATCGTTCTCACCTCAATCAATATTGTATAGTGAGTTATATAAATGTTTGATTTCCAATTTGACAAGTGCTTATATCTTTTTGGTTGACATTGTCTAAATTGATATTATCAACACTTTATAGTTAGTTATATAAATATTTCGATAACAATCCCAGACGATTCTGTAGGCTCAAATACCTATAATGAAACACCCATCAACAAATTAATCAAATCAATAACAGATTATTCTAAGAAGATTATCAATGCCATAGAAGAAGCCACATACCAGACTGTTGCTGTAGAAGAAGAAGAAATAAGAGAAATTGAAGAAACTGCATGAAGATTCCACCGAACATGTTGTAAAGTTGCAGGATTCTCTTCTTTCTTAAAAGAGCTATACTATGACCAGAAATATGAGCAAGGCTCATCCCATGTGATTATTGAACAATTTAAGTTGTTTCTCAATCATAACTAATTTACATCCACCAATGTAATGTACAGTGTTTTTGTACATGTGAATAATCAATATGTGTATACTCTACGACATAGTAATGTATTCCCAATGATCCTTCAGTGAGAATGCCCACTTTGTATATAAATGTTGAGATATATAAGTATATAATTGTACAGTTTTCAAAAGCATATAGTATACCATCTTTCCCTGCCTACAAATTTGTATATGTTACTACATAATTGTAGATTCTTTATACATGTGAATAATTGATATTTGCATACTCTACTTTTTATATGAATGTTGAGATATATATGTATATGATTGTACAATTTTGGGAAACATACAGTGTACCATATTCGTAACACAGTTATTAGATACATATCTTCTACGTTTGTCTACAAATCCTTCTATGTAACATAATTGTAGAATCTTATTGGCCTACAGTGATATTTAACTCACACTATTCCCATACATATGAAATCTACAGGACCAAGTTTGATTTACAGATATGGGTCATCTAAAGAAACAATTTGAATCTGAGGAACAAAGGAAGCAATCTCAAAAAGAATACCAAACAGAATATAAAAAAAAAAAAAGGCAAAAAATGACAGATATAGAGAGGGATGAACAAAGGAAAAAAAGGAATGAAGTAGATAGGAAAATATATGCTAGGAAAAAGTTACAATCAACTACACAACAATTTCAAGTAGAAAACATAATACAAGCAGATACAAATAGGCATACATTTGAACAAGTAAATACTTCTAATGTCTCGATCATAGATAGCCAAAAAATCTAAAACAAATTACCAAAAAGCTAAACGAAATTACAAATTTATCAAAACCAATACCTATCGGCGTAATATAGATATATTATGCAATGAAATAACTAAACTAGTTATATAAAGCTGCAACATTGTTTACCATTTGGGGTTTGGGATACTCCAAATAACAAATAGTGAATCAATTACTTGTTTCATAATGAACAGTGTGTCTGCTGAAAACCAAAAGATTGCTACTTACCGCAAGTTGTAGAGCCAAAAAGACTTTTGAAATCAGCAATGCTTTTGTCACCCACCACATAAGTTTTGTCCATGCCGTCTCCAATCATCATCAGATTCGTCACATTCGATCCAATCACAATGTTCTCGTGATATCGCCCAACCTTTATATACATCACAAAATATGTCTTGTTACCCTGAGGCGGAGCATACTCACTTATTGCTTCTATAATTGTTTTATAATCCATTGACCCATTTTGTGCTACCACAATGTCTGCATCACTCTGCCCAAGCCGCCTCCTTTGATCTCTAGAAATCAATTTAGGAAACCACATTTTCTTTCGATTCGATAACACTTCGCGTTTCCCGGGCGCCGCCGACGAGCTCACGTTTAAGTTCACGAACAGGGTAAGTGAATCACTTATTAAGTTCGACACATTCAACACTTGCAGTGAGATTGATGACCCAACTTCACTGAGATCTATATTACTATAGTCTTTGCCATTGTAATTCATGCCAGAGAATCCGTCAAGACACATATGTTGATTAGTTAAAGCAGCACTGATCCATGTGTGAGCATTGGCCACATCTGCTTGCTTCGCCAAATGGGAACTCCTGATTGAATCCAGTGAGCTGTTGAGATGATGTAATGTGTCTTCAAACAGTTGCAGACAGTCCTGCAATGCCATCTGGTCATGGCTTCCAGTCACCTTATTGGAAAGCCCTTGAGCCAAAGCATTCATGTTTTGCACTCCTTCCATGGCTGCTTGCAATGATAAAATGACCCCATCTCGGGGGTCTACGGTCTCCTTGACTTTTCCTTCACCAGACCCGAAAAATGTTACCAATAGTGCCCAGGCAAGAAAATATATCTTGCTTCTGGTAAAACACGAGACTTCACTCCGCAGAGCAATGCCACTAATAGCCATGCTTACTGAATTCTAATTGATTTGGTAAGCTGCTATTTGTTCTTGGGTGTTAAACAGAGAAGATATATGTATCAGGGTTCCATTTTCTCTGAAACACACAACAAGGTTGGACTTTACAGGATTTTGAAAGCTTCCAAGATTTGGTTTTGTTCTCAATTCGTCCGCTTTCTCTGGGAAACTCAGCCTCTGATATGACGTTCATGTCGATGATTGTTAGCCCAGGATTGAAAATGCAATTGAAATTGGCAAATTGTAAATGATTATTTATTTCACTTGAATAAAGCAACTCCTATTACACAGCATACTACAGCCATACAAGCCACACAACAATAAAGAAACAGGTCATAAATATAAGAAGCAATAGCCAGAAAATAGTTATAAACTGTTAGACAAAACTACCCAAACCTGTTAGACAACCTGTTAGGCAAAACTGCCCAAACAGAAAACAAACAAACCAAAACTAATACAACCAGAAGAGTAGACAGCCGGAGAAGATTAGTCATTAACATCCCCCTGGTAATCTGAAGGGGTTAAGCCAAGCAGTCCTCGAAATTTCTCAAACTTTTCTCTGCCCAAGGCCTTGGTAAGAAAATCGGCGGGTTGATCTGCAGTAGGACAATATTTGAGGTGTACAAGACCAGCTTTCACATGATGCCGAATCAAATGTAACTTCATATTAATGTGTTTGGTACGATCATGAAAGACTAGATTTTTTTCCATTTTAATAGCAGATTGATTGTCAAGAAAGAGTGGTGTTGAAGAAATTTGTGGTGCCTGCAAGTCTTCAAGAATGTTGCAAAGCCATAAAATTTCTCGAGTTGCTTTAGAAGCTGCCATATATTCAGCTTCAGAAGAAGAGAGGGCTAGGACTGGTTTCTTTTTAGATTTCCATGAAATGACAACAAATCCAAGATGCATTAAAAAACTAGATGTAGATTTACCATCTTCCAAGTCACCCGCATAATTTGAATCAGAATATCCAAGCAAAGAAAATTGTTTAGTCTTGTAGTAGTGGAGCCCATAGTTTTGAGTACCTTGGAGATATCGAAGAACCCGTTTGACTGCCAACCAATGAGGTTCCCTAGGTTGTTGCATGAATCTGGAAAGAACTCCAACAACAAATGAAATATCTAGACGAGTAGTGGTAGCATAAATCAAACTGCCAACAAGTTTCCTGTAGGTAGTTGCATCAACCAATGCTGAAGAATCAGCTGATGTGAGTTTAAGATTTTGCTCCATAGGAGTACTGAGGGGTTTGCATTCAGCCATGCCAAACTTACTTAAAAGGTCACCAATATATTTTTGTTGGGTGATTAAGATAGAATGGGGTTGTTGAATCACCTCAATACCCAAATAGTAATGAAGATGGCCCAAATCAGTCATATCAAATCTTTGCTTCAATTGGTTTTTGATATCTTGAATATTATCCTCTCTAGTACCAGTGATAAACAAATCATCCACATAAACAACAAGATAGACAACCATGTTGGCAACCATTGTAACAAAAAGAGTTGCATCATCAAATTCAAAATGCTTGAAATTCAACTGCAGGAGATGCTCGGTAAGTTTGTCATACCAGGCTCAAGGAGCTTGCTTTAAACCATACAAAGATTTGACAAGTTTGCATACCTAATGTTCTTTACCATTGACGAAATAGCCTTCAGGTTGAGTCATATACACCGTTTCTTTGAGATCACCATTTAAGAATGTAGGTTTAACATCCATTTGATGAACTGTCCACCCATTGTGAGCTGCAAGAGCCAACAAAGCACAAATGGTAGTCCATTTAGCTGTAGGTGCAAAGGTTTCATCATAATCTATGCCCTCTTTTTGAGCATATCCTTTGGCAACAAGTCAGGCTTTATGTTTGTCAAGTGAACCATCTGCTTTATATTTATTTCTATAAACCCACTTGCAACCAATAGGTTTACAACCAAGAGGAGGATCAACCAACTCCCATGTACCATTTTTCAAAAGTGCATCATACTCATTTTGCATTGCTTTTCTCCA
Source organism: Sequoiadendron giganteum (assembly GCA_007115665.2). Classification (NCBI taxonomy): domain Eukaryota; kingdom Viridiplantae; phylum Streptophyta; class Pinopsida; order Cupressales; family Cupressaceae; genus Sequoiadendron; species Sequoiadendron giganteum. Next base: position 651,070,611 of record CM021101.1, on the reverse strand, counting down.
TACTGCAATATTCTTAGCTTCATTATAGGAAGTTGGTTCTGAATTTATCATGAAATTGAGTTCATCAATGGACTCTAAGTTATCTACAATACTGGATTGAGCTTGCATCCTAGCTCTATAAGAGCTTCGTGTACCTGTTTTACCTATTTCATCAGGCTTTAAATCCTTCAAAGTTTTTTGTACTTGTTTGGCCCACCTATGTGAAGATTTTGGTTGTACAAAAGAGGTTTCCATTTCTTGATTAGATGCTTCATTAGTGTCTAATGCATCTGCAATTTCAGGCTCATCATTAGAGAGAAAATCATGATAAGAGGAGGTTTCTTCTTGCACATTTATAGATGGAGTATCTTGAACTACATGTGAATCTATTAAAGGCGTGTCTAAGGGAGTTGGCTTCTCCTCACAAAGATTTTCTATCCAAGGAGAAAATCGTGCACATTTATCAAGCTATTTTAACAGACATTCAACATCTGCATCACTCTTGGAAGATTCACAAAATACAACATCACGTGTAATGAAGAATTTTTTGTTAGCTTCATCATACAACCTATAGGCTTTGGATGAGTCAGAATAGCCAAGAAAAATGCACTTATAACTATAATTATGCAACTTAGTTCTTTTATCCTTAGGAATTAGAGCATAGCAAGTAGACCCAAAAATCCGAAGATGTCGAACAGATGGAGGATACCCAAACCAAACTTCATATGGAATGGCATGTTCAAGTGCAGATGATGGAGATCTATTACAAAGATAGACTGCAGTTCTTGCTGCTTCAACCCAAAAATGTAACTTGATTCCTTTGAAATATAGCAAAGCTCGAACCATGTTCATGATGGTTCTATTCATTCTTTCAACCACACCATTTTGTTCAGGAGTACCTGGAATAGTTAGATGATGTTGTATCCAATTTTGACGAAGATAATCCTCAAAAACTAGAGAAGTAAATTCTCCACCATTGTCTGTTCGAAGAGTACCAATTTGAGATTGGATTTGATTTTCAATCATAACACGAAACCTTTTAAAAATTTCAAAAGCTTCTGATTTTTGCTGCAAGAAATAAATCCAAGTCATGCGACTATAATCATCAATGAACAACATGAAATACTTAGATCCTCCAATAGAAGTTACTGGTAAAGGCCCACATAAATCAGAATGAATGAGTTGCAATTTTCTATGTGCTCTCCAAGTTGAGCGTGGAAATGGATTTCTATGTTGTTTGGCAAGAATACATGCTTCACATTTTTCAATTTTTTTAGGCAAAACAGGCAAACCATCAACACCATTCTTTTGCATGATATGAATTCTATTATAACTTATATGTCCACATCTTGCATACCACAAAAGACTAGGAGATAGACTAGCCTCTTCAGTAAGATATGCAAAACTTCTAGAAAGAGCAGAAGTACCATTGAGTTTTAATAATCTTCCATCTTCATAACCAGTAAATGCAACTTGATTATTAGATATTTTTCTAACAACAACTTGTTCATATTTTAACAAAACATAGTAGCCTTGTTGTCGAATCAATACTAGTGATAACAAATTACGTTGCAACTGAGGAAGAAACAACACATCATGAAGCACAAAATCTAAGAGATCAGGCAACTTAAGTCTAATAGTTCCTTTTCCAATAGGCTTGAGGCTTGATTTATCTGCAAAGTAAATTGGACCACAGTCATCTTCATGAAATTCTTCAAAGTAATCACGCCGAAATGTCATATGTTGTGTTGCTCCAGTATCTAAGACCCAAGAATCATGCCATGAGGAATTAGATGCAAAGTCTGAAACATTAAGCACAAATTGATCACTATCACTATCACAAGCAAATTGGGCTGCTCCTTAAATATTATCATCATTGTGAATTTTTCTTTGGGCTACTCCTGAAATTTTATAATCATTGTATATTTTGGTTTTATCTTTTTGTTTAAAAGAATTTTCTTTAAAACCTTCTATCTTATCCCATGAGAGCTTGCATTCATGTGCTTCATGACTACCTTTTCTACCACATCTTTTACAATATAAATGTTGCCTATCATTTTGATTATCATTTTGTCTCCATTGGCCTCTACCTTTTCCTCTATCACTATAACCACCTCTTGAAGAATTTTTGTTTAGGGATTTTTCTTTTTGATAAGCAAAACAAACATTCTCACTAGTATTATCTATTTTCCTTCCAAAAGCTTTTTCACGTTCTGCTAACTTTTCAACCAATTGATCAAAGGTAATGGTTTTCAATTGATTGCTTGCTTGAAGGGACTCTAGATAAGTGGAATGTGTTGGAAGAAGTGCCTTAATAAAGGTTGTGAGATATATATCAACTTTCCCTCCAGCAGCATCAAAATCGTGTTTTATGGCTCTGATTTTTGAAGCCAGACTCATAACATCACCATTCTGCAACTCAAGATTAAATAATTTTAACTGTAACTAAATAAACTCTAATTCAGAATGAGAATCAAAAAAATATTTTAATTTATGAAGAACTTCCCAAGCATATGTGCATCCTTGTATATGTCGATAGACATCTCCATTAACAGAAGCTCTTATTAAAGCCAAAGCTTTTGAATTTTTATATTGCCAAATTTCTTTTTCTTTAGCATCAGTTGGTTCTGTAGGTTGAGTATTTCCATCACAAATTTTACACCATAAATCATTAAAAATTAGTGTATTTTCTACTTTTCGATGCCATTCCAACCAAGTATCTTTTCCAGTTAAAGTTTCCCCAATCATTGAAACAATAGACTGCATTGTGAATCAAAATGAAAAATACACACTGCAGATTTAAAAATATTGCTCAAATTTCTTGCTCAATTTTAGAGATATGAAACCCTTGTAAAAATAAATTGATTGATTTCACCTAAATCAATTTACTGTCTTTGCAGAGCGCTCCAATCTTCAAAATCCCTGTGCTCTGATACCACTGTTAGCCCAAGATTGAAAATGCAATTGAAAGTGGCAAACTGTAAATGATTATTTATTTCACTTGAATAAAGCAACTCCTATTACACAACATACTACAACCATACAAGCCACACAACAATAAAGAAACAGGTCATAAATATAAGAAGCAATAGCCAGAAAATAGTTATAAACTGTTAGACAAAACTTCCCAAACTTGTTAGACAACCTGTTAGGCAAAACTGCCCAAACAGAAAACAAACAAACCAAAACTAATACAACCGGAAGAGTAGACAACCAGAGAAGATTAGTCATTAACAGATGATAACATTATTGACTCGAATTCACCACTACTTCATACGCAAATATATCACCATATGCGCACGAAATAAACTACTTGGATTACTGATTCTTGCAACCAAGCAGGCTATTTTTTACTTTGTTATCCAGTTTAGCGGCTCAGCAGTCTGTATCTTGGGTACTTGAGCGAGGTAGGGTGAGACTAGTCCCTTGTGGGTGAGATGGAATGAAGTCAAACCCAAGACTAATGGGGAGCAAACCCATTGCCGAAGCCAACTATGCTACCTATACGGGTTGCGGCCAAACAGGTTACTCGATGTAGTGAAATATACAACCCGCAACATGAATTTCAGGTTACTTGGTGTAGCGAAATATACAACCTGCAACATGGATTTTTAATGATTGTAATTTGAACACTCATACGACATTAAGTCTAGATATGAAGTTAGGTTTAGAAATGTGTAGAGATAGGATTTGATATATGAATTATATCTAGGTATTAAATATTTTATTTTATTCTAAAATTATTTGAAAATATTTATTATATTTCTATAATATATATTTTAGATTATTTTTATTAATATTAAGAAAATATCTAAACTATGATATTGCTATTAGGATTCAACCGTGTAGTTTTCGAGTCAAACTCATTGACCCATGATTCATGAGTAGTGGTTCACAAGAACCCATCTCTCATGATAATGAATGGTCCACTTAGCACTCATTGCATCTAGGTGATGGTCACAGAGGTGAAGCATTGGTCCGTCCCGGAAGGTCACCCATCCCAGTACTGCTCTAGCTCAAGCGTGCTTAACCATAGAGTTTCCCCCAAGGTTAAGCCCACTTAGCTTACTACCGCATTTGCAAAACCTTCAGCAAGTGTTGTGCCTTATGAACCATTCATTATAGAGCCCCTTTAGCTAAGAGGTTATTTGATGTGTAAGTGGTTATTGATTTTAAGTTAAGAGGTTTTTATTAATATGACCGTAAAATGAAAATTCTTGATGTCATTATCGGATGCCTCTTGACATTAATTAAATATATGAAAACATTAAATTTTATTTTTATTTAATTTTGTATAAATTGTTGTTACATCCTTCATGGTAGGCCCAAATATACTTTGAATATTGCATGTGAAAAATTAAATTAAAAGATCTTTCAAAAAAGAGGATGGAGTGACAAGATTGATGTCTTAGAAATGAGCTCTATGGTAAAGAAATGGAGTCCAATTGGTACAACTTTATTAGAGAGGAGAAGACACAAGGTATAGATGTCCATCACCGTTTAAACAATAGAGGAATTTTATAAGATGGGTAGTTGGCACTATTCTTAGGGGTAGTGGGCCTTGCAAGTATAAGAAGAGTTGGTAGAAAAATTAAAGAAAGATGGAAAACCACTCATAAGAATGTCAAGATGTTGAGAAAGGAAAGGTTTTGTTGTAGGTTTGCAACACTTAATAGATAAAATATTTTTGAGGTTTCGATGGAAAAAAACATGGAAGGAATCCTTTGTTGATTGTTGACCTTTTTTTTTGAGTTGTTATATGTAAAGAAAGAGCTAGGATGTGGCCTTCTCTTGGTCACATGTTCAAATATTTTTGCGTGTCCAAACACCTAGGTGATAAGTGAATCCTTATTTGGTTCATGTGACATTGAGTTTAAATTATTGATATTTTCTTTGAGCTAGAATTATATGAAAATGAACAAAAATAAAATGGCACTTTGCATAAGTTTTAAAACCTTTTAAATATTTTAGTTTCTTCCCCAAAATTTATCTATTAATGTTAGGTGATTGTTTAACTAAATAATTCCCCCTCCCTCTCTCTCCACACACAAGATAAAAAAATGTGGAAGCCTATAAAGGTATGTGAGCTGTTTGAAAAAAACCTCAAAGAAATATAGCCTGGAGGAAGGCCACGGTGGTAGGATATGTTCAAAATAGGTTTGTTGAAGTGGTACTAAAAAATTGCAATTAAATTCATACAACATCCTACTACATTTACTTCAAGTTTACATGTTGGTGATACTCTTGTAAGATATTTATCTATAATTTCATCAAATTTCATTGATTTATTAAAGAATACATTTATCTACGTTGGAGTTTGCTATTTTTATTTGTAAAAGGTTTTCCCCACATACATCTATTTTATGGTCTATTGGATATTTAATATTCATATGTATTCCTAACTTTTTTAGTCATTGTGTCGCCAAAAAGTATAGCCTTTGACACTTTTTCACTCATTTTGACCTTTTCCCTTGGATTTTGGCCTTGTTTTGTCTCGGTTTAGTCTTGAATGGTTGCAAATCAACAATAATCTAATGGTGTTTTATGTGTTGTGAAGTTTTGTAACACATCTTCCTACTTTTATAAGACCCTTTCAACATAATTTGCCTAAATAACCCCTTTCCAAGCCAAAGTGTTGTAAAGTATTTTCACACTTTCCTAGGCTTATCATCACTAATTCAACCCTTTTCAATGTTAAATTAGTCCCTTAATGTACTTTTAGGAAAAACTAAAGTATGTTTTGGGAAGCAAGTCTCATAAACATTATGCAACACCTTTTTATTCCCAACCACCACTTGAATTTTCCTAAGTGGACTAGGTTTCTACCTTGGGCAACCTAGTCCCTTTTGGCTTAAAATTCAAAATTAAATAAAAATTCTAACAAGAATTTTCCTCCAAAACCCTAGTGTCGGCCTATCATGTGACATTTTTATGAAATTAGGGCATACCTTGTATAAATGAGGGTTTTCACCTTCATTCCCCGCTTAGCATCATTTTTTCATCTTCACAAGAACTCTTGCACTCAAACTTCTCAAGAAAGCAATCAAGCACAAAGGCACCTCAAGTAACCTCCATTGGAGCTGGTCCTTGCATGTTGCAGACTTCAACAACTAAAGGTTTGGTTGTACTCAGATTTAGCAAGGAATGAAGTATTGAAGAGGGTACAATCATTCCATTCAAGTCAACTCAAGTCATCAAAACCTAGGTGGAGTAAAAGGATAACTTGCAGGTAGTTTTTTGAAGATTCAAACACGAGCATCTACAGAAAAGGAAAGTGCAAGTGGGGACCCATAGAATCAGGCCTTTAGGCTCCCGAAAGTATCAAGAGGACTAGCTCATGATCATTGGCGACCTTGTCCCTATATCAGGCCTGAAAAGGGGTTTCGGTATTTCTAGATACCATTTTTCTCAAAACCGAGTCTGGTAGAATTTCTCGATAGAAGGACTAGGTCGCCCATCTTGGCACAAGTGTCCCTTTGTAGATTTCAAACAAATTTCAAAATATCCCAAGGCTCCGCTTCTACAAAGTTCATTTCCCAGGTGCACTATCTTTGTGCTTTATAGTTTCCTTTTTGTTTACATACATTTAGGTCATTTAGTAAGTAGCCATATACGCAACATGTAATGCACATAATCATCATATAGAAAATCTGGGGAACATGCACCAAAATACTCTTGCCCTCTAGTGCATGCAATAAAATATTCTATAAAATTCATGGCAAACAACATGACTTGTAATTTATTAGCAAATTCCATGAGTTATAAAGTCATGTCAAATGCCATAAATTTTATAGCATTTCCCTACATTCCCTATAGGGAAAAATAGCTCTTCTCTTTCTTCATCCTTGCAATCTTAAATGTAGTACATGTTTCACAAATATTTAACCAATCTGCAAAAGAAATATGCTAGGAAAAAAATAGTTTAATGTTTATGAATTACATGGCATGTCATTCACTATGCTCATCTATCTATCTGGAAAGGAAGATTCTTTGGAGAATTAAATTCCATTGCAAATAAATCGAGAGAAATAATTACTAATATTTACAACAAGTTCACCAAATCAATTGATTGATAATAGAAATGTTTTGTACTTACATGTAATATTGATGGTGTTTAACAAAGGTGAGCAGCATTCGATCAAGTTGTTGGACCATGAAATAATTTCAAGGAGACAATTTACTATACACTAATTTTTTTGAATGTCTATTGTATCTGTACAACATTATAAAGAAAATAATATAGATACACAATAAAAGAGGTTAGCATTATTTGTTGTAAATAGAAAGAGATAAAATGGAACATTTTGAATATATATCATCCTAGTAAAGAATTGTGTATAAGTAATCTATCAGAGAAGTTGAAAAGAGAGCTATCGAATCAATGCCAAATGCAACCAATAGAATAGAGTATGTATTTGGTAGAGAACTACATATGAGAATTTGTGTCCATGCATATAAGAAACAACAAATATATGATGATGGAAGGAAAAAGCACCAAATTCATGCTCATTCTCCTCCCTACCAAATTGGTATCATGATGCCTTATGCCCCCTAGCCAAACCCCTAAGCAAGAAAGGCAAGTAAGGTCCATGAAAAATCTCACGAGCTATTACCATATATCACACAATAACAAAGTTGGGCAAAGACAAGTGTTTTCAAATAAGAAGTTGCATTGAATGGATAAGATGTATATGCAAAAATGTGTCTACAAAACATGGAAACATATAACAACCAATAACCAGAAAGGAATAAAATGTAGTCATGTATAAAATGAAAACCAAGCCAACCATGATAGTGTAAATGGTTTACTAGAATGGAGCAACGTACACCATTGCCATGCAGTTTTGGGGATAAACAATGTGATGCAATCAACAAATCATTTGTCCTCTTAGAAGAAAATGACAATGGTGTTTAGTTGCCCTCCATAATCACATAGACCACAATCTATAATGGCTATAAGAGGAGAAATCTTAAATGGGATTTTTTCTTTGGAAAAAAATCATACATTTGACTTCAAAAAAAATATTGTTATCTACCCATTGCATTGTTGTATGTGTGTATAGTTATCTTTTTAGCTTACATAAAATATTATTTGCATATAGTTGTTTATGAAGATGAAAATTTTCCCTAAAGTTATAATAAAATTTATATTATGTGAGTTTAAATGTACCTATATAAAAAATAAAATTGCAATCTAACAAAGATATAGTAAAAATGGTCATTGGATTGACAAGCCAACTATTACGTAGACTGCCAACTATTACATAGTGAGCAATTTTCTTTGGGGAATTGGGAAAAAGAGCATCATAAAACATATTGATATAACACAAGCAATCCATGCAACAGTTGGCTTGTCTATTCAAAATACAAGCTACATTAGTTGGAACTAAATATTATAGTTCCAAAATAGAGAAATTCTAAAAGAACTATTACAAAAACACTTAAGAATCAAAGGTAAGTGACAGATGATTGGAAAACCAAATTAAACATATTAATACAAGACAAGTAGTTTATATAAGAGTTGGCTTGTCAATTCAAAATCCTTGACATGGATAAATAATTACCATTCTTCTTCTGTGTATGGAGGGAACCAAATCCATCACTACCAATGCAGATAAGCAACAACCTCCAACACTTTCACAAACAACCCTAGGTAGTTTCTTGCAAGGAGATTTAAACAGATAAGGTAAAAAAAATATCATGGAACATATTGATACAAGATTCAAGCTACGTTCTTTGGCAAGACATATTGAAGAAAAATAGAAAAAATGTATAAGAGGTGTAAAGTAGCAGATTGGGGGAAATCTCTATCTTATGATACCATAGTGGAGGGATATCATGCCTTACAACGTTCAACTTGGGATATCTGGCGTGATTGTAGAGGCACCAGTGATTCCAAATTATGCACAGTATCTTTCCTTACATCCATGCCCTCAGATTACTATTCCTGATGAGCCAACGACACTACCTACAAAGGAGGATATTGTTGTTGCCCCTGGTTGATGACAGAGGTGAGAGGAGCAGGTTGTAGATGTTGAGGCGGAGGAGGATGTGGTGGAGGAGTAGGCTGTAGATGTTGAGGCAGAGGAGGATATCGGTGAGGAGGGTAGTGGTGAGGATAGTGAGGAGAGTTGCAGTGATGAGAGCAACAGTGATGATAGTAGAAGTGATTACGAAGATGATGGAGGGGACAATGGCATGGGTGTTGTGGTAGACAACATAGGTCCATCCACTAGTATGCCTCGTAAGAGGCAAGTAATGGAGACATCTTCTACAGATTATTAGACATAGATTGCCAGCTTATAGGTGCAGATATAGACCCTGCAGGGGTAGCTTGTTCAGGCACATGGGTTACTTGTTTAGACCCAGATGCAGTTATAGACCCAGGTACAAAGTCATGAAAATGCCTTGGCACAGGTACAGGGACAGTTGGCAATTGCACAAACATAGATTACCACACTGACGGCGGAGAGGGACAATGCTAGACAGATTGCAGAGTGGGCACATGTGACTGCCAAGACTTTACAACGGATTTTTGATGGTAACACTATTGGTGATTATATGAGGGAGGTTCTTCGTGTCATCTGAGAGACAAAGTTTTATAGAGGTTGTTACCACGATGTAGTCCCTGTTGAGTGCAAAGTTAGTTATGCATCGTCTAGATTTGGCAGGACTCATTTATGGACAATTAGCGAGGGTGTGGTTCAGCCTCCATGAAGAGATCTGGGAGATCATGGTCCACCTAGTGGGGATGATCTTGGCCTAGAGATACCTGCACATTCTAGCAGTAGCAAATCCTAGCTACCTGATATGATTATGTGAAATACTTTGAGACATGATGTATACTCTGATTGAACCAGTTTTGATGATATATTTCCTTTATTTCAAACTTCATTGTATACTTGACATTGATGATTTATATGATTTATATGATATGTAGCTGACTTTTATCAATCTATGATTTGTTCTCTTATGATTCTATGATGGATGCATTTATTTTCCATGTTCTATATGCCATGTGATGATTTTTACATGATATGCTATGGTTTTATGATGTTCTATTTAATGCTTATGTATGATGTATGATGCATGGATGTGTGATGGATGCACGATGATATATAATTATTTTGTGTTTTATACATGGATGTAGATGAAATGGTTTAAAATATTTATTGCATTTTTATTGTAAATATAAAATTTATGACTTAATACATGGATGATAATGATGTATGATAAAAAATAATGAATTGATGGAAATGTAATGATATGATGTTTTTATGATAAATAAAATGATGAATGATATGGTGCAATGAATACGATGATTCATGTAATAAATATATGATAATATAATGTGAATGGATGAATGTAATGATACGATTTGATTTTGAAAATTTCCTTCTAGAACTTCTATTTGATGTGAGAAAATATGATATGATGAATGCACATCTATTTGATTCAAATGCATGAATGATGAAATGATAAATAACAATTCTTTCTAATGAATGCAAATGAAAATGATGATGCACCTACATGGTTATGATGATGTTTTTGTTTATGTCAAGTATACTCAATCTGATTACTAGAAAAGATAATCATCAATTTGAATCCTTTTTGTAACAAAAACTCTATAGATGTAGAAATTATTATGAATGTAATCTAATTTATCATGAAAAACTATATGCAAAATATTGGCATTTTAAAAATACTTTTGTGCTTTGTATCATCATAGAGCTTTAAAAATGTTGAAAGTGAGTACAAACGTCAAAGGTATATTTTAGACCAATGACGACCTGAGTATTACTTTCATGATGTTTGATATTGCAAGTGAACAAAAGCATCTAGGTATAATTAAATCGAGATGACCTGAGCATTTCTTGCGCAAATAGACAAGGATTAATTATTTTAGTGTATGAATTCTGAATGTCATCAGTAATACATTTGTAGAGCACATCCCAAGATAATTCACAATTAGAAGACAAATGAAAATATCCTTCTTCTTCCTAGCTTCTCTAGTTCAATACATCATTGAGTTGCTCCAAAGAAATGATAACAAAATATCAAAAAATATAACATGTCCAACCTTTACTCAAAGTGTTTCAAACATTAGTCAGATTAGATCACCCATCATGATTTTATGATATTTTTGTGATTTTTTAAGTTTTGGATCAAACCTAACCTAAAGACCTATCCTAGGGGCCTCGAGGGCTGATTAAATATTAGCCTTGCCTATGTTTTACACATAGAGACCATGTAGTTTGACTGACACTTTTTCATGTTTTTGGATTTTTGAGACTGACTATTTGACTTGTTTTTGGGATTTTCTGATTTGATATGGATGAATTTTCCAATGGTGATTGATGTTCCATGTTGGGTTGTGTTTCGATCATTGTTTTTGTTGCGTTGTTAATACTATTGTTTTTCCATTTGTTTAAGTTTGATGTTTTCTTGCCCCTAGTGAGATCGTGATGTTTTATTGCCCCTAGTGAGATCCTAATGTTTCCCCCAAGCTAGAACTTGAGACATGACCATTTGAAATGATATGATAATGGATGAAAAATTATGGTGAGATTAACGACCATGATATGTATTAAAATAGATGGAAAAGTTGGTTAAAATCACATATAGCATCTATTTCTAGGTTTTCACTACATGTTAAATTAATTGCACTTTTGTTTTTCACACATTTTGATTTTTTTTTTGTACTTTTTTTTTCCCTCTTTTTTTGTTACCAAGACACTTGTTTGCCAGGGTTTCATCAAGACAACCATTTTTAGGATTTTGAACTGTGCACTAGGTCATTCAGGTGTAGAACTTTCTAAGATGGATACTGTTGATAGGTTCATCAAAAAAATCCTCTTTTGATGTTGAAAGTTGATAGGTTCCTGATCCATAGACTGATATGATGACAAATGGACCTAGCCAGTTAGGTTCAAACTTCCCTTTCTTTTCTTTATCTTGCTGATTTCTAGGGTTTTCTTTTAGGACCAAATTCCCAACCTAAAAGATTTTAGGCTTTACCCTGTGATTGTTACTCCAAGACATTCACTGTTGATATGCAATTAGATGATTGACAACTTGTTGACGAAGTTCATCCAACAGTTCCAGTTCTTGAAGCCTAGATACTCTATAATCCTCATCTGAAATGATTCCCTTTAGTGATACATAGAGTGATGGAATCTCTACCTCAATGGGTAGTATGGACTCTGATCCATATATCAAGGCATATGGTGTAGCTCCTGTCGGTGTTCTGATGCTGGTTTTGTAGGCCCATAATGCAGGATTGCGCTAAACATGCCAATCACGTCCAACATCGTTAACCATTTTCTTGAGTATTTTCAGAATTGTCTTATTGGAGGCCTCTGCCTGGCCATTTCCTTGAGGATAATACGGTGTTGAGAAATGATGTTGGATATGAAATTTTTCACGCAATTTTTGGACATCCTGGGTTTTAAATGGTCATCCATTGTCAGTTCAATAATGGATTGAGGTATACCATACCGATAGATTATGTAGTTCTGTATGAAATATGAGATCTGTTTTCCAGTGATGGTTGTAAGAGGAACCACTTCTATCCATTTTGTAAAGTATTTTGTCATTGTGATTATAAATTTGTGCCCATTGGATGAAGATGGATTTATCTTTCCAACCAGATCCAGTTCCAATTGACAAAAGGGCCATGTTGATGTGAACGGGTGCAATTCTTGAGCTGGTGCATGGATTAGATTACTATGAATCTAACACTTCTAACATTTCTTGAAAAAATGATAAGACTCCTTCTCCATGTTTGGTTAGTAATACCCTAGACAAAGGAGTTTCTTTGGTAGAGTTATCCCATTTGAATGGGTTCCACAAATACCTTCATGAACTTCTCATAAGGTTGTCTCAGATTCATTATGTTCTAAACACCGGAGAAGAGTACCATCTAGACCTCAATGGTAAAGTATGCCGACGATTAAGGTATGTCAGACAAATTGGCAGATAAAGTTGCATTTCTGGTTTCAGGAAAGATCGGGAGGAAGGATGTTGTCTTTTAGGCAAGCATAGGTGTTTCCATAAAGTGAGGACTCAATGACATCTAAATGACATAGGGTTTGAGATTCATAATTATCATAAGCGGGATTGGATAAGTTTGTTCTACCATAAACTCATAACAACCACATTTTTCTAGCAACTGTAAAAGAGAAGAAATTGTCGCCATAACATTTGCTGCTTTATTTTTTTCCGTTGGAATTTGTTCAAATTTGATATCCACAAAGTACTTTTTGAGATCATAAATCAATTGCTTATATGGAATCAACTTTTCATCTTCCGTCTGATATTCATCATTGAATTGATAAATGACTAATTGTGAATCTCCATACACTTGTAGCTCTGTCACCTTCCATTCAATTGTGACCTTGATGCTAATGATTAGTGCCTCATACTTAGCCACATTATTGGTACATGGAAACATGAGTCTATAAGACCTTGGGATGGTGTGTCCTTGAGGTGTAACAAACAATATTCCTGCACTAGATCCTCTTTGTGTGTATGACCCATCAAAATAGAGCCTCCATTGTTGTGTCGTTACTATAAGAATGTCTGCATCAAGAAACTCCATTGTCATAAGATGATCATCAGTTAAGGAGATACGGCTAAATGTTCGAAAATCACTTGACCTTTGATTACTCTCCTTTCCACATATTGTATATCAAATTCACTTAAAAGGATGACCCACTTGGCTAGTCTGCCTGTGAACACAACCTTGCTGAGTAGATATTTTAATGGGTCAATCTTTGCTATGAGCCTGACTGTGTGAGTCAAAATGTAATTCCACAACTATTGGGTAGAAAATACCACCGCCAAACAAGATTTCTCGATGAAGGTATAATTTATTTGATAGCCATTCAGAGTTCTGTTGATGTAGTAAATGGCTTGTTCCCTTCCTTCATTATCTTCCTGTGCCGATAGTGCTCCTAGAAAAATGTTTGCTGCTGCAATTTATAGTAGCAAAGGTCTACCTTCTGTAGGTGGCATGAGAATAGGTGGTGACATCAAATAATTTTTTATTTTTTTGAAGGTCATTTCACACCCTTGATCCCATTTTAACAAGACATTTTTATGCAACAAATGATTAAATGGATGACTTTTATCTGCTATCTGGGATATAAATCTCCTAATTGATTATAGCCTGCCTTGTAAAGACCTTAGTTGAATGATGTTCCTTGGTGGCGACATTTTCGTTATAGCCTTAACCTTGGCGGGATCCACTTCGATACCCTTCTCTGACACTATGTAGCCTAGGAGTTTTGTTGATGTAACCCCAAAGACACATTTCTTAGGATTTAGTCGGACCTTGAACTTCTCCAACCTTTTAAAATTTTTTCCTAGGATATCTAGATGTCCTTCTCTAGAATATGAATTTTCCAAGATATCATCCACATAATTCTCCATAAAGGTATGCATCATATCATGAAGTATTGTAGTCATTACATGTTGATATGTCACCCCTACATTCTTCAACCCAAAGGGCATGACGTTTCAGCAAAAGGTTCCCCATGGACATGTGAATATAGTCTTCTCTTGATCATCTGGTGCTATTTTTATTTGATTATACCCAGAGAAACCATCCATTATTGATAACATGACATGTCATGTTGTTAAGTCTACAATGATGTCGATGTTAGGTAAGAGGAAATCATCCTTGGGACATGCCTTATTTAGATATCTAAAATTTGTGCATATTCTAATACTATTGTCCAGTTTAGATACAAGGACAATATTTGATATCCACTCAACATATTCAATAGACTTGATGAATCATGCATCTAATTACTTCTTCAACTTAGCCTTTACCATCAAGATGATGTGTGGATGCATCTTTCTTAATTTTTGTTTCACTAGTTTGATTCCTGCTGGTAGAGATAAGTGATGCATTAAAAGATTTGGATCTAAACTTGGCATATCAGAGTATGAGCATCCAAAGTTAGTGCTTCTTTATTCAAAAAAAAAAAACAAAATTAGGCCTTTCTTGTTCTATCATAGATGTTGCTAGATGCAAAATATTTGCTTTTTCTGTTGTGCCAATGTCAATAGACTGTGTAGGCTCCACTAGTACTAATGATATTTCATGGTAATGCTCTGGAAGGGTGTCAAATCTCCCATCTTTCAGTGCCTCATAGAGGTTTTCACCATCCGATGCGTTCTTTATTTTTACTTTTTTGGGATCTAATGCTGCCATAGAATGGTTTTCGCCATTAGATCCTTTGTTTCTGTTGTCAATTTTACAATTGGAATATTTGACACCCTCCTGTCCAAATGAGTCATTATGAGATTTATGATGAGAAATTATGTTTGGCTTGTCACAACAAAGGAAATTTATGATAGCATCATCATTCACAAAAATGGGTACATTTATTGGTTTAGTGGGTTCCCAATCGATAAGTTTAGGATGCATTAAAGGAAAAAATTCAATGGTAGTAAGGGTTCAAAAAATTATGGTGTCAAGGTTGTCATTAGGGATGTTGAGGTCTATGATGTCCCTTTCCTCCGAACTATCTAGCTCACTCGATGCCTGCCCATCCTCACTAGAGTCATCGATATTTTGGGAATCAAATACAAGTGGTCTAGTCCCCGAGCTCTCTCCCTCCTCATGTGTGGGTGCATACTCCTTTATGAAATAAATATGTACATTTGTGTATGATACATCAGATAAAATATCCCATTCATATTCATTGGAATCTGTTTTAGAGCCATCTCTCATTTGAAGGATTCTCTCATTTGCCTTTTTAGTAATTTCTTGTTTTTCTTCTTTTCAGTAGCCCAATCCTGTCTTATCTTTTGGCTAAAGCGTGAGAGGTTGAATGGGTTCTATAATGCCTTCTTTTATTTTTCCAATAGGTCCTTGTCCCTCATAACCCATTTTCTCTAAAATAGTTTTTCCCTTTCCATACTGGTATGTTTTTATGTTGATATTTGTCAAGGTTGATGCTTCATCATCTTTGCATAGCCAACTGAGGATGGCCTTGTCTTCTATTTAATCTAGAACAATGTTAGGTTGTGATAGTGGTCTTGTTATCATTGATGGTTGTCCATATGACCTCGGGGATGGCATCAACTGTGAAAGATTAAGAGATTAATCAATAGAATATTGAACCATGCCTTTGTCAGTTAGCTGGACCTTTTCTTGAAATTGTTGGGGTAGAGAATTTAGAGGACCCTTATTGTCTACCAATGTAGATTCAACAACCCTTGTATCCTTTGATTGACCCTTTTTATCAACCCACTTGGATAAATATATTCGGATGTTTTTCACCATTTGATGAATTGGAAGTGGATGCTTCTCTATTGTGAGGTACAAAGGTGTCTTGAGAGGTTTTGAGTGTGTTGCAATGTTGAGGATTGTTGTTATTAGCTGACATAGTCACCTCTTGTCCATTAACCAAAAATTTTAAACACTGGTGATAAATTGAAGGTACCTCCTGCATTTCATGTATCCATGGACACCCCAAGAGTATATTGTAGGTTAAATCTTTTTATAGTACTTGGCATGCTATATTTTTCACCATTGGTCCTACTTGAAAGGAAAAAAAATCAGTTCTTTAGAAGATCTCTCTTCTTTGTCATAAGCCTTTATTTTCATTTTCTTCAGGCATCAATAACATTATCTAAATACCCTAGTGCACATATTAACTTTAAAGTACAAATGTTTAAGCCAGATCCCCCATCTATTAGGACCCTTTTAACACGATGTTTGTGGATCAAAACCTCAATATGAAGGGCGATGTTATGTGGATGATTAAGTGACACATCATCATGTTTAGAGAATGATAGACAGTGTGGTGTCGTCAAATGTCCCACCATAGCTTGGAATTGACAAATATCTAGATTGTTTGGCACTTTGGTGGGTACAAGTACTTGTTCTAAAACCTCCTTATGGGATGGTGATAGTTTAAGGAGTTGAAGTATTGATATTTGTGCCAATATTTTCTAAATTTGGTCGACAATGTTGTATTGACTTGAATGGGGAGTTAGTGATTTTTTTAGTGGCTAATATTCGCCAATTGGCTAATAGTTCGGGCTACAATGCGACTTGAATCACTACATTTTTACAAAAAAATACTATAGTCTTATTTAAATGGCCAAATAATTTATTTATTAAAAAATTTGACTCAAAAATTCGCCACAATATTCAATACATGATTAGATCAGATTCGCCTTGATTTTATAAATTATTGGAGAAATCTATATTAATTCACCAATAGTATATCATAACTATTAGTTGCTTTAGGATCATATTTCTAATCTTTAGTGTCCACCATTGATTTAAATATAATCTAATGGCCCTTGTAATATTCCATGAGGTAAAATGTACACATGATCTGTAATGCTCATGGGGCCCACAATTTTGGGTATCACGAGCATTATAGATTGTGGGTAAATTTCACCTTATAGTGTACAACAAGGGTTGTTAGACCAATGATCTAAAAGAAGTATTGAGCCCCCATGAGAATTATAGATCATGGTTACATTTTACCTTGTATAATATAATGAGGGCCATTATATTATATTATAAAAAAATGGTAGAAAGTAAATATTATAGTCTACCCCTTCAACTCATCGATAATTTCCACCCTCGGGCCTCTACTTTTCCCTGAGAATTTTTTTTAGATTGGATAGATTTTCCATCATAATTAATGCATTTTCCTATTATTTTTCAAGATTCACCAAAATTTTTCACAAAATTTTAGTGATGTAAAAAAATCGCCAATAAAACTAATATTTTTTTCGAAAAAAGGAAAGTTTCGCTAATAAAAATTAATTTTTTTTCCTCAAAAAATGAAAGATTCACCAAGATTTAATATCTTTTTTTGAGGGGGGTTTCTTAAATTTATCACTGGGGGGAGTGGTGTTTTTAGATGCAACTCCCTTCAAAATTACCTTGGATTGCCCCCTCCTTGTTGCGTTGTCCGATTGATAGTCTCGTCTTTCTCTTATTTTTAAAACATTTATCTGATTGTTGGATATATCTATGATCAGGATTAGATTTAGTGGTATAATGTGATTGGTTTCCTTGGCAGCAATGTGATTACTACTAAAAGTATCATTTTCTACTTTAGAAAAACAAAAGATCGTGCTATCGTAAACATGATTGACATTTTTACCTTTACTGTTTACAAAAGATGACTCTCCCTTTTTGGTAATCTGGTAAAGGATCTTTAAAGGAAATATGGTCATTTTTGTTTTGATGTCCCTCTACGTATACATTTTTGTTGTTAATAAGATCTTGTACTAGATGTTTTAATTCCATGCAATTATTTGTTTTATGTCCCTTATTGTTATGGAAGTTACAATAATCTGCATCATTCCACCACGGTGGTCTTACTTTCGGATCAAAAAATTTGGCTTCTCGTGTAGTGATAAGACCATTTTCAACAAGTTACCTCATCCTTGATTCTAGTGTTTGGCCTAATGGTGTGAATCTACGTCAGTTTGATGATTTTTGATATGTTTCTGGTTTTTATTCTCCCTTGTTCAGATTATTGTTTTGATTGACATTTGACTTGATGGTTTGGTGAGTGTTTTGATTTAGATTTGCAACAGTGGTCGTCAAGTTAAATACTGGCTTTGTATTTTGTAAGTCATTTGTAGTTTCATTGATCCCAGTATTTTTATTCTTTTGCTAGAATTTTGGCTTGTCATTGTTGGCATAATGATTTGAGGGGTTGGTGTTGTTTGATTTTTCATTCTAGTGTTTGATCACCCCTCATTTGACCAAAGCTTCTTCAACTTTATGGCCATTTTCAATCCATTTTTTTGAATGTTAGAGGACATTGTAATTCGAGCCTATAGCTCATTTCACCAGTCAATTTGTCAATGAACAACTCCATTTTCTCTTCCTTAGGTATGGAACAAGGGAACCTAGCAAATAGTCTTCGCCATCGCTGTAGAAATGACAGGAAGGTATCACCCTTTTTTTGCTTCATGTTAGAGAGGTCCTTTATTGTGACGTCATGTTGGATGTTAAAGGAATATTGTGATATGAACATGTTGACCAACTTTTCAAAAGTTTGTATTCCAGGTTGTAGTTTGGAAAGCCATTCCATACCTTGACCTCCTAAGCTTCTTGGGAATAAACTCATTAGGTAAGTTTCTTCTTGCGCAAATTCTAAGCTCATGGTCTTGAATTCCCTTATATGGCCGATTGGATCTGTCTTCCCATTGTATTTGTCATATTTTGGGAATTCACAGTGTCTAGGGAAAGTTATCATGTCTATTGTTGGGTCAAAAGGATGAGGACAAATTTCCTGTAATGCATACCTTTTCGTGTTTCCCTTTTTCATGTCTTGCAGTTTTTGTTGTAAGTTTTGCATTTTACTTGTTAGGGCAACAACTGGATCTATATTTTGTGTGTGTTGTGATATTTCAATTTCATTTGTTCCAGGTGCTTCTTTTAAGCCATTGACATTAATATCTTTGGGAAGTTTGGCACCTGATTCAACTAGGATTAGGAGATATTTATCCATATCTTGATCTAAGATCTTTTCAATAAATTTATGGAATTTTGGGTCCTACTGCACTGTTTGTATGTCTTTTGCCGTTATTTCATTCTTGTCACTTTCATGTAAGCTATTCCAAGGATTTTCTTCTTCCATGGTATTCGATGTTTAAAGTTAATTTTCTATGAGTCTCTGCTTTTGTAGCTTGGTGAAGATTGACATACAATTGTTTGTTTTTCCTACCAAACTTTGATCTTCTATGTCTAATGAGTGTCAAATAAATTTTAACAAAGTCAAATAGGATGATATATCCTATTGATGAGACTAGGTTAAAAATATGATTACTATGCCTCATTTCGTGATAGTAGGATGTAATATCTCGATGAAGAAACTTAGCTAAAAAACCAATATTTTGGTTTGATTTGCTTGACACTTTATAGTTTGCAAGATCTGGGTTCTAGTTCAAAAGAATTTTAACTTGTAGGAACTTGTTTGTTTTTGGTTTCTAGACAGTGTATGTATTGAAAAGATACTTCTAGTTGATAAAAATCCGAGTTTTAGATGTTAACCAATCTGATTGATATGTTTGGAAGCTCTATGCTTTATTCTATTTTTGGAAGTGCTAAAATAGAGCGCAAAAGCGTTAAAACATAGCCTAGAAGTGATATTTTGTGGAAGCGCTAAAACAAAGTGTGGAAGTGCTATGGTAGTTTTCCAAAGCACTATTTTGTGAAGCACTAAAAAAAAGGTCAAAAGTGTTAAAATAGACCTTAGAAGCACTAAAATATACCTCAGAAGCTCTAAGACAAAATGTGGAAGCACTACTTTGAGTTTCAATGATTTTGTCTAATTTTTCTACTCGTGAAGAGATTGTTTTTTGGGAATTTTTATTTTTACAAGATAGCTCCATTAGTAATTTTTTGATGTTGGATGATAAGCCTAAAGATTCTGAGTTTCTTAATTGCAAAAATTGATCGGGCCTGGTGGAGTATTCTATCATTAGCTGTGGGATGGAGGACTGATGAATGGGTTGACTATGATTATGATATTGTGTAAGAGCTCTTCTTTGGAAATAGGCTCGTGAATAAAGAGGCTCCAAGGTGTAATCACCAAGATAACCCCTAGCGAAATCGTGAAACCTATGTATGAAAGTTATACGATGAAGCAAGATTTTTCTACTCTGATACAAGAAACGTCTTCTTTTCAGAATATTTTTGTAACTAAGTGGTTTCTTTGGTTTCTTGACTTTGGGGGATTTCTTGAAATTTTTTTTGGATTTCCAATCTCTAATCATAAATTTTAATATGTGGTTTGGTTTCTCTTTTTGGTGTTTTTCTAGATGATCTTTACCCAAGTTAAATGATTTGAGAACACAACAAGAAATTGTAGAAAAATTGTTTTTAATCCTATAATCTAAACAAATAGTGTATGTCCAAGAATCACAAATGGTCCTTATTGATTTTCACTAGTTTGTTTCACAAAGACACACTTCAGAAATACTCACTCTTAAATTAAAAAAAGGTCATTGTTATACTCAACAACCCACATCTTAAAATTGCATTGACTCACATAGTCGTGTCACCCCTAGAGGGTGCCCATGTTTTTGTCGTTTCCAGGTGCGTACTCAAAGTTGGATTTCTTGTCCCTTGAGAAAATGGTCCTTGACAATTATATGGTGAGTGTCTTGGGGGTAGATTCTTCCCTCCCCTTGCACTATGAGTGTTAAAATGTATGGTTATTGACTCAGCTATATACTACTCTATGGTTTTTAGATAGGGTTTCCATTCAGAGTGACAAATGATAAACTCCCTGAGGAGACCTCCCAGCCTTTAGAACAAAGGTTTTGGGGATGGTTATCTTGCACACTTCTAGAAAAATGGGTTTCCCCAAATTTGATTTAAATTTTATAGTGGGGTGGAAAACCTAGCTTTGGTTTTTCTCGTAGGATGATTACTTTTTCCCACTACGACAGACCTTCTAAAGGTTTTAACAAAAGTGTAAATTGCATAAAAGCAAAGGATGAGTCTAGCATTTTGATCACCTAGTTAAGGGGATATCATAATCCTATTAACCACACAAGCACATCAAATATTGATTTATTTTAAGCCTAAAGAACAATGTACTAATCTAAGTGAAGATGTTGCTTCACAAAATCAGTCTACTCTATTTGACTAATGCACCAAAATATGATGACTATCCTAGGAATGGTATATTTGAATTAAGTGTCTACCCTAGGATTGATTCTTTTTAGTCCAAAAGCATAACATTCTAGCCGCGGTCGCGTTGGATCCAAATAACAAAATAAAATATAGAAGCACTGAAACTGAGATTAGAAGCACTAAAAAAAAGATCGAAAGCGCTATAGTTTAGATCAGAAGCGCTACAAAATTTTACCAAAGTGCTATAGAAATTTTGAGAAGAAAGACCAACTTTGTCTGGAATGTCTGGCCAATGCACTAAAACATGTCGTGAAAGTGCTATAGTTTCTCCCTTAGAAGCGCTAAACAAATCTTCAGAAGCACTATAGTTTATGTTGAAGCGCTGAAATAGAGTTTAGAAGCAATATAGTTTGCCTATGAAGCACTATAGTTTTTGTTGGAAGCACCAAAAAAAATCTCGCTCGCGCTAAAATAAACACACTAGAATCCTGTACGATAATTTTCCAAGAAAAATCATGAAAATATGGGGTTAGGCCCCACGATGGGTGCCAAATTGTAAGTGTGAATAAGTAAACAGTAAAGTAACACTTCTTAATGAAACAATATATGAAAGATTCTACAATTAAACTAGTTTAAAACAAGAATCTACTGACAGTGTCTCATTGTCTCCTATCTCCAAAGATTTATTAAAACATAGAGGGCTCTTAGATTTGATAAGCTCCGTGACTGTTAAAATGTCGATCTAGAGAACAAAATGATGCTAAATGCGATGATGAGATCCTATATAGTAATATCTAAATGGTAAAGGAATCTACTGTAATCTAATGCTGATATGAAAAACTATGATGCAACCATGAGATGAATTCTATTGATACTATGATGCTATTGCTAAAATGCTATTGCTGTGATGCTTGATTTCTTGATTACTATTTCCTGCAGAGTAAGATTGCACATAGTTGGGATTATTTTCTTGTAGAATGAGGTTGTATTTGTTAGAAGAATTGTCATTGATGTCAAGACAAAGAGCCTAATCATACTATTAAGAATACTGAAGTTGAATTTGATCTAAAAGGAGAAAAGACTGCTACGCCATTAGAAGATTCTGATCCTCTTAGTAAAAAGAAAAGAATGCTACAAACAAAGATATTTGAATATTAATTTTAGTATTCAAACTTACCTTTGAAGAACTCAAATGCTCAAAACTGATTTAAAGAGTAATTGGAGAACTCAGATATATAATATGTATCTGTTTAAATGATCGATCCTTGATAAAAAATTATACGTCTGAAAGAAGCTTATACAAGACATCTAAGTTCGATTATTATTAAGAGGCATATGCGAATTACTTAATGTAATCGGCGCATTTAGATCTGAGCTGGGTATATAATTCCTGATCGACATGTTGGAGGAATTCATGTTCTTCAAGTGATTTCAAATTCGATATCTGATTAAGTTGAATATCAATTTTGTATGCCCGACTATTTGAAGTATCAAACGGTAATTAACTTCTTCATCATTAAAGAATTCAAACAACTATTAAAAATAATTTTAATGAATTACATATTATCTTCAAGTCATGGGGTGATCCCATAATAGTGGTTTACAATTTTTGGCCAAATTGGACACTGAAATTATCATTTTAACTAAATCTTCACATTCGGGCACCTATAGCGGCTAAACCGTGAGGAATTTGAAGATGATGCAAACTAGAGTCTCATCACATTTTGTTTGTAGATTATAAAAATATATTTTTTCAAAATTTTTGGAATAAGATTGCACTTCTTTTTCCATCTCCCATGAAAAATGGTTTTTTTTTTATAGAAAACAACATTTTAAAAAAGTGATGCTCACCGTATACAACATAAATTTTGTTGTATGAAGGATAAAATTATAATTTTTTCAAATTTAGATTTCTAACTACAATATATAGCACTTTAATTTGGTCTCATAGTTTTTTATAGAATATTTTTTCCTTAATAGAGTTTCAAAGTCAAACCAATTGCAATTCAGACATAGACAGACTTTATACAACATAACTTTTTCTGTATGTATCGAAATTCAATTTTTTTTTAAAGGATCAAGGACATCAATACCCAACACAAACATATTTTTTGAAATTTTATTTTGATAATTTGGTATTTTTCCACATGTACAAAACAAAGAGCTTGATTTTTGGTAAAAACTCTATGTTTAATAAAATTGAAAAAACACATACATAATAAAACCAAAAAATATTAAAATTATATTCATGGGATAGCTCATTTTGATGAATAACATAATCATTTGAAATAAATTTTAAATAAATTCATTTGATCACCCAAAAGGTAAATCAAAAGTGATTTTTTATTAGCATTTTGATAGATGTAAAGGAGACTCATTTATAGGTATGGTTTAAAACTAGCGAGGTTCTATCCAAGGGGGTTTGATCTAAGGTGGTTTGATCAATCCCTCTTCAATTGGAATCCTTAAAATGAAACTTTTAAAGGCTTAAATCATTATATTTTTTAAAAATATGTGATTTCAGTAAAAATTAGTTCCTCTCAGAAATTGTAAACCAACTTTGTGGGATCACCCCAAGGCATGTTTATCAAAAGTTACGTCTCTAAGAGAAAAATGGTGCGAATTAAAGGGCATGTCAAATTTATGAGAAACGTCTCTTTAAAGAATGGTGTGACTCAAGAAGATACTAAATGATTTTCTAAAAGAGCATGTCCTATATATTTCAGACTTAAACGAGTTGATTAAAGAAGGAAAATGATTTGTTTTGAATTGTCACAATTTAAATGATTTGTTTCAAAAGGGTGTGAATGAGTTCAACATCTTTAGGAGATCATGTAAAAGTAACAAAAAATTTGTTCTAAGAGGTACGAAAAAAAGAGACAAGATTATTCCATCAAGTGTTGCATCTTTTTGATAATGTATATATGTTCAATTTCCAAATCAAGTCCAAGTGTGGTTGTGAAGTTTAAGAAGTGGTCTATATCAGAAACCCATCTTCTTGTGTGCACTAAGTGAGATTTTTCATCACAAAGGCAGATTGGAGGATTGGAAGAGTGCATATCTGATTGAAGACATTTAATTAATCCATCAAGTCAAGGTTTGGTGCCTTGCATTAGGGGTTGGTGCTCCTTGTAGGTTGGTGCCTACTAAAATTGTAAAGGATTTGGTGTTCCTTTTAGGTTGCAGCCTACAAAATCATCTCATTTGTAAATAAAGTAGGTTGGTGCCTACTTCCATTTGTAAAATTATTTAATTATTTCAATAAAGTGATGTCAACGTGCTTTCAGTGATTCATATCAGAAGTTGATGTGGATAAAAGTTTAAGTTTGTTGAAAATTTGAAAAATAAGAGATTGTTTTTATTTTTTGATTCACCCCCCTTCTCAGCAAATATTTTGTGTTCTTCAATTGGTATCAGAGCAAGGTCCTTCTTGAAAGCCTAACCGCTTGAACGAGATCCTTAAGAGCACTTATGGTAGATCATAACAATACAGTGAAAGCACCCATCTTTGATGGGACTAATTATGCATTCTAGAGTATCAATATGAAATAATATTTGAAAGCACTTGGGTTTGATGTGTGGAAATCTGTTGTTGATGGGTATACACCTCCAACAACCCCTCCAATGGATCAAGCCGAGAAAAAGAGAAGTGAGAACTATGCCAAAGCCAAGGATGCTCTTCTTTGCAGCCTAACAGATTCAAAATTTACAAAGGTCATGCGTTGCAAATCAACAAAAGAGATTTGGGTTAAACTCCAAAACATCTATGAAGGAGATGCAAAAGTAAAGAAGGCAAATTTGCAAATTCATCGAAGGAAGTTGAAAACTCTTAAGATGAATGATGATGAAGATATATCCTCATACTTTCTTCGTGTTGATGAAATGGTAAACATCATGAAAGGACTGGGTGAAGAAATGGATGATGCTTTTGTTGTTGATAAGATCCCAAGATCTCTATCTACAAAGTTTGAGGCCAAATTTTCATCATTGGAAGAATTAACAAAATTGGATCAGCTATCAAAAGATGAATTACATGGGATCCTTGCTGCATATGAGATGAGGATTGAAGAAAGATCACCACAAAAGGAAGTCTCATTCAAAGCATGCAAAAATGGCAAGACCAAACATAAAGAAAAAAGTGACAAATCAAGTGATGCAGCAGAAGCCTACTTCATGGGAAAGCTTAAAAAAGGAAAATATAAAGGAAAATTCCCATTTAAATGCTTCAATTGTGAGAAGATTGGACATTATGCCTCAAAATATCCTCAAGATGATAGCTACTCTAGTGAAGAAGAAAAAGAGGTCAACAACAATAAAAAGGGAAAGAAAGATTACAAGAATAGTTTCTATTCAAAAAGGGATAACAACACCTTCCGAAGAACAAAGCGAAGATTTCTCAAGCAATGATGAAGAAGAAATATTGTTCATGGTTGAACATGAAGAACAAGATGTTGATCAAGAATGTGATGAAGAAGAGGAAGTTGATCAAGATTGTGATGAAGAAGAGGAAGTTGATGAAGATTGAAAATGTTTTTGAAAGGGCCCCAACCCTTTAACATCCCAAAAAAGAAAGATTCAATGGAAACATCACTACAAAAAATTTACAACAAAAACTACACCATAAAACAATAAATAACCAACTCCGACATCAACACAAAGGGAATAGAAAAATACTAGTGATCAAAGCTCATTCAAAGCTATGATTGCCTATCATTTAATGTAAGGCTTGGAGATGGGAGTGGGTGAATTTCATTTAAACTTGGTAATTTGACACTAACATGTTCTTTTTTCTTTTATCAATCTAAGGTATGGATACTTCTAGATAAGTCTAATTAGAAACATTTATACAAATGTTGTTGGCTATATTTTCTCTTTCTATAGAGGTTTAAGTTGAATAATAGAGTATTGCACCATAATCAAGAATGTCATTATTTACTAATTCCTCTTAATGACTAGTTGTTATACCAATTAAGGTTGTAAGGACATGATTTTTTTTGTTTAATACACCAAATAGGAGGAAGGAGTTGAAAGAATTGCATATTCATGCCATCTTAAGGATTTAAGACATGTTCTACAAATCTAGGAGCCATGGTTTCGAGTACTTCCATTTATGCATAAGCCCTCCTTATGAGAGTCAAGCTTGCACAATCCCAAGTGTTTATTTTTGAGTAGGGTCAACCATAGAGAAGTATTATTGGGTAATTTTTCTTAGAAAAGTAAAGGAATCCAAATTTATATTGTGAACACATGCATCAATGTTTGAGGGTTGAGGGTGATGAAGATATACATTTTGCAAAACAATATCTATCTTTTGAGGTAGTAAGGGAGGATGGTTAAGACATTTTAAGTAGTTGAAGTGTCTCCATTGCCACAAGATCCTATAATATTCCATAAGCTCTACTCATGACACAACTAGAGACACTTGTGAAATTTAATGTGATATGGTGGTAGAACTAGACTTATGCTTTGTGTGGATCAACTTGGAGGCTAAAGAGCTAGTCATGGATGAGTCTTGTCCTTTAACCATTCTTACCTTGTTCATGCATTCTAAACTTCTCCTCTTGACCCATGAAATTATGTGATTGGTTACAACCTTTGTTTTATTCTTAATGGAGGCATACTCACTTTAAGACCAATCCACCTTGGGAAATGCCTCTATGAAAAAAATATTTTGAAAATAGACAAGGATATGAAAGGATCCTTTTAATATAAATATTATTGGGTCCATTATTTGGCCAAAACCCCAAGCTTGAATAATGTTAAATTTTCTATGATCTATGTTGTGCCCAATCAATATTTTTTTCCTTCATTAAGGAATTTTGTAAAGAGTGAAAGTCTTGTAAAACTTTACCTCAAAAGTCAAAGTTTCTAAAAATAGAAGGTTTCTATTTTTAGACTTGAGTCAGGGTTTTCTAGGTTTGTTGTCAAATGGATGTTGGCAAAAATTTCTAAAAATATAATCTTGTTTTGGAGGGCTCTAACTAATTCTGATTGGTTAAAAATACTTCCTAATCAGTCTGGTCCTATCAAAATTGTCAAAAGTTCAGGATTTCTTTGGTGGGTCAATTTTTATTTTTCAGAGGGAAAAGCATGAGATCCAAAGTCATCAATGGAGGAAGGTCATATGCCAGGTATCAGATTCAAAGTTTCAAATGTTGCATAGACAATGTTGAACGATGAAAGATGCATGAAAAACGATGAACGAAGAAGGAAAATAAAAAAGTTGGAAGTTGTGAAATTTTTTCTAACTTTGGAAAATCTAGGCACCCATGTCCAAGAAGCGTGCCTAGGGTCTCATTATTTAGTCAAAAAATCTCCTTTTTCAGAAAACATGCAATTTTCTTATCAACTAGATTTAGTTAGGTAGATAAACAATCAAAAGTGGTTTTAGGGTTGGGAAAATTAGGAGATCACCTTAGTTATTTTTTGGCTCCTTAGTTGACTCGGGATCTAATGTTGAGGGTCCATTAGATATTGAAAATGGAAATGAAACAACGTTTTGCGAAAAAATGGAGAAAATGAAAGAAAAAGTGAAAATCACCAAAAATGATAGTTTGGGATGTCTGGGCATCCTTGCCAAGGAGAGGTTCCTAGCTTCTCAACACTTGAATATTTTTTTCCCTGTTCATAAATTTATCAAACTCCTCTGCCAACCTAGTTCCAGTTCTCAAAAAATGAATCAACAGTGTTGGGGATTGGAAAAGGGTGTAATTCATCTTAGATATGATTAGGCTTGCTTGATTGACTACCTTCTAGTATCTGTTATTCATCGGTTGGCGGGAAATAACGCTCAAATTGGGGTCATTGGCTTCCAATAGAAACACACAAAACAAAGAAACTAAAAATTTAAAAATCATGAAAAAATGGGTAAGGTTGGCAATGCTGGGCACCCTTGTCAGCCATGGGTGCCCACGTCTTCATGCTGTTAGAGTAATTGGTTATTTACTTTATTAATTAAAAAATATTTGTTTAATTATTTAAAGTTCCCTTTTATCTCTTTTACACTTAAGCTAACATTAGGTGCATAATAATTAATTATTTTATTAATTATTAATGTGCAAGCCTAGAGTTTTCCTTTTTTGGGTCTCTTTGACCTATATGAGGTTGAATTCTTCTCTTTTGTATTATTATTCATTTTACACATTGGTGAATATAGAGCTCCACATCTTTGAGCATTTTCATGGTTCTCTTTGCTTCTCCTTGTAACAGGTATTCTTGCTTGTAGAGATCACTGGGCTCCTATGGTGTTGTATTTTCTCAACTCCAACATGGTATCAGAGCATCAGATTTGTAGCTACCTATTATTGTGTTGAGATTTTTGCATTGGGAGCAGATCTGGGGTTTTAGAAGTTTTCTGTGTGGATCTTGGGGGAGGGGTGGCGGGAGAGGAGGATCTTTTTTCGGTGCACTTTGGGAAAAAACCAACATCACAGTTGAGTCCAGAAGGACCAAAACCCCCTATTTTCATATAAGGTTTGTTAGATTTGGCCACTGTCAACCGAGGAAGCAAATTTTTTTACCCAGGAGCCGTACGGCCCCAGGGCACGTTTTATGAAGTGAAAACGTACCAAAAAAAAAAAAAAAGGCAATTTTTGTGAAGGTTTTTGGTGCGGCTAGTTAAAAATTCGAGTGCTGCCCAGCCGCCGTCAAGCAACTACCGGCCACCGGCGGCCCGCCCTTGCGCTGCCCCCTTCCACCATCGGCACCGCTTGTTGCCGCCATCTGCCGACCGCCACCGGTGACCCACTTGCGACCGCCGCCCAACGTCGCCAGCTCACCCAACCCCTGCGGGTGGTCACATGGGTGACCACGGGTTAACCGCCCTGGCCCCTTGGTCCACCTAGGCGACCGGGGGCTAATTGTTTTAGCTCCCAGGTGCTAAAGGGGGTCTGATCGAGCATTTTATGCTCTTTCACAAGATCAGACATAACTTGAGTGTTTTAGCTCAATTTTTTGAACAAAAATAGGAGTTGGAAAGCTGCTTCCGACACCGATTTGATGATGCATGACTTTTTCCAAAAAATTCTAGTCTAGTTATAGTTTTTTCCAGTCAAAGTGGGGTCTCTTTTCTGCACTTCCGGGGCCATAGAAGGTGCAAACGGACTCCATTTTTTGAAAACGAATAGGCGTTGGAAAGCTCTCAACATGCTCTCCTCAGATATTTGATTATTTTTATCAAATTTTTCAGGTACATGAGAATTTGTTTTGAAGTATTTTTTGCTTCCGCATTACTTCCTCTTTCTCAGTTTGTACTAGGGTTTGGGTTTATCTCTTGTGGGGGGTGTTTTTTCTCGCTTTCTGTCATTTACTTTAGAAAACTAGAACACCAAAACTCTCAAAAAAATCAAACCCTTTTGTAACTTCTATCTATTCTGAAAGATCACATAATAATAAAAAAAACACAAGCAGGTACAGGTGTAGAGTTTCATGGCAGACTCTTCAGTTGAGTTACTCACATCACACAACTATCACACTTGAAAGTCTTGCATGATGAGGCTACTCAGGTCACAAGGGTTGTGGTCTTGTTTAGATGAGGTTTAACTTCAGTTGCAGTGTCCTTTTGAGATTATGCAGCACATGAACAAGATGGATGAAGCTATGGGTTTGCTATCCATGCACGTTTCAGATAGTCTTTTGTTTCACCTTGATGCTTTGCTCACTCCTCGAGCCATTTGGTTGAAGTTTGAGACATTTTTTGGGGCCATCAATGAGTTCCAAGCATTACAGATTGAGGCAGAGCTGACTTCACTATTACCTGAATCATTTCCCACTATTGAGGATTTTTTGAACAAGTTCAAAACTATCCACACTATTTTACAGGGTTGCGGAAAGAATAAGTCAGACACAGAATGCATTTACTTGATCCTTTCGAAGCTTTGTGGTCCATTTCAGATATTTGCTTCTTCCTTCTATTCCACCATGGATGGTCTGGGTGCCAGTTTTACCATGCCTACCTTTGATTTATTTTGTGAGCGTTTTTCTCGGGAGCAGTCTCATCTTTCTCAGATGGATATGCTCTCAGGATCAAAGAACAAAGCATTGGTTGCTCAATCACCTAAGGAGAAACATAAACAGAAATCGAAGCCTAAGAAAGATTTTGTAGGTAGTGAGAATTCCTCCAAACCACCTCCTAAGTCTGATTCTAAACCATCTCCTCATCCCAAACAAGGGAAATCTTCGAAGTTTGGTGAGTCTTCCTCCAAGACTAAGCAGAAATTAGGAGACACTTGCAGCTTCTATGGCAAGGAAGGACATCCAGTTTCCAGGTGTTGGAAGCGATTAGAGGCTTTAGAGGAAGCCATGCAACAACATAACATCTCACCTCAGTCGTCCTCTCCTTCCACAGGGAAAGGCCATGCTCTCACTGCTCGGGCATCGACCTATGGGTCCACTTGGATTTTAGATTCTGGTGCTTCTCACCATATGACTCCCACTCAACAGTTGGTCACTTCTCTTGCCTCTTGTGGTACTTCACAGATTGCAGTAGGTGACTCTACACAACTTTCAGTCTTGGGTTCAGGTTCTATCTCTTTGGATGGGGGCACTCTACAGGATGTTTTGGTTGTTCCTGACATCTCGACAAACCTCCTATCCATTTATCAGATTTTCCATACTGGCTCTGGTAAGATAGTTGAGTTCTCACCACATGATGTGGTTATTCTGGACCTCCATGAATTTGATCTGGTTGTGGCTACTGGGAGTGTTGATATTGCATCTCATCTTTACAGATTTGATGGATTTGAGCCTTTTGAGGGTATAGGTTCATCTCTTATAGCACATGTAGATTCGGTGAGTCAGCTTTGGCATGAGTGTTTGGGCCATGTCAATTACAGGTATCTTCAGTAGATGAGTACACAGACACTTGTTCTTGGTCTTCCACATATGTCCTGCACTGACGGTGTTTGTCATGGTTGTGTGCTTGGCAAGCATCACAGGGATCCCTTTCTGAAGGGAAGTGCCACTCGTGCTTTGACACCCTTGGAGTTGATTCATAGTGACCTCATGTCATTTCCCACTCCTTTTTTTGGGGCCAAGTATGTACTCACATTTATTGATGACTTCTCCAGACACACATGGGTGTACTTTCTTAAGTACAAGTCTGATGTCTTTGATTCTTTTCAAATCTTCAAGACATTTGTAGAGAAGCAGTCTAGCTTTTCTATTCGGCGAATATGTACAAATAATGGGGGGGAGTACGTGAATCAGGCTTTCAGAGATTTTTGCATTGAGCATGGTTTATAGCATCAGTTTATTGTTCCCTACACCCCTCAGCAGAATGGTGTCGCTGAGAGAAAGAACAAGATTTTACGGGGGATGGCGAATTGTATGAATCAATCCAGGTCCATGGATTCATCTTTTTGGGCTGAGGCAGTCAATTGTGTCAACTATATTCAGAATCGAATGCCTCACAAGGTGATTTGACATATGACTCTTAAGGAGGCTTGGTCTCATGACAAGCCTGATATTTCATCATTTCGAGTATTTGGTAGTGAGACATGGGCATTTATACCTGATGCTCAGAGGAGAGCTATGGAGCGAAAGAGTCGACCCCTCATTTTTGTCGGCTACTGTGAGGATGTTAAGGCGTACAGGTTGTTTGATCCTGATTCTAGAGAGGTCCTATTTCGACGGGATGTCCAATTTGATGAGCGCCTTCCCATAGTGGATACCTTGTCTCTAGTGTCTACTTCACTACCTACTCCACCCACTGCAGCTCTTCAGGATTATTTTGAGGATGATTCTGATGAGGATGCTGATGATCCCCCATCTCCACCTCAACTTGCTCCACCTCAGATGCCCAAATGGGCTCACTTTACTATTGAGGCATCAGGATCTATGGCAGGTGATCCTTCAGACACTCGTCACGCTCGTTCTCATACTGCGGGTTCTAGTCTTTTGAGTCATGCTCTTTCAAAGGATCCTCAGAGGTTTTCAGAGGCGACAGGTCACCCTGAGTGGGATAGTTCTAAGGCAGAGGAGTATTCTTCTTTGATGAGGAATAATACTTGGGATCTCTGTCCTCTTCCTAAGGGAAGAAAGATGGTTCGGTGCAGATGGTTGTATTGCACCAAGTATGTTGTTGATGGTTCTATTGATAAGTACATGTTGCTAATGGTTCTATTGATAAGTACAAAGCACGCCTTGTTGCGAAGGGTTTCTCGTAGGTTGAGGGTATTGATTACTCTGAGACATTTTCCCCTATTGCCAAGATGAGTTCTATTCACTTTGTACTATCACTTGCAGCTTCCAGGGGATGGCCCATTTTTCAAATGGATGTGAAGTGTGCATTCTTGCATGGTGACCTACATGAGGAGATCTATATGGAGCAACCTCAAGGATTTGTGCAGGATGCTTCTTTGGTTTGCAGACTTCAATGTTCATTGTATGGTCTCAAATAGGCCCCTCGGGCTTGGTATGAGAAGATGGGTTCTTTTTTGCTCTCCACTGGTTTCACACACTGTCATTCTGATCCCACCGTCTATATTCAGAATCTTGAGGGTGAGATCTTGATTCTTGTGCTATATATTGATGATCTCCTCATCACAGGTAGCTCATCTCTCTATTATTCAACATGCTTAGCAAGCTTTGATGGAGCAGTTTGAAATGACAGATCTCGGTCTTCTGCATTATTTTTTTGGTCTTCAGGTGATTCAGTCTTCTGATGGGATCTCCATTTACTAGCAGAAGTATGCTCTTGATATGCTTTAATGCTTTAGCATGCTTGATTCCAAGCCTGCCCCCACACCTTTTTAGTCAGGGGTTGTTTTGACTAATACTTGCCCCACTCCTTCAGTAGATTCTACACTTTATAGGCAGTTGGTTGGTAGTTTGTTGTACCTGACTCACACTTGTCCTGATCTTTCCTTTGGGGTTGGCCTTATCTCTCGATTCTCCCATGATCCTCATGAGAGTCATTGGCAAGCTATCAAATGTATTTTGAGTTACATTCAGGGCACCATTTCTTATGGCATTCACTACACATCAAGGGATCCTCACATTGTTGGCTACACTGACTCCGATTGGGCTGGTGATGTCAATGATCGGAAGTCTACTTCTGGCTTTGTTTTCTGTCTTGGCTTTGGTCCTATCACATGGTCTTGCAAGAAGCAGACTGCTCATGCATTATCATCTACAGAGGATGAGTACTGAGCTGCTATGCTCGCTAGTCAGGAGATTTTATGGCTTCGACAATTGATGACTGAGTTTGGTTTTCCTCCTGATAGTCCCACTATTCTTTGGTGTGACAATCAGAGTGCTATACACATTTCTCACAACCCGGTGGAGCATTAGTGGACGAAGCACATTGTGCTTCATATGCATTTCATCCGACAGTTGATTCAGGATGGTTCTCTCATCTTGGAGTATATTCCCACTGCCAAGCAGGTTGCAGACATCTTCACGAAGCCTTTTGCATCACCACGCTATCTTCAGTTGTACTCTATGCTTGGGGTGAAGGAAGTTGTCCTTGGGGGGTCTTTATGAGGCCTTCCTTCCTTCATGTTTCTTTCAACATGTTCTTTTATCTCTTTTTGGAGAGGAGTTTTTTCCCACTGGGTTTTCTCCTTTTCTCTGTTTCATAGATATTTCCTTGTATTTGGGTACCTGATCAGGCCTAGTTGCCGAGACCCATTGCTTTTGCTTTCAATAGCTTCTTCTAGGTTTTAGCTTCTCCCTAAATCTAGCTTAAGGGGGGGTGTTAGAGTAATTGGTTATTTACTTTATTAATTAAACAATATTTGTTTAATTATTTGAAGTTCACTTTTATCTCTTTTACACTTAAGCTAACATTAGGTGCATAATAATTAATTATTTTATTAATTATTAATGTGCAAGCCTAGAGTTTTCCTTTTTTGGGTCTCTTTGACCTATATGAGGTTGAATTCTTCTCTTTTGTATTATTATTCATTTTACACATTGGTGAATATAGAGCTCCACATCTTTGAGCATTTTCATGGTTCTCTTTGTTGCTTCTCTTTGCTTCTCCTTGTAACAGGTATTCTTGCTTGCAGAGATCACTAGGCTCCTATGGTGTTGAATTTGCTCAACTCCAACTCATGCCTTCGAATATTTTTGACTTTGAAACACCTTCTTTCCACTTCAACCTCTATCAATATTTTCAAGGGCTCACAATCATGATTAGATGACATCAGACACCAGTATGAATTTGGAGATCCCTTCAACAATGGTCAAACATGAGATTTTCATGGTCAAACAAATTCTATCAGTTGGTAGTGTCATATTTTCGGCTCAATGAAGTCGGTTATAGGCCCTGCCAAAAGAAGAAGTAAGAAAAAGTTGAAAAATGGCTAACTTTGACAATGCTAGGTGCCCCTATCTAGTCAGGGCACCTAACATCTCATGCCTTAGTTATTTTTCTTCTTCAATCATTCATTGATCAAATACACATCCTCACACACATGCTTTTTTTCCCTACAAAGGAGGAATTCATCGTTGCACATGAAAACAAACTAAAACTTTTGTAAACAAAGTTTCTATCTTCATAGATCGACTTCAAAATTTTAGGGATTTGCAAAGAAAGCACTTTTTCATCTCCAAACTCTATTTAAGAAGGATTTTGGCATTCATTCTTCATATTTTGTATGTTGGCATCTAGAGGAGGAAATAATTTTCTTCTCATAAATATTTGGAGGCTCAAAAGGAGTGCTTTATCAGTGTTCTTCGTGGATTCGAGATTGGGAAGCACAAAGGCACACTTTTTCATGGCCCAATCTTCTAGGGCATCATATTTCAAAAATAGGTGGCTAGCTTTCTTAGTTTTTATTGATCTGGGTCCATATAATTTTTGCTCCCCTTGAAGATTGGAAAATTTCATATTTTTAAAAAATTTCTTTTTTGACACTTGTTTGAGAGGCCCTCAGCTTTTTCAAAATCTGATGAACTGGGTCTCTTTAGAATGTGATTGTCTACAAACCTAGACCTCAATTTTTTTTAAGGAATCTACTTTTTGGAGAAAAATCAACAACTTATTTTCAACAGCTTGTGCAAAACTTTTTCGAACATAGGCATGTTCATAATCAAAATTCTAGTTTTTAAACATGTAGTATTCTCCAATAGAAATCAAGACAAAATCAATGTTGTTACCAAATTTTTGGCGGATATAGTGAGTCATATTTTTTGGGTAGCGAATATTTCCAAGAATAGAACTAAAAACAACAGTTGACTCGATGCCTTTTCTGAGTTCGACTTGCTATTTTTGTTTCATGCTTATCTATTCTTTATGAAATAGAAAAATAAAATGTATAGTTGGAACTTTCCTTTCTTTTTGTTTTTAGCAGGTGGTTAGTTAGTTTTCTTGTGTTAGTTTTAGAAATAAATCTTGTGATTTGGCAAGTCTGGTTAGCTTAAAGAAAGGAGATTTTAGGGTTACTTAATCATTTTGTATAAATAAGGGTAGCCTTTCCCATTATTTTCTTAGTTGTTATTGTAAGAGCTAATTTGCAAGCCCGTCTTTGCTGCAAATTGTTGTTCAGTTTTCGTTGAAATTTGTGTCAAGTGTAATTTGGTTTGATCACACATTGTAAGCTTATCATTACTACAATTTTCTATCCCAGAAGTTCGATTTCTGTTGGAAGTTTGAGGAAGAAAATATCATGCCTACTTTTCTCTGATCTACTATCTCAGTCTCTTTCAGTATTTTTTCTTATGTGTTTTTATTTTATAATCTTTATTTCAATGAGTTCATCTTATAAGTACAATGAGTCTTTAGGTGTGATCTGGAAGTAATTTTATTTAAGTTTTTGTGTTATCAAATCATTCCTTATTTACTTCAGATTCTCAAGCTCCGAGTTTACTTGAGTTGTCAAAAACATCTTTAGTTTAGGCTTAGTTATAGTTGAAGTTCTGGAAAAGAAAAAAACCTCAACTACAACACAAAGAGTTTTATAACCTTGTTCTCTTAGCTAAGAACAAAAAATATTGGCAATAATTTAGTATTCTTTTTAAAGAATCATTAGCAAAGAGGGAGCTTCCCCTCCTAATTTGAAGAGTATTATAATTGTGCATAGTTGTCCATTTCTAATTTGAATTCCAAAGGTGATTTAAATGCCAACAATCTATGTGTCTTACCTCCCCAAATCAAAATTTATTATAATCATAATAAATTTTAAATTAACATATAAATCATCATAATCAACTATAAGTTCTCTAAATTATCAATTAAATTAAAACTCAATTCAATTACCTTGAATTTTTGTTTTCTTATATTCATTCTATGAATGATGGTCCCTTAAGGTGATTAGGAGTTCTACTAAAGCATATTGGAAAAGGAAACACCTCATTCATATTTTGAATAGAATATAATAGTAAAATAGCATCAAGATATAAATTAATAAATAATTACTCATAAAAATGAAATGCATATAGTAAAAAAATGTTAGATGTGTAGAAAAATTATATCATCAAGTCTATACCAAATTGAATGGCAGAAAAAGTACCTTGATGAAATTATTTAAGCTCCCCCTCTATCATAAATTGTTATCCCACTTAGATACATTAGTATTAATATTTATTTATGTTAGATTCAAATGGGACACCATGAAATATAAATATAAATTTTATTTGAAAGAGAGATTGGTCTTACTTCTCTTCCACTCTAACATCTAATGCCCTTGCTTTTTTTCTTACCCCTAATGCCTTATTTTGTGTTCTATACCCCATTGCCTCAGCTTGTGAAGGTGATAATTGAGGTACATCATAGTTAGATGTGTTTAGGGGTGGACCACTAGTCTCTCCAAGAGGACCTAAGAAGAACTAATTGTACATAATCATAACTCTATTGCAAATGTGTTGCTTGACCCATCTTTTTTTGCTTTGTAAAAGGGTTGGGGCCCTTTCAAAAATCCCTTTTACCTAATCAAAACATAATTTTTTAATAAAAAATATTTAAATATATTTATGTAATGTCATAAAATTGCACCCCTTGCAATTTCACCTACATTTTTGTATCCACTTTAGTGTCCACTCCCTTAGTATTTGTGTAGGCTCATTTTAGCCCCTACAACAACCTTTTCCCTCTTAGGATGCTCATGACCCTTGTTCAAAAACTACCTTTTCTCACAAGTTTTGTGTCAAACTTTGTCTTTTCCTCATTCTTGTTGTATTTGAGCATGATTTGTCTGGACAATAGTGAGCTGCATGCAAGTCCATGGACCACACTAGCATCCCATGAAATTTTGACATTCAAACAATTTTTTTCGAGTGTGTTGCCACTTGTCACCTCTTTTTGTCAGTGTTAATAGGTCAGGATTCCTTGTAACAGCTCAAGAACCTTCTTTTCCCTCATATTCTCTCTTTTAAATCCATCTATTTTATTCTATTGATATTATCTTGGTATTTTCTTGCTTGCTCTATAATTCTCTCTCCTCTTTCTCTTTCTCTCTTTCTTGCACAAATCTCTATATCTTTCTACAATAACACTCACATTCTTATGACACTCTTGAAAAATCTCTTAGCTCTCATTGCCATCTCTTTCTCAATTTGGCTTCCTCAAGCATTGTAGGTGATATCTCTCTTGTCTTGTGTCTTTGAGCATCTTGGTATTTACCACATGCCTTTTCTATGCATTTCTATCTTGTTTTCTACTTATATTTTCTCTATCTGTCTATCTGGCTATTCCTAGAGGTGGGAACACTGAAACATGGGGTTTGACTTAGGCAAGCCCCTAAACAACTCCAACAATTTCTTGGTCTTATGTGTGTAGGTACCAAGGATATTCATTTGTTGGAGGCTTCATTGCTTGGTCTATTATGAGCATTTTCTCTCTTATTCTCTCACTTTATCATTTATATTTGACTTAGTTTATTTTACTCTCAATTATAGTCTAATACTTTCTCACATTTCAAGAGTTCTTAGCAATCTGAATAGTGGTAGTCATCTTGCTATTTTCTGTAACATTTTCAGTTTTTGGTTTGTACGAGACATCATCGTGCCATTGAGATGCTAGCATGTCGCATTCTCTTCCTTGTCCCGCGCTACTATGCTTGGTTGAGAGATCATCAATTTATCTTGAAAACCTCTATGACTTTCTCTTTTTGTTTTTGGAACTCTCACTATTTTATCTTGTTACTTGAGTTTTTTTCCTTAAGGCATTCTTGAGGTAGTTGAGGACCATTTGTTCTTTGAAGACTCTTGCTTGTCTCAAGACTCAAGGGTATCAAATCTCCTACTCTACAATTTAGGACATCAATAAAATAGTGAACTTGGTAAACAAAATTTTTCTCTTTATATATTTTTCCTTATTTGAATGGACAAATTAATTTTGATTTATATAGTTAAAATAATTAATTACAACCATTTGATATCTAAATCATGTTTTTGATTTTTTATATATTTTTTTAATAAAAATTAAAATAAATGAAAGCATTATATATTGTCTTAAGGATTTATGTTTACAAAATCATAAGAATATTATATGTTTTAAATTATCAATTACTAAATCAATAAGAAATTATAAAAGTATAATAAACACTTAATCAAAAATTAATCGAATATAATTAATTAATCAACTTTAAAATATGTAATATAAAATGTTATAAATCATTATTTTATAGTATATAATTAGCATCATCAAACCTAGACACTTCAAGTCTTCAATGACAGATAAATATCTAATGGAATATAGATGAACAAGAAAGGAGTTGCATTAGTCTATCCCAATCAAGATGTGGTGTGCATTGCCTAATGGTAGTCCAAACCCCCCTAAAGGGAAACCTCCATTAACACCCTTTATGATGTTGAAAGTGATGAAATACATGAAAAAGGGCATAAAATCATACATTACAATATTAGGGAAAATTGTTACCAATGTAAGTGGAACATTCTGACTTCTAAAAATGAGGTAAATCTTTTGGATAAATAGTTGGACTAATTGTGATGATAAATATAGGCATTATTTTTAACAAAAAAATAAAGGACTTGACATTCATGAATCATGGAGCAGGAGTCCCACATTTACTCAAGTAATATAACATTACTCAAACAATTGAAATAAATAAAGATATTATGAGGGGCTAATTTTTTTGGAAAACCTAGAAAAATAATTCAATATAGTAAGCAATGTGTAACATCAATAGTTAAGCATCATATGACTAAATTTAAATAATTCAATTTAGATGGGTAGGGAGGAAAGAGATGTTTATTATAAGATCGATGATTGTTCAAAGTCATAGTCGGTGAAGATAAAATGGTGGAGGCCAACTAAGGAATACAAACTAGAAAGAGGATGTGTACCAAAACTATTAAAGACACAATCAATGGTGAAAAGATTAAAATGAAGAAATTTTAAACATTTTTGTCTCAATAAAATAATACATGGGCATGGACACCTACTAAAGATTGGAGTGGAGGGTAGATTAAGATACATGAAAAGGATGTGAATATATTGAAGTGTTCATTTCATAACTTAAAGCTAGGTAATAAGAATGAAAGTGATTTAGATGGTGTTTAATGCCATTAACTCATATACACAATATCATCATAACCATAGATGTGGATGTAATGAAATTGATTATGTTTAGAAGTATCATGTAATGACATCAAGGAGCCTCATACCACATGAAAATGTAAATAAAAATACCTTAACTTAAATTTGATAACCATGTACATGTCAAATAATTAATAATAATAAAATTTGAATAATTTTAAATACATTTATGTTCTCATTAGTTCTCATGGGAGGGGTGAGAAATTTGTAATGAAATCCATTAAGTCTCTCAATATTGGTTATAATCACTTAACAAATTAGGACCCACACACATGTAATTAAAGTTTGATATAAAAATTTGGCTAATCAACTATTCTAAGTAGGCGATCTTCAAAAAATATGATATTGTTGAGTCTCTATCTATATAATTTCTCTTTTCAAGTTACTATAGCTACTACCACTTAGATACTTGAATGCCTCCATCAAGTCAAGGTTCAAGCCATTAGTATCAAAGGGAATCACTTCGGAGCTTCTCTGTGCAATTTGGTCATCCCTTGGAAAGCATCAACAAGGAAAGTGAGATAATCAAGACTGAACATGGGTAGCTCATTAGATCTATCCCACTATAGGAGAGGGTTAGTCAAATGTAACATTAAAGCAAGTCAAGCAATGATTCCTTTGAGGTTCCTTATTCTAAGAATTAAAGCTCAAATCTTATATTAAAGAAGCCCATGAGAAATATTGAAGTTATTTTCATAAATTGAATGTTGGGGTAAAGATAGGATAGTAAGAATAAAATAAAATATTAAAGGCTCTAACTTTGGTAGAGGATTTACTTTTAAGTGCAAAGGAAGAGGAGGTTTATTAGTGAAATGCAAATAAATGAACATAAGGCATATAATAAACCACATTTTCAATAAACTACATCTTTAGTAAATTAAAATTTATACACACATATTTATATGTATATATACACAGATATTTATATGTATATATACACACATACATATATATGCATGTATGTGTGTATATAGTAAATAAAATAGTTCTAAAGCGAATAAAATATTCTTGATATCTCTCAATATTTTTTAATAGATGTATCTAAGATATCTATACTAGTAAATTAATGTATCACTATATTTAATAAAATGTTAGATATATATAATACATATTTAGTTGTACATTGTCTTAAATTTGATGGTCATATGACTGTATGTAGATAATTTTTCTTATCATAAAATAAAATCAAAATTTTGAAAAGACTAAATTACAT
The DNA here is from genome assembly GCA_007115665.2 of Sequoiadendron giganteum. Taxonomy (NCBI): domain Eukaryota; kingdom Viridiplantae; phylum Streptophyta; class Pinopsida; order Cupressales; family Cupressaceae; genus Sequoiadendron; species Sequoiadendron giganteum. The sequence goes on along the minus strand of CM021101.1, from coordinate 651,029,280 downwards.
AAAAGATAAGATCTTTATATAAAAAAGAAAAAAATAAAAATAAAATTATAATTAAATAAATAGTAGTCATAAAAAGTTATGTAGACACTTTTTCATTAAAAAATAGTGGTCGAGGGCCATAGGTAGTTCACCATGCATCAATAATCTACATAAAGAGGTAAGGTCTTATAAAACTCTACAAAAATATTTCATACATTTGTTTCTTTATTTTTTTGTTCCATAGGGAAGAGGATCGCGTAGTTGAGCACCCTATCTTGGTGCTTCTAAAAATCTTATGTGAAAATTTCAAAAAAATCTCAATTTTTTACAGCAGCTTGCTTGGCAATGCCCCTGCTTATAACTAAGGTTTTAGGGCCACATCATCAAACATGATGTCACATTAACATGCTTTTTGTCGAGGTGTTCAAAAAAGTCCAAAAAAAGAGACCGATAATTGTACACTAAATCATGTTTTATTGGTGCACTAATATGACATCAAATTGCTAATGGTAGTAATCATAATACTAACAATTTTAAAGTCACAACTATTGATTCAATATTATTAAAAATATTAAACATTAAATAGACAAATGTTATAACTATTGAAACTGAATCCTTTCTCTACAATTATAAATTATTTGTAAGTCACGGCCATTAAGCTATAACAAACATAAGGAAGAATGAATCACGCCCATAAAACTCTAACCAACTTTGTTGATTCCTCCGGCAACAAAAGCATTTAAATTGACAAAATTTCTGTAAATACCTGATGAATGTAGTTTATCCCACGGCCAAAGCTTAGCAAGAAATCATGCCACGGCCATTTGAGATGAAAGTGAAAATGAAAATGAAATTCATCAAACCCGCATCAAATTTCTAACGCATAGATCAGGATATCCTTGAATCAAAAGGAATTCCAGAGCTCGAAATCCACGAAGCCCCATTGATAAAATTCGCAACAGTAAATTTCTCTGCTTCGGCTGTTTTATTTATTACATGATAGCCAGGCCATTTCACACGCTTAGATGTATCTGCACCAGCGCCATTATTCTTAAACTCACCATAATACAGGGTATCTAAATAAGTGTCCGTGGAATTCCACTCCAACCAACCAGCAGGATCAATTAAATCGCCAAGAGTAGATTGCATGACGATAGTGCGAGAAAACGGTTCCCAGGGTCTTCCCATATACGTAGGAAAATTCTGTTGGACGGGAACTAAATCAGAAGCCGCCGTTATTGTACAAGCTTGTATAATTATGCCAGTGTTTTGGTTACGATCTGTCCTTCCTTGGGCGGTGACGACGTTCTCCTGGCCGTCGAGGGGCTTTCTCAACAGAATGGTGCTCTTCTGAATGACGGCGGCGGAGTTGCCGAAAATAAAATCAATGGTGCCGTAGATGTAACATTCGCGGACGAATTGGCGGGTGCTGTGGAGATAAAGGGTATCCTGGTAGCCTTCCACAGAGCACCTGTAAAATATTGACCGGTCGCCCGCCACTAAAAGTGCCACTGCCTGATGTTTAAGCGGCCCTGCTGTGTTAGCGAACGTCATGTCTTTCGCAATGAACCCGTCGCCCCACACCGCTGTATCACATTTCAAACAAACGTCATGGCTAGTTTGAGTAAAGGAGACTAGATAAGCTCAGAGTTAAAAGAAAGCCCTATAAAAATATCATTTGGTCAATTTTTCGACAGGTAATCTACTTCCATTCTCACTTGGAGAACTGTATATTAGCATAGAAACATATAGTTTCAGAAAATAAAACAAAAAATTATTATATTGTTATCAGAATTCAATGGTGTAGTTTTATCAGTCAAATTCATTAATTTATGTTTTATAAATAGTGGTTCACAAAACTCATCTCTTATGATAATGAATGTCTATTTAGCGCTCATTCCATCTCGGTGACATTGGACTTTTTGGGAAGGTCACCCATCCCAATACTACTGCAGCTAAGTGTGTTTAACCATGGATTTTTCTCAAAGGTTAAGGGGCTTTATAATGAGTGGTTCATAAGGTACAACACTTGCTGAAGGTTTTGTAAATGGGGTTGCAAATTAAGTGGGCTTAATAGAAAACTTCATGGTTAAATGTGTTTTAGTTGGAGTAGTATTGGGATGGATGACCTTTGGGGAAGGCCCAATGCTTCACCTCTATGAGCATCACCAAGATGCAATGAATGGTAAGTGGACCATTCATTATCATGAGAGATGGGCTCTTGTGAACCACTACTCATAGAACATGGGTCATTGAGTTTGACTCTAAAACTATAGAGTTGAATCTTGATATCAATATCATAATTTGACATGCTATGAACAATACCTCCTACTTATCAAAACTAAGAGAAAATGTCATAAGAAAACAGTAGAAGGGGTAGAGTATCAAAAAGCATTCTACAATGACAATGACAATAAGAGATAGTGTAATGATGTGAGCGTATTAATGTAAATATTTACTCTTTCACTTAAATTTGAAAGTCATTTATATATCAAAAAAATAATATTATTTAATAAACATAGTATTTTAAAAATGAATTGGAATTGATATCTTCAATTTCATAAATAGATATATTTTATAATTGACATGAGTTTTCCACAGTCCATGAAGTCACAATGCTTGACTTTTGGATTCAATTGTGTGCATTTTTCATATTTTAAATATTAAAAAAATACACACAGTTGAATCCGAAAGCCAAACATTGTAGATATATTTTATGTTTAAATTAATATTAAAAATCTTAGCAAAATTAATTTTATATGAATTGGAATTGATATCTTCAATTTCATAAATAGATATATTTTATAATTGACATGAATTTTCTACAGTCCATGAAGTCACAATGTTTGACTTTTGGATTCAATTGTGTGTATTTTTATATTTTAAATATTAAAAAAATACACACAATTGAATCCAAAAACCAAACATTATAGATATGTTTTATGTTTAAATTAATATTAAAAATCTTAACAAAATTAATTATATATATATATTTCTCGAGAAAATTTCAATTCACCCATCAAATTACCAATTCATTAAAATGAAAATGGACACAAATATTTTTAATCAGAGAAAACAAATTGTTTTTTTATACGCTACGTCCCTCACTTCATTTTTCTGTCACGCTTTCGTTGCCGCCAAGTTTTCGTTGCTCTCACGTTTCTTGTTTATATCATACTTTTTGCGCTCTGTTCTAATCAGGTTAGACAGCACTACCCTCTTACTCTAACTAAAAAATTCTTCATGGTTTTGCCTACTCAACGATTTAGTCCAAACAATTGAAAGAATATTACGTTACATGAACAGGAATATGTAAAGCTGACACATTCTTTACTATTTGGGGCTTTGGACACTCCGAGCAATAAACAGCCAATCGATACATGGTTTGATAATAAACAGTTGCAGAGTCAAAAAGATTTTGGAATCGTTACATACCGAAAGTTGCAGAGTCGAAAAGAGTTTTGGAATCGGTAACGCTCTCATTACCCATCACGCAAGTTCTGTCCATGCCGTCTCCAATCATCATCAGATTCCTTACATTTCTTTGAATCACAATGTTCTCCTCATATTGCCCAGCCATTATATACATTACATATTATGTTCCATTGCCCTGAGGCCGAGCGTACGCACTCAGTGCTTCTGTAATTGTCTTATAATCTCCGGAGCCATCCTGTGCTACCACCACGTCTGCACTGGACTGCAAAAGCCGCCGCCTTTGATCCCCCGATACCCACTCAGGAAACCTCATTTTCTTTTCATACGATAACAATCTGCGCTTCCCTGGCCGCGCCAGAGAGCTCGCTCTTATATTGGCGAAAAGGGCAAGCGAGTCGCTTACTAATTTCGACAAATTCAACACTTGCAGCGAAATAGACGATCCAACTTCACTGAGATTTATAGTGCTCTTATTTTCTCTGTTGTAATTGGTGCCAGAGAATCCATTGAGACACATATGTTGATTAGTCAAAGCAGCGCTGATCCATGTGTGAACGTCCGCCATAGCTGCCTGCTTCTCCAAATGAAAAGTCCTGATTGAATTCAGAGAGCCGTTGAGACGATATAACGTGTCTTCGAACAGTTGCAAACAGTCCTGCGTTGCCGCGCTCTCGTGGGTTCCACTCACGTTATCGGAGAGCGCTAGAGCCAATGCCTGCGCTTTTTGCACTTCTTCCATGGCTGCCTGCAATGATAAAACGATCCCATTTTTTGGGTCCTCGGTCTTCTCGATTTTGCCTTCACCAGACGTGAAAAACGTCGCCAATAATGCCCAGGCAAGAAAAATTATCTTGCTTCTGGAAAAAGGTAAGTCTTCTCTCTGCAGAGCAATGCTATATGTAGCCATATTCACAAAATCCTTATTGATTTGGTAAGCTGCTATTTGCAGGTAGGTGGATAAAGAAAGTATATATATATTGGTGTTCAGATTTGTTTTAGAACGGCTAACTCTACAGGCACAAGGACGCCTGACTTATCTTGTGACGTTACACTGAATTTGAATTGTTTGCTTGTGATTGGAGTTTACAGGATTGATGAAGCTTCCTAGTTTAAGCTTTTGTTCTCAATTCGGCCGCTTTCTCTAGGAAACTCAGCCTGTATTCCATTATCGACGAACACGTCAAGCAAGCTATGACGTTCGTATCGATGATAATATTCTTAGCTTTTTAATTTACTACTAGTTTATACGCAAATTTATCACCGTATACACAGGAAAAAAATAGTAGGACTATGAAATCTGCCACATTAATATTTAATGATAATAATCTGAATACTCGGTATGACAATAAGTGTAGATAGACGAGTTAAGTTTAAAACTGCATATTGATTGGATTTGATATACGAATACAACAAATAAATAAAAAATTATATTTTGGAATTGAAGAAGAAAAGATTAATTTTATAATTAGGTCTGAGACGAGTAAAGTATAATAATCTTGTTGTGTGAAATTTATGATTGTTTATGAAGTTGGGTCAAATCAACATTTGTGATTTTGATGTTCACATCTATAATTTTAATTTGAATGTTATGGTTCTAGAATTTATGTGGTTTTAGAATTTTTAATTGCAAGATACTTCTCATAATCTTATTGAAATAAGATTTATGTGGTTTCCAAGTCTAATTATATATCGTTCATCTTACTTTTTAATATTATAATTACTTGAAGTAACATATCTCGAGAGTTTTAACCATCGATGTAATACCAATACTTTAAATATCATTTATATTTTTCAATAAATAATATTATTCACATATGATTATAAAAATATATTCCGTTTTTATTGGATACGACACAAAAATATTAAAATCGTTTTGAGGATAGTTACCCTTTAGTTTGCATATATTTGTATATCAATTTAAATAATTTTGGCATACACAAATATATAGATAAGTGCAAGAAGTTGAATCCATTTTTTAGTCAAAAAGTGGAACCAAAACTTTGAAGCACTTACACAAAATATTAACATGGTGTAAAAATTGAAATATAATGTTGTTTCTTGTCTTAAAATATATAATTTATTTTGACATATAGATAGTAAAAGTTGATTTTATTTAAGATGTACAAAAGTGACCCCTATAAACTAAATATTAAATGAAAGTGTTTTTCATAAAAGAATTGTGAAAAAATACATATGAGCTTAAGTTTGGTTAGAACATTTTTTTAGTTAATTTCTTGTTGATTATGGTGTTTTTAAAATTCTTTTGTACACGTTCAATATAATTTAAAAGTAAATAATTGTAACATTTTTTTTTCTCTTCATGTAGAGAATGATCTCTATATTGGTCAAACATAGTTTAAAAATAATAATTTCAAGTTAAGTTCAATCAATAAACTTAGTAACATATGCTATTCAAGTTTATGAGGCTTTTAAAAAAAACTAAAATCAATGAATATAAAGATATGTTCAATTTTTTTACATATTTGAAAACTATATATTGTTGTTTTTGATGGATTTTAATTTCGGTTAAAAATTCAAAAAAAACATTAACCATAATTTCTTAACTCCATTCATTCAAAAAATTTATGATGACTTTTATTTTAAAATTAATTAATAAAAGAAAAATATGTTTAACACTATTAAAAATTATATATTTGAAAGCTAGAAATTGTTATATATAATAAGTTTTAATTTCATCTATTTTTCTTAATTTCATCAACCATCTTGTCAAGATTTATTAGTTTTGACAAAAAATTGACATAGAATTAGTTCATTGAATGTTGACCCAAATTTTTGGACTTACCCAATATACACTTGTTACCTGTGTAAATAGTCTATATAGTACATCAATTGTAAAGAGGGAAAGTATCATACATACACATTTCCTTCAACCACAAACTTAGTTGTCCCCACCTTTCTCTCAAACTCAAAGTAGTCACACCCTTCAACAAAAGTGGTAGATAATGAACATACATGAAATATTGAAACCATCATAGAACCATTTATTTTGAATACATTTTTTTTACGCATAATCTATCTAATAGACTCTAGAAACCCTCTCTACCTACTTTGCAAATGTAATTATATAATAAAAATACCATACACATAACTAAAATAAAACTATGGAAATTATAAAATCAAAATCTAAATAAAAAAATAAAACAAACTAAAACCAATCTATATATACAAAACTAAAGTTCTTATTCGATGTTTCCATATTTAATAGTTCCATCTCAACTCTTGTAAAACTATGAATTAGCATAAACAAGGATTATAATACTACCCCCTAAAAATTATTTCCTAAGCATCACAATAGTTCTACAAGCCTTCAAATTGAAGAACATATAATTGGGACTTTATTTATTTAAAACTAATAGCTCAAAAATAACTCTATTTTCAATGGAAATTTTTGTTCTTATGAAAATATTACAAGAAGGTATACTATATCTTAAAGGAGTTTTCACCAAATCTTTCAATCCATGAACTATCAAAATAAATTTTTGAAGAAAAATATCTCCATACTCTAAAGAATTTGTCCTAGTCATGTATTAAGGAAAAATTTCACACCACTAGACAATAAATTAGACATCTCATCCCATACTTACTGATTCTTGCACAATTTAATCGCACAATAATATCATCAAAATGATCTTCACATGAATTGAAGAAACTTGTATGAGAAGGTTTATTGTCAAGAAACACATTGTTCATCAATTCCAAATGACTCTCTGACATTGACTTCCATGATAGTCGCCGAGGTGTGCTTTTCAAGATTGTAGTAAGATAATAAAATTATGAGCCTAATTATTTTTCATTTTGTTCCAAAAGATAATTCATACCATACTATAAACTCCAATTTTTTTTGGGTGATATTGCACACACCTAATCAATTCAAAGGTTTTTCATGGTTGGATTTAAAAAATATGAATTTTATATTAAAAACAAACATAAATACCCACAATATTTGATTGAAAGGTATATCTCTCCCCCCGCCTCTCACACACACACCAATTTTAAATTTGTTAAGTATATATTTTATTATATTATTGTATATGTTCTACTAAATATAGGTTTTTTATAGAACATACTAAAAACATATTTATATTTGAAAACTTTCAAAAAAATTGTAGATCATATCAAAATATTATCAAAAATTAAATTTATGAAAACTTGATTTTGATATATACAAAATTTATGTATTGTGAGTGTTTGATATTCTAAATTATAGTTATAATTATTATTAAATAAGAATAAAAATGAAAGCATTATTTATTAGACTTAAATATTTATGTTTATAAAATTATAAATATTTTATGTATATATAAATATCATTTCTTATGATCAAAGCCTAATTTAAATAAAAATTGTAAAAATATGATTAAAACTTTATTAAAAATTAATCAAACACAATTAATAAAATTAACTTCATAAAAGATTTTCCTGCTGACGTCAGAGCCCTAATCAACTATGATTGCACTCATGGGAGAGAAGTCACATTTAAAGATGATTAAAGAGAAAGGTGCCAAGTACCGAGATATCATAAGATTTGAAGGCAAAATCATAATGAATATGATAGATGGCTTGAGCTTACATGTTTTGTGGGTGCTTTGGTTTTTTTGCAAACTCATAAATATGTATTTTCATGGTGTGGGCTATCAGAACAACAGATTGACAACAATGAGAGGAAGCAGGAAAAGGGTTGAGCCTATTGCGTGTACTAAGAATAAAGACAATTCCAAGGTATGGAAGAAAATCGAGAAGGGAGGGATTTAACCATTCATTGAAAGACTTCATGGTCCAAACCTTAGGGCTATTGATTATTTCGCTAAACATTGGAATAAAGGGGAGATAATCATTTTTGGGAGGAAGGTGCTGGTGGATGAGGCACTTGTTGGAGAAGTCACTGGTCTCTCAACTGAAGGTGTGAAATTTTATCGTGACAGGAAATATTCAGACGAAGCTATTATCAATTTTCTGAAGTCAGAGGAGGAGAAAAAGAGATTGGTTAAAGTCTCTAATAGCTACTTCGAGTCTAGAAGGATCAAGAAAATTTGGAGGGAGGTGCTCAAAGTTTTAATGGAGTATATTACGTTGGATGGGAGATTCACTAGAGTATACGGGTATCACTTTGTTTTAATCAATCACTTCAGATATAAGGTTAAGGTTTCTTTCCCCTACTACCTGTTATGCTCTTTGAACAATAGTATTAAGGATTTTAGAAAAAATCTTGATAAGAATCCAATCCTGCATGATGGCCTTATTCAGCTCATTTATGAGCACTTCAAAAATATGTCGGTTGTCTCTAACCCTATCACTGCCTTGGCCTTAGAGGGTTACAACACTGAGTCTAGCTCGCCTGAGGATATGAAGGGTTCAGACCTGGATTGGGTGGATGAGGTTACTCCCCCTCCTAGTAAAAAAAGGAAGAATTCCCCTTCTGTGAAGCCCTCAAATAAAAAAGATGGTCCCCAGATAACTCCTCTCGATGTGTCTAGGTCGAAGGAGAAGATAAGGAATGAGCCCCCTATGGAAAAATTAGTGGCCTATTCGGAGGATTCTCCGGATGATGACAATGCTAAACCTTCTAGGAAGGAGGTTTCCTCTGCCTCTTTCCACTCCGTTGACAAAGATAATAGGCCTAACTCTCATGTGGACCTGAATCTTGATGACCCTTCTTTTGAACCTAATAGGTATTTTTATGGTGATATCCTTTCCCTGGCCAGAAAGAGAGTGATTGACACTTTTAAAATTCTAAAATGGGCCTTTCATGAAATTAAGGACCTCAATCTTAAAAACAAAGCCATCTCAAGTAAACTGGAAATCTTGGAGGCTAAAGTGGCGGAACACAAATCTACTGAGGCTTTATGGACTGTGGAGGAGAAGATGGCCATGGCTGATTATCTCCAGAAAGAGGTAGACTTCACAAAAAACCTTAAGAAGGATAGTGAAAACCTTGAAAAAGAAATGGATAAGATAAGGTAAGCCCTAAAAGCCACTATTGAACACACCCATAGAATTGTTAAAAACAACTCCACTATCTTAAGAGATTTGATTGAAAAAATGGATAATACTTAGTAGGGTCTTTTGATTGTGGATCAAGATGCTGAGAAGAACAAAAATAAAGCAAAGGAATTGGGCCCTTCAAAGAGAACCAAATCCAACATGAAGAAAAGAATGAATACGACGCCTTTGGAGACCAAAGACTTGAAGATGGTGGCTCAAGATTTGGACATCCTAGAAACGGAAGTGGTAGAGACCTTAAAGTCTCTAGGTTAGGTTTGGTTGTGTTTTGCTGTAGTTGGTTTTTTGTTGTCCTTTTGCTGGTGGCTGTTGTTCTTTCATGTTTATCTTTGGTGTGCAATCTATCTTTTCCTGGACTTATATTTCTCTATCTTTTAATGGTTTGTAAACTTTTTTGTTTCAGGTCCCTATAAAACCTATTTTTTCCTCAATCAAAAACTTCATAAAAATAATAAACTTTTAAATCTACTTAGAAAATACTAACAATCCTTATTTTATAATATAGCTAGTATTAAAAAAATCAATCATTTCATGTTTTAGGTGATAGACAACATACATGATGAAGTACAAAACAAGAAGCAAGGAGTTGCATTGGTCCATCCCAATCAATACATGATGTCTATTACCTAATGATTGTCCAAAATTATGTAGAGGGAAACTTCCATTAGCATCCTAAATGTCATGGAAGAGTTTAAAAAGGGGATTAGACAACATGTTATATTATTAAAGAAAAGTGTTACCAATAGAGGTTTAAAATTTTGACTTCTAAAATTAAGATTTTTTAAATATATGTTTAAATTTTTTAGATAAATCATTTATTAATTGTAATGATAAATCTTTTTGAAAAAAAATAAAAAATAAAATCCATGGATGATGCAACAGGAGTTTGAAAGAATGTTACATTTCTTTTTAAGTTTTTAATAAACAAAGATATTTTAAGGGGGTCCATCTTATAGTAAACTTAGAAACTAATTCAAACTATAGGGAAATTGTATCATGGATGACAGTTCATTATAATATGGCTATATTTATAAATTTTAATTTAGATCCGTAAGGAAGAAAGGGGTGTCTATTATTAGATCGAGAGTGATTAGGAGTCACATTTGGTGAAGATATGGTGGTGCAAGACAATTAGAGAAGACACATAATTATATGCCAATACTATTGAAAGAATAATCAATGTTGAATTTAATTTCATATGAACATGAACACTTCCTAAAAATTGAAGTCAAGATTAGATTGAGATAATTGAAAACGGACATAAATCCATTAAAATATTCATTTCACAACTTAATAACAGAACTGAAAGTGATTTAGATGCTATTTAATACCATAAACATCATATACACATTTTCATCATAACCTAAGATGTCTGTGTAATAAATTTGTTAACAATAGGCATTCTATATCTGATAAAACTCTGCAAAAGCATTCCATCCATTTGTTTATAGGATGTTTGAATTTTGTATCCCTAATTTTTTATTCCATAAAATTATAAATTATTTGTAATTAGCGGCCATTACGCTATAACAAGCATAAGAAAGAATGAATCCAAGCTTCATTCACTTCCACAGAACTCTAACCAACTTTTCTTTATTCTTTCAGCAACAAAAGCATTTAAATTGGCAAAATCCCTGTAAATACTGGATGAATGCTGTTTATACCACGGCCATAACTTAGCAAGAAACCATGTCATCGCCATTTGAGATGGAAATGAAATCCAACAAACGCACATCAAATTTCTAATGCATAGATCAGAATATACTCAAATCATAAGCAACTCCAGTGCTCGGAAGCCACGAAGCCCCATCAATAAAATTCCCAACAGTAAATTGCTTTGCTTCGGATGTTTTATTTATTATATGATAGCCAGGCCATTTCACTCGCTTAGATAAATCTGCACCAGCGCCATTATTCTGAAACTCGCCAAAATACAATGTATTCAAATAAGCGTCCGTGGAATTCCACTCCAACCAGCCGGCGGGATCAATTAGATCGTCAAGAGTACATTGCATGACGACAGTGCGAGAGAATTGGCGCCAGGCTCTTCCTATGTACGTCGTGAAATTCCGTTGGACGGGAAGTAAATCAGGAGCTGCCGATAGTGCAGTAGCGTGTAAGATAATGCCACTATTTTGGTTGGGATCTGTCCTTCCTTGGGCGATGACGACGTTCTCCTGACCTTTGAGGGGCCTTCTCACTAGAATGGTGCTCTTCTGAATGACGGCGGCGGAGTTGCCGAAGATGAAATCAATGGTGCCGTAGATGTAGCATTCGCGGACGAGTTGACGGTTGCTGTGGAGGAAAAGAGTATCCTGGTAGCCTTCCACGGAGCACTGGAAAATCGCCGACTGGTCACCCGCCATTAAAAGTGCCACCGCCTGAAATTTATCCGGCCCGGCTGTGTTAACGAACGCCATGTTACTCGCAACGAAAGCGTCGCCCCACACCACTGTATCACATTTCAAAACAAACGTGATGGCTTGTTTGAGTTAGTAGATTAGATAAGCTCAGAGTTGAAAGAAAGCCCTATAAAAATGTCGTCTGGTCAATTTTTCTGGAGGTAATCTATTTCCATAGCTCACTTGGAGAACTGTATATTAGGATAGAAACATACAGTCATAGAAAGAAAAAAACGATTTTAGAAAATATAGGTCGAGGTGTTCAGAATTGGCTTCACACATTCTATCAAATGTTAATTTCTCCATTGAAAAAGAATTTTATTGCCGCCATAGTTTTGTTGCTCTCACGTTTCTTGTTTACATCACACTTTATGCGCTCTGTTCTAATAATGTTACATGAGCAAGCCAAACAAGAGAATGCTTATTAAAGTTATATATGAACAAAATTATATAAAGCTGAAACATTTTTTACCATTTGGGGTTTTGGATACTCCAAATAACCAATAGTCAATCGATAGTTTGTTTTCTAACGAATGGTTTGTCTACAGTTTCAATTGGAAGGAAAATAATTAGAAGGAAAATAAGTGATAACAAAGAATGAAAAATAGAGCACCAAGGGATTGTATTTGCAAAAAATAATGGAGAGAATTTTATATCACGCAAAGTGTCATGGATACCCCAATGTTTAATGATTGTGAGAAAACCCATCAATGATAAGAAAGCATATCATATGGATGTACAAAATATCTTAGACAAGTATGGTAAAGTCTTTAGCAACATTCCTCTAAGGAGATAATCGAATAAAGGATTTGGGCATGTTATTGAGTTGGAAGAGGGTGCTAAGACCATCATCACTACTCCCTATTGTCATCTATTAAGTATAAAGAGGAAATAAAAAAGACAATAAAGGAATTGCTAGACATGGGGTATATCAGAACCAACTCAAGCCTCTTTGTTTCATCTATAATTCGATGAAGAAGAAAGATGGCACAATGTGAATGTGCATTGACTATCGAGAATTCAACAAGAAGACTATAAAAAAATGATACCCAATCTCAAAGATCAATGAGTTGATAGATTAACAAGTCATTAAGTAGTCTAATTTCAAATAATAGATCTCATAAGATATCACCAAAATTGAGTCTGAGAGGAAGGCATTCAAAAATGAATTTTTTTACATCACTACAAGCACTATGATTTTTTAGTGATGAAAAAGAGTTTTATGATAGAAATAAAATAGAACAACCATTCTCAATAGGTATTTCACAACCCTTACCCATTATAGAGTAAATGTGGGAGAGTGTCTCAATGGACTTCATCACTAGACTTCATAAAATCCAAGATAAAAATTACATATTTTTTTGTTTTAGATAGACTCACAAAGTATGCATATTTATTTTCCATTGATTTAGAATTTAAGGTGCCATAATTTACTAACCTATACTTTAAGGAATATTTGGAGCTCCATGGACTATCAAAGAGAATTGTGAGTGATAAAGATAATTATATTTCATGAGTTTTTTCACACTTGAGTTTTTCCTTTTGGCAAGGGCTAGGCACACACCCAACTATAGCTACCACTCACAAACAAATGGAAAGACAAAAACTATGAGCAATTGGGTGGAAGGTTATTTGATAAATTATATTTTTGATCAATAAAAATTATGGATCAAATGGACCATCTAGGAGAGAACTATTATGACACCACCTATCATGTGTCAATAAGGATGATGATGTTTATGTATCTATATGAGTATAAAACCTAAATCTATGTTGATCTCATTCTAGTAAAAAATAGGATTGTGAGGGTGATTTGATAAAAAAGAGCCAAGATATTATAAAGTCACTCAAGAATAATATCTAGTAGACTTAGGATCACTAGAAGGTGTCTTCTCTATTATATATGGGTTTAGGGCCCTTCCCTACTGATTTTATTAAAAAAAAAAAGGTGTATACTATCTACCATAGGATTGAGAGAACATTTATGTTTCACAGAGACATGGTGTTTGTAAGATTGCAACCATAGAAACAATCATCTTTGAAGGCATCCAGATCTAAAAATCTCAAGCCACATTTTTTATAGATCTTATATAATTTTGAGAAGGATCAGTAAAGTTTCCTATAAGTCGAAGATGCTAGAAGGAAGTAATATTCACAATTTATTTTATGTCATATCTTATAGGAGCACTCATAAAACATATAGTAACTTCAAATGATTTACCTCTAGTTGATGAGGAAGGCAAGTTGATTCTAATTTATGAAGAAATCATGGACGTGAGGAAGAGGAAGCAAAGAAATAGAAGCACCAAGGAGTATTTTTTTTGGTGGAAAGATCTTGACATGGATGATGTAATGTGGGAATGCTCTCAAATTTTGGAATATCTAAACCTATAATTGCTTGAGGATAATTTTCTTTTAGTTTGATGGATTTTTCATGTTCCATTTCTAGTTAATCTAAATTTTTATATATCTTAGTGTTTCTCTTGTGTCTCCCTTGGTACAGTTAGTACATGCTTTCCCTTCCAAGGTATGTCTTTCCTTCCTACTCTAATTTTCCCACCTTTCTTTCAAATTTTTAGACTTCTCCATCATGTCATATCTCCCATCCTTTCCCCACTTTATATTATATTTTCTAGACGTTTAGACCTATCTTTACTAGAATCCTTGTTGTTTGACTCTATAACCCTAACCTATAGACCTATAGTATGAGTCTTGTAGATATTTGACCCTCGAGCCTCAATATGCTATCCTTTATTTTTGCTCTCTTCCCAAATCACACCATGTTTCATTATATCATTAATGGCTTATATTTGGATTCATAACTTTCAAAATTAAAATTTAAAATTGGAGGTTTTCTTGTGGCTAACTTGTTATTATTTTGATGGATATAAAAGAGCAAATATATCATTTTTGACATCATCATTTACACTTTACACAATAAAAAATCAATTTTTTTTTTAAAGAATTTGTGTTTGAGTGAGGAGATTAAAGGATGAAAACTCTATTGATTTCAAATGACTATCTCCTATAGTGTTTATATTTGAGCTTGATTAGATAGAAATTCCAACCATATTGTATAATTGGTTTGATTTTCTATTATTGTTGTTATAAATATGCAGGATTATTTTGGTTGTAGTTATTGATATTTTAGAGTCATTTCAATGTAATGTAATCATTCCTATGATAAGAAATTTATTAAAAAATTACATCTGTTATTTTCCATTCATAACAATAAGAAGATTGAGAGTTAGATATATGAAATTTACAATTTGGAAATGTGATGATTTTGCTAATGTGTAAATAGTGAATACATTTTAGTTGTCTAATATTTTATTTAATACTAAGATTCGATAGTGTTGTTACCTAAAAAAGAATTTTTAGTAGGAGTTGTAGTATCATATTTACTTAAGAATTTAAACTTAGTAAATTATATGTATATTATAAATAGATTTCCTATAAAGAGTGTCAAAGATAGGATTCCAAAAGAAGCATGAAATGGTAAGAATTATAGTGTATCTAAAATTTTAAAAACTGGATGTGTTGCATATGCATATTTTCTTGAATAAAAGAGATGAAAATTAGATGATAGAGACACAAATGTATCTTTATTAGCTATAGTGAGTAATTAAAGTCCTACAAGTTATGAAATTTCAATACTAAGAAGGTAAGAATCAATAGTGATTTTGAGTTCAAGGAAGAATTATGGGATACAAGTATTGATGTAATAATCACAATTACAATAAATACTTCATAATGAATAACCAAAAGTTCATAAAGTGTATGTAAATAGGTCCAAAAATGATAATAGGTACTCTAGTTTAAGAAAAAATCAAGGGAACAATTAAGAGAGTTGAGAAAACCAATGAATTTTGTACAAGGTAAATCATTAGGATATCATGCTCCCAACTCATAAGTAAGTGTTATATTAGATTCTAAACCTACCTTGCTAAGATCGAGGTATAAAGGTAATATAATAAGAAGTTTGAAAGAGATTTATGATTTAGGAGAAGATAATCTAGATTTGCATACTATTTTTGTTTCATTCTTCCATGATCTTATATATTTTAAAGAAGCAATCAAGGAAGAATACTAGATCAAGGCTATCGATGAAGAGATGGATTTCATTGAAAGAAATGGAACATGGAAGCTTGTAGATTTTTCAAAAGGTAAATATTTTATAGGAGTCAAATGGATGTATTAGATTGAGTTAATTGTAAGAGATGAAGTTAAAAAATACAAATCAAGGTTACAAGATTTGTTTTTTGTAAAACAACATCAAATTGACTACCATAAGATATTTTCACTATTTATAATGATTGATATAATTATAGTGGTCTTAGCCATAGCAACAACAAATAATTTAAAAAATCACCAAATTGATATCAAATCATTTTTTTTTTTTCCGAAGGAAGAAGAATATGTACAACAACCACCAAGTTATGAAGTGCATGGGCATGAAGACAAGGTATGTAAATTGAGAAAAAATATTTATGGTCTCAAACAAACACCAAGAGTATGGTATAGCTGAATAGATACATACTTGATTAGTAATGGATTCTGTAGTAGTAGTAGTAGTAGTAATATTGATCCTACATTATATATACAAATCAATAAGAGAAGTCCGATTTTGATTATATGTTTATATGTTGATGATTTAATCTTTGCAAGAAATTTGATTATAGACATCAAAAACAACTACAAAGAAAGGGTTTGAAATATTAGACTTAGGATTAATGAAACCTATTTTAGACATCGAAAAATTTCAATCAAATAGTGGCATTTTCATTTATCAACCTGAGTATGCTAAAAATGTGTTAAAGAGATTGAGGATGTTGAGTTGTAATTTAGCATCAACTCTAGTTGTAACAAGAACTAAACTTAGTTAAGAAAATAAGGGATCCAATATTGATCCAACAATATTCAAAAGACTCATTGGAAGTTTGATGTACTTCACAACCATAAGGCTAGCTATAGTAAATAGTGTTAGTCTAATTTCAAGATTCATGGAGTCGCCAAAAGACTCACATCTAGACAAGCTAGGAAAAAAGCATTGAGATATGTAGTAGTAACAATAGGACATAGAATGTTATATTGTACAATTAATATTTTTGATTTGACTATTTATGATGACAGTAATTTCATAGGTATTATAAATGATAAGAAGAATACTTTTGGCTATATTTTTCTCTTTGGATCAAGTGTAGCCTTATGACATCAAATAAGCAACATATAGTGTCAATTTCATCAACTAAACCAAAGTATATAGCAACAACATGTCAAAAAGTTTGGATGTGTAGAGTTTTATTAGATATATTACATTAGCAAGACGATCCAACACCAATATTTTGTGATAATAAGTCAACAATTGCATAATCAAAGAATCATGCTTTTCACAAGAGGAGCAATCGAATTGATAACAAGTACCATCTCATCAAAGAGTTAGTAGACAATGGAGAAATCTTTTTGGAGCTTTGTAGATCTAACAATCATTCGCTAAATATATTCACGAAAACATTGGTAAAGGAGAGTTTTGAGCACTTAAGACATAATTTAGACATTGTGGATGTTAAAATAACTAGTGGTAAAAATTAACCCGGGAGTGTTGGAATAAACTACTAATTTTTTCTATTTATTATTGCCACCATAATTAAATAAAAGGACAAAATTAATTAATATTATTCAAATAAATTATATAAAAAAATTATTAAATATTTATTATTGAGCTTTATATTTTTCCTTTTAATTTGATATGTTGAATAAATCTCTAGAAAGCTCTCTAACACCTCTATATATCAATTTAGTCCAAAGTGAAAGATGATTGAAGTTATATGAACATAATTATATAAAGGTCAAAAATTGTTTACCATTTGGGGTTTGGGATACTCCAAACAAACAAACAGTGAATCGATTACTTGTTTCATTATGAACAGTGTGTCTGCTGAAAACCAAAAGATTGCTACTTACCGAAAGTTGCAGAGCCAAAAAGACTTTTGGAATCAGCAATGCTTCTGTCACCCACCACATAAGTTTTGTCCATGCCGTCTCCAATCATCATCAGATTCGTCACATTCGATCCAATCACAATGTTCTCGTGATATCGCCCAGACTTTATATACATCACAAAATATGTCTTGTTACCCTGAGGCGGAGCATACGCACTCAGTGCTTCTGTAATTGTTTTATAATCCCCCGACCCATTCTGTGCTACCACAACGTCCGCATCAATCTGCGAAAGCCGCCTCCTTTGATCTCCAGAAACCCATTCAGGAAACCCCATTTTCTTTCCATATGACAACACTCTGCGTTTCCCGGGCGCCGCCAGCGAGCTCACGTTTAAGTTCGCGAACAGGGCAAGCGAATCGCTTATTAAGTTCGAAACATTCGACACTTGCAGTGAGATCGATGACCCAACTTCACTGAGATCTATATTACTATAGTCTTTGCCATTGTAATTCATGCCAGAGAATCCGTCGAGACACATATGTTGATTAGTTAAAGCAGCACTGATCCATGTGTGAGCGTTGGCCACATCTGCTTGCTTCGCCAAATGGGAACTCCTGATTGAATCCAGCGAGCTGTTGAGACGATGTAATGTGTCTTCAAACAG
The DNA here is from genome assembly GCA_007115665.2 of Sequoiadendron giganteum. Taxonomy (NCBI): domain Eukaryota; kingdom Viridiplantae; phylum Streptophyta; class Pinopsida; order Cupressales; family Cupressaceae; genus Sequoiadendron; species Sequoiadendron giganteum. The sequence continues at coordinate 651,010,836 of CM021101.1, read as the reverse complement.
TTGTAGACAGTCCTGCAATGCCATCTGGTCGTGGCTTCCAGTCACATTATTGGAAAGCCCTTGAGCCAACGCCTTCACGTTTTGCACTCCTCCCATGGCTGCTTGCAATGATAAAATGACCCCATCTTGAGGGTCTACGGTCTCCTCGACTTTGCCTTCACCAGACCTGAAAAACGTCACCAACAATGCCCAGGCAAGAAAATATATCTTGCTTCTGGTAAAACGCGAGACTTCACCCCGCAGAGCAATGCCACTGATATCCATGCTTACTGAATTCTAATTGATTTGGTAAGCTGCTATTTGTAGTTGGGTGTTAAACAGAGAAGATATATGTATCAGGGTTCGGTTCTCTTTTTGAACGGCAGGTTCCATTTTCTCTGAAACACACAAGAAGGTCGGACTTTACAGGATTTTGAAAGCTTCCAAGATTTGGTTTTGTTCTCAATTCGTCCGCTTTCTCTGGGAAACTCAGCCTCCGATATGACGTTCATGTCGATGATAACATTATTGACTCGAATTCGCCGCTACTTCATCCGCAAATATATCACCATATGCACACGAAATAAACTACTTGGATTATTGATTCTTGCGCAAATATATCACCATATGCACACGAAATAAACTACTTGGATTATTGATTCTTGCAACCAAGCAGGTTATTTTTACTATCCAGTTTAGTGGCTCAGCAGTCTGTATCTTGGGTACTTGGGGTGAGGTAGGGTGAGACTAGTCCCCTGTGGGTGAGATGGAGCGGAGTCAAACCCAAGACTAATGGGGAGCAAACCCATTGCCGAAGCCAACTGTGCTACCTATGCGGGTTGCGGCCAAACAGGTTACTCGGTGTAACAAAATATACAACCTGCAACATGTATTTCAGATTACTTGGTGTAGCGAAATATACAACCTGCAGCATGAATTTTTAATGATTGTAAGTTGAACACTCATACAACATTAAGTTTAGATATGAAGTTAGGTTTAGAAATGCGTAGACATAGGATTTGATATATGAATTATATCTAGGTATTAAATATTTTATTTAATTCTAAAATTATTTGAAAATATTTACTATATTTGTATAGTTTTTTTTTGGATTATTTTTATTAATATTAAGAAAATATCTAAACTATTAAATTTTAATTATTTGATGTGTAAGTGGTTATTAATTTTAAGTTAAGAGGTTTTTATTAACATGACCGTAAAATGAAAATTCTTGATGTCATTATTGAATGCCTCTTGACATTAATTAAATATATGAAAACATTAAATTCTATTTTTATTTAAAAATTATTTAATTTTGTATAAATTGTTGTTATATCCTTCATGGTAGGCCCAAATATACATTGAATATTGCATGTGAAAAATTAAATTAAAAGATCTTTCAAAAAAGAGGATGGAGTGACAAGATTGATGTCTTAGAAATGAGCTCTATGGTAAAGAAATGGAGTCCAATTGGTACAACTTTATTAGAGAGGAAAAGACACAAGGTATAGATGTCAATCAATGTTTAAACAATAGAGGAATTTTATAAGATGGGTAGTTGGCACTATTCTTAGGGGTAGTGGGCCTTGCAAGTATAAGAAGAGTTGGTAGAATAATTAAAGAAAGATGGAAAACCACTCATAAGAATGTCAAGATGTTGAGAAAGGAAAGGTTTTGTTGTAGGTTTGCAACACTTAATAGATAAAATATTTTTGAGGTTTCGATGGAAAAAAAACATGGAGGGAATTTCTTGTTGATTGTTGACCTTTTTGTTGAGTTGTTATATGTAAAGAAAGAGCTAGGATGTGGCCTTCTCTTGGTCACATGTTCAAATCTTGTTGTGTGTCCAATCACCTAGGTGATAAGTGAATCCTTATTTGGTTCATGTGATATTGAGTTTAAATTATTGATATTTTCTTTGAACTAGAATTATATGAAAATGAACAAAAATAAAATGGCACTTTGCATAAGTTTCAAAACCTTTTAAATATTTTAGTTTCTTCCCCAAAATTTATCTATTAATGTTAGGTGATTGTTTAACTAAATAATTCCCCTTCTCTCTCCACACACAAGATAAAAAAATGTGGAAGCCTATACAAGGTATGTGAATTGTTTGAAAAAAACCTCAAAGAAATATAGCCTGGAGGAAGGCCATGGTGGTAGGATCTGTTCAAAATAGGTTTGTTGAAGTGGTACTAAAAAATTGCAATTAAATTCATACAACATCCTACTAAATTTACTTTAAGTTTACATGTTGGTGATACTCTTGTAAGATATTTATCTATAATTCTATCAAATTCCATTGATTTATTAAAGAATACATTTATCTACTTTGGAGTTTGCTATTTTTATTTGTAAAATGTTTTCCCCACATACATCTATTTTATGGTCTATTGGATATTTAATATTCATATGTATTCCTAATTTTTTTAGTCATTGTGTCACCAAAAAGTATAGCCTTTGACACTTTTTCACTCATTTTGAACTTTTCCCTTGGATTTTGGCCTTGTTTTGTCTTAGTTTAGTCTTGAATGCTTGCAAATCAACAACAATGTAATGGTGTTTTATAAAGGTTTTGTGAAGTTTTGTAACACATCTTCCCACTTTTATAAGACCCTTTCAACATAATCTGCCTAAATAACCCCTTTCCAAGCCTTGTGCCAAAGTGTTGTAAAGTATTTTCACACTTTCCTGGGCTTATCATCACTAATTCAACCCTTTTTCAATGTTAAATTATTCCCTTAATGTAATTTTAGGTAGAACTTAAGTATGTTTTGGGAGGAAAGTCTCATAAACATCATGTATCACATTTTTATTCCCAACCACCAATTGAATTTTCCCAAGTGGACTAGGTTTCTACCTTGGGCAACCTAGTCCCTTTTGGCTTAAAATTCAAAATTAAATAAAAAATCTAACAAGAATTTTCCTCCAAAACCCTAGTGTCGGCCTATCATGTGACATTTTTAGGAAATTAGGGCATATCTTGTATAAATGAGGGTTTCCACCTTCATTCCCCCCTTAGCATCATTTTTTCATCTTCACAAGAACTCTTGCACTCAAGTTTCTCAAGAAAGCAATCAAGCACAAAGGCACCTCAAGTAACCTCCATTGGAGCTAGTCCTTGCATGTTGCAGATGTCAACAACTAAAGGTTTGGTTGTACTCAGATTTAGCAAGGAATGAAGTATTGAAGAGGGTACAATCATTCCATTCAAGTCAACTCAAGTCATCAAACCCTAGGTGGAGTAAGGGACAACTTGCAGGTCATTTTTTGAAGATTAAAACACGAGCATCTACATAATATCCTATTGGCTAAAAAATGTTCTTGTACATTTTATTAAGGATTGTGCCCTCATGTATTTTTTGGCTTGGCGTACAGTTTAGGAGTATCTTATTCTATTGTCCTTTGCGAGAAGAATTGTTTTTAACTTTGAAAATTATGAAATTCTATAGATTGGTGTAAACTACAAACATATCATTGACCTATACATTTGGATTGCTTTCAAATTATTTTTGTCTTTGTATGTTTTTCAACCTTAGGTTATTGTTCCTTGTTATCTCTATGCATATTTGGTGTTATACGCATTATGCACAACATAAGCTTTGTATAACAAACTTCTATCATTTGAGGAATTGCAGAAGAACTGCTAGGATAACACTTAAGAATCATAACTAAGTAATAGATAATTGGAAACCTACCTTAAATATAACTTTAAGAGAGCAAGGAAAACATACATAGACAAAAAAATTGAAAACCAGTCAAAGGTTTTCATTCATTTGTCACTTATATGTAATAATTGTAAAATAGATGTTATAAAAACACACAAGAATCATAGGTAAATGACAAATGATAGGGAAACATATATAGGACAAAAGAAAAAACCAAGGCAAATGTTTCCATCCATCTATCATTTACGTGTGATTCTTAAATGTTATTCCAATACCTCTTACAACTGTTACATAGACTACTTTCCTTATACCAATATGTTTCACAATACACAACAACGACATGATGCAATAACTGCCATGTGAGAAAGCACTTACTATTCTTCTTTCGTGCACTGGAGAAACCATCCTTAGCATCACCGACCGTCCTTTCCAAATTTTCTTTCTGTCTATAATATTTAGTAGTGAATAAGTGTTATTCCAATATTTTGTCAATAGGATCAAATAATGTCAACTCTCCTTGAAATAGATCTCTAAAAAGTGGCTCTTAATGTATGGTGAGTTGATCATCGGATGGGATAGAAACATCTTCAATGTTCTCATTAATGGAGATATCTGGAACATTGTTTTCAACAACTGTGGTGAGGAGATTGTCAATGTTTTCAACCATAGGATCAAATGATGTTAAGTACGTTTCTTGGATTGGATCATTGTTGGGCATTATTGGTGAGTTTTGATCATGGTTGAAAAGTGGCTCTTGGTGTTTGTTGATTTGATCAATGGATGAGATGGGAACATCTTCAATGTTCTCATTAATGGATAGATCTTGATCATTGTTATCAACAATTATGGTGGGGAGGTTTTTAATGCTATCAATAGTGGTTAAAATTTGATTATTGTCCCCAATAGCTATTAGATTTTGATCACTTAGATCTTGGATGAGATTTTTGAGTCAAATACAATTTGATGTTGTGTGTCCCTTTGTTTTGTGAAAATCACAAAGGTCTTTCTCATCGTACCCTTGTGGTTTGACAATGGGCTCTTGATAATTCACATAAACGAGGATTTTAATGAGATTTTCTTGTATCAACCATTGCATGACTGATTTGATTGGTTCCCCAAGTGGTGTGTATTTTCGTTTGCTACCTTGTGAGATTTGAAATTTAAATTGACCTTGTGGTGATTGATTTTAGAGATGTGGTGATTGAGTTTTTTGTTGATGTCGTTGATCCTAATATCCAATTTGACATTGAAGATATTGTTGTTGATGTGGTTGTGGAGACAACTCAATTGTTTGATGACATGGTTCAACCAATGGACAAGTGTATTGATTTTGGGGTGGAGATGTCTCTTGGCACAATGGATCAACTACTCTGGCAAGCAAAGTAATTTGATCCCGCAAAATTTGATCTTGACACCTTTGATATGGTTGACTTAGTTGTAGAGCAAGAAAATTTGGAATGCATCCTTGTGGTGTTTTCTTGCGATCGTAGACAAGTTGATTTTGGATAACACTATGATTGAGTGTGATGTTTAGATTCGGCATTATATATTGAAATTAAAAATTGTTGTGGTTGGGAATCATATTACCTTGATTTAGGTAGCTTTGATCTTGGATGGGGTTACCTTGACTTGGATCATTACTTGGAGTCATTATCATATTGTTTGGACTTTGAACAACATTTGTATGATTCATAAACATATCTATCCCTAATTTCACCAAGTGTGGATTTGAAATGTTTGTGTTTGGAAAAATTGTATTTGGCATATTTGGATTTGGTGGGATAATGTTGTTTAGAATAAGACTCATGCATTGATTTTTTTGTTGATAGATTTGTAGGTTTGGATTTGGATATAAATCTACCATCAGGAAAGGTGTTCCAAACTTTAGATTGGGCATACTCACATTCGTTGTACTATTGAGGTTTGGAGGAGATAATGATGCCATGCATATATGTGAGTTTGGATAATCCATTGGCATTGTGAGACTTGGATAGTTTGGTTGACTTGGATTACTCATGATGTATGAGTCAAGTTTGAACTCCATGTTTTTCTTGTGTTTTGACCTTGTTGACCTTTGAGGGGTTTAGGATCAATGATGAGATGAAGGATGAAATGGGTGAATGATATGGGTGCTTAAACTTTTTAGGAACTTTGGATCAATACTAGAATTTAGGATTTGTTTTGATTTGATTTTGGTTGAGGATAGTTTGACTAAGTGTGTTAAGTCAAATAAAGTGATAATGGCTTGGATAATTTGACTAAGTGTGTTAAGTCAAAAAAAGTGGTAATGAACTTGTAAACCCTAGGAAGTTGTGTTATCCTAGAGGTAAATTCAGTCAAGAGGATTGATAATTTGACTAAGTGTGTTAAGTAAAACAAGGTGATGATTTTTCCTAAAAGTCTAGCATAAGTGATTTTTGTAAAGTGTCCTAGAGTTTGTTGGTGAGATATGATTTGATTGATGTTCGAGATGGGTGAAGTGTTTGACTTGACCCTAGATGAACTTAAGAGGATTTGTTGACTAGACCAAGCTATTGAAGAAAATGGTTTTCCCTAAGAGTAATTCAACCAAAAGACCATTGTTTGCATCAAAACCATATGACCCAAAAAAGAGAAAGCACATGTTTGGTTCAATTGTCTGTTATCCTACTTAGGTTTGGTTCTTCTTACCACAAACACTTTCTTGATTATGTTTCAAACTAAATGCCTAATGTCCTACTTTATTTTTATCCCATAAGGACCATTATGTGGAAATCAAGGAAATTAGGGAAAAAAATTCCTATTGTTGAATTTGGGAGAAACAAATTGATGATTAAATCTGAATACTTAGAAACCTCTAAGGACAAAATCCCTTGGGCAAGCAAGAGCACTTAGATTTTTCAAAGGATATTTGTTTCCTCCAAAGGGTTTGAAATTTTGAAGATTTGTTGAATGTATGTTTTCCACTATTTTGGATTCAAGCAAAGTGTTTTCGATTCCAAGGACATGTACAATCCTAGGCTGAAAAGAAAATATTTGTCGGGTTCCCACTTGGATAAATCAAGCTGCGCATATTCAATGTGGATGATTACATGCTTGAACACACTGGCTCCCCTACACACCACACACTTCTCGGGTCAGCCAAGCATCAGTACCCATGAATCTCCCATGGCATAATTTTCATCTCTATAAAAGAATCACATTTATATGTGGGGTGGCTTCAAAGGATATGATCTTTTGCACCAACAAATAGATAGAATTTTGGTCTTTGCTAAATAAGGGGTTTTATTGTAGGCATTCCATTTGTGGGGGACTATCCATGTGGTGAGAGAAATTTTCTTCTCTTCTTGTCAGAATAATCCTTTTGATATTGGCCTTTGTTCCAATATCCACACTTATATCCCGAGTGGAAGTCACTTGGCTTTAGCGTGTTCCCAGTTTTGTCATTCCCTTAGGTGATTAATTTTTCCCACAAGGTAGGCCCTCTAAGATAAACAAAAGTGAGTAAGAAATATCCATAACTCGATCAATCTTTGTCGCAATACAAAGAGAGAGAATGTACACAATATCCTCCACTCACACTCACAAGTTTTGTTCAATTTTTAAAGTACCCAAAGTAAAATCTGGAGGCAATATTTTATGCAACTTAATGTCACCAAAAATACTTTTGATTCTCAAGATCACCGTGAAGCGCAAGAGAAGTGCATATGCCTTTTTAAATGAAATTATTTTGCAAAAAATATTACAAGACACAAAATAACATGTTCATTTTAATCTTTAAACCAGAAAATGAGTTTTTTTAAAAGCCCTAAAATCAAAATGTGAGAGTTTTTTGTTCAATTTTTAGATCCCAAATTGAAATTTAGTAAGTTTTTAATGTTTAGTTTTAATCCAACTTTGAAAAGATCAAATAAGTGATTGATTTTAAACCCAAATTGAAAAGTGAGCTAGTTTAAAATAGAAAATGAAAGCAGGAATTGGAGCCTCAATCATAACCACAAGCATTAAAAAATGTTCAACTCTGATGTCCACCTCCAATGCTTATCTATAGAGGGAATATTAAAATGTGTTGCATGTCCTAGCAGTCACAGTTGTATTAAAATTCCTTACCAAGTTAGAACCATTTATGATGAGCTCTTATGAATAAACGTGATCAACAAGTATTTGACCAATAAATCAACTTTATTTGGATGATGGAAATGGCAAGAAAATCTCTGTGAATCTTTATAGAGATGGTTGTGAATGAATTTTCCTTTCAATCAAAACTTTCTACTAACAATTTTTTGTAGGATGATACATAAAAGACAATGCAACAATAAAATATAATCGGATGAAATGCAAACTCTTTTCTATAGTTAGAACAACCCTGGTAAACATACATGCAATGTGAAAATGTGTAGACCAAGCACATGAACCATTTGAAAAAAATAAAAACAATCCCTCAAAGAAATGTCATCTCATGGAATGCGTTGATTGTAGGATATGTGCATAACATTTTTTGAAAAGGAGCATAGCGCTTACTAACACATAAAATTTGGTAATGCAGGTTCGCTAACACATAAAATTTTCTTAACACATGTTCGATAACATAGGTTTGCTAACACATAAACTTTTCTTAACACGTGTTCGATAACACAGGTTCGCTAACACATAATGTTAGATAACACATGCTAGCTAAACTTTGCTAACACATACGGTAATTAGCTAGCACATTGTTCGCTAACACACAATGTTGGAAAGCTGACGTACCAACTTAAATATTTCATCACAAGGAAATAATTTCTATCTTTCACCACACAAAGCATAAAATAATTTTTGCATCAACACTTAAAATACTGAAAGATGCAAACAAGAAACAAACATAAATTTTTAATGAGATGCCATCCTTCTAATGCAAAAATGTAGATGTTAAATCTACAATATGTTAGACTTTGACAAACATTTTCATGGCCAAGCTAAATCTGCAACAAACATAAGCATCCCTATGAAATACTGCATCATGCTAAACATGCTTAATGAGACATTAAAATACCAAATAAGTTGAATTAAAGCAGTAAAAAGAATGTGAAAACCTATCCCATAGTGGGAGTGGTGATCCTCATGATGTAGAAAGGACGCCCTTTCCCACCCCCTAATAAGCAAGAATGGCAAGATGATGATAATGCCAATATTGAGATTGTACATCAATTTGTGTTGTAAGTTGTGTTGTAGCAAGTGCTTTGCATTTATAGATTCAAGGTTGGAAGATTGAGTGATTTGGATGAATGTGGGATAATTCATGAGCCAATGACAAGATGCCACTTGTAAAGATGTGAGAGGATGAGGGTTGTGCACATTTTGGTCAATGTGCCAAATAGGGGGAGATTTGAAATTTGAATTTGATGAAGTGACATGTTTAGGGGGATGAAAAATGAATTAAATGCCAAGTTTGACTTGTGTAAGAGATGTAAGATATCTTAAATTATTTGTTGGATGGACAAGTCATGTGGGAGGGAAAATTCAAATTGGGAGAATATTTCCTCAAAGATGCCAAGTTGGAGGAAATTAGAAGATTTAATAAATCAATTAAATGATTTATTTGTACAAGTGGGAAAAACTAGAGGATGTGACATGAGTTTAGATTAAATTAATCAGGATTAGATTAATTTAATGAGGGATTAGATGATTTTGACTTTTGACTTATATTTTAGGATTAAAATAAATCAAAATGAGAAGAAAATGATTTTAGATTTAATTAAATAAAGATTTGTTTTATTTAATCAAAGATGATGATGTTAGTGTTAAATCAAATAAAGATGAATTTATTTAATTTAAATGAATGAATTTAGGATATTAATTAAATAAACTTGATTTATGTAATTAAGGAGAAAATAATTAAATATGATGCTAATTTTGCATGTCTACAGTACCCATATTTCTAGAGAAACTATTTCTATTTAAGATGGGTTTTCGAACATCTGTCATTTTCTTGGCATTCTTAAGTGTTTTTCTAATAGCTCTTTTCCAATTTCCCCTTTTGTCTTGTATCAATATGTTTCATGATATTCTTTTTTCCTCAACTATTTGAAGTTCCTTATAACAAACTATTCTTCATGATACTCTTTTTTTTTTCAGTTCTCCATAGCACACTATTCATTGTCATAGTTTTATTAAGAATCACAAGTAAATGACAGATGATCAAAAATAGAAATTAAAAATATTGATACAAGACACGTAGCCTATGTAAGATTTGGCTCATCAATTAAAAATTTGAGCTACATTCTTAAGTAGTAAACCCACATTAAATAGGACTTGTAAAGCCAATGGGTAGCAATAATATGTGCAAAATGGCTATAATGCAATAGAGTTAATTGGGAATTTGAGCTACATTACTTGACACTAAATATTACAAACAAATAGAGAAGGCTTCCTTGAGGTTTTTTTTAATGACGTGGAGCTTACCTCTTGAAAAAAGAATGTTCCTAAATTTCCCTCATTGGTCAATAAGGATTACGAAAAAATTATGAATTTAGAATTAACAAGTCAAATGTTACATAGATTTTTTGTTTTGTATTAATATGTTTCATGATATTCTTTTTCCATCATTTGTTTGAAGCTCCCTGTAAAAAAATATTCTAATGTTTTTGTAAGAAGGATTGTAAATATGAAATTTTTGTCATGCTTATTTTGTTTGGAACATGTTATATGTCTTGTATCAATATATTTCATGATATTCTTTTTTTTCTCATTTGTTTCAAGTTCACGATAAAAAAATGTTGTTCTTGATATTATTATTTTTATTTCCCCATAACAAATTGTTCATTATCATAGTTTTCCTCTTTTATATTCCATATTTTAAAGCTCTATTTAATGTTGTTTTTTGTTTATAATATTTAGTAGAAAATAAGTGTTATTCTAATACCTCTTATACAACTCTCTATTTGTCTTCAATATTTACAAACAAAGGATGTAACTTGAATCTTGTAGCAATATCTTTCAAATTTTTTTACCTGTGTATAAGACTAAATAGATGGACTTGGTTTTGTTTACATAAAAAAATTTAGGATCACATCATATAATTGTTGTCATAACCTAAGGAAAATAGATATGATCATAAAGAAGTAGGTTTAAATAGTTGATTTGGCAAGCTGAAAAGATAGTTGTATAAGCATAGAGAAATGTAGTCGACATAATACAATATGTTGTGTATTTGTAGCAGTCAGTGCATGATGGTGCAAGGGAAAACCGCAAAACCCATGCTCATTCTCCTCCCAGCATATTGGCATCATGAAGCCTCATGGTCTCTAGCCAAACTGCTACAAAAGAAAAGTATGGAAGACCTATCATAAATTTAATGGACCGATATCATATATCACACAATGGAAAAGTAGGGGAAATTTCACTATTTTTGATAGAGGAAAAAATGGGTTTTACAGGGACCTAAAACCATAGAGTTTACAAGCCAAAATAAAATAAACCATCAGATTATGTAGAGATAGGAAGGCTGTGAGACAACATAAAGCAAAAAAGGACAATGACCACCATCGAAAAAGCTAGCAAAAAGTTAACAACAAAAAAACACAACCTAAACTAACCAAGAGACTTTAAAGTCTCAACAACTTCAGCTTTCAGGTTGCACATTTCCTAGGTCACCTTCTTTAGGTCCCGAGTCTCCAAAGGTGAAGAATCCGCTTTTCTCTTCAAGTTGGCTCTTGTTCTCTTCAAAGGGAAAAAATAATCCTACTTGCTTTTGTTCTTATTAGCTTCAAGATCCACAATCAACAACCCCTGCTAAGTGTTTTCCATTTTCTCCACCAAAGCGCTCAAGATAGTGGTGCTATTTTTGACAATTATGTGGTTATGCTCAAGGATGGTTTTCATAGTATCCTTGATCTTACCAATTTCCTTTTCCAGGTACTAGACCTTGTTCTCATTGTCCTTCTTCAAATTGTCCATGAGTTCAACCGCTTTTTGAAAGCATTACGCCATTGCCATCTTCTCTTCCATAGTCCATAAGACCTTCACAAAATTCTAAGAAGCCACTTTAGCTTCCAACACCTCCATCTTGCTAGTGAGTTCCTTGTTTTTTAGATTGATGTCCTTTATCTCATGGAAAGCCCATTTCAAAATTCTAAAATAATCAACCACACCATTTCTGGCCATAGCCAAAATATCTTCAGGAAATTCCTTGTCCAACTTGAAAAAGTGGTCATCAGGGTTAAGGTCACCGGGGGGATTGGGTATTTTTTCTCTGTCAATGGTATGAAAAGAGGCAAAGGCATCCTCCTTGTCTTTGAGGTCAGCAGATTTCTCATCTAGAGAATCCCCTGAATAGGAAACCAACTTATTTACAGGGGGCTCCTTCATCATCTCATTCTCCACCTGAGACATACTAAGAGGGGTATTCACAAGGCTATCTTTTTTATTCAAGGGTTTAGCCAGAGGGGTGTTCTTTTTCTTACTAGGAGGGGGAGTGTCTTCTTTAGCCCACTCAGGGTTCGAGTCCTCATCAACATACCCATATATGATTACCATTTCATCCTCCTCAACATTTTAGACATAAGGTAAGGGTCTCATTTCCTTATTACCTTCTCTGTTCCATAAATAATAGTATTGAGGAATTTAGCAAAAACCCTAAGAAGAATCAAGTCTTGCATGTTGGCCTTTTGTGGCTGATCCATGAGCACTTTAAAAATATGTCAGCCTCAACCTCAGAAGGTTACGATAATGATTCTAGCTCATCTTAGGGTAACGAGGTTTCTTATATTTTAGGTAACAACTTTAAAAAGACAAATATGTTGATGAAGAGCTGCCTATAGATAATTTTTCCCATAAGCTGAAAAGATAACCGTGGAGACATGGAAAAATATAATGTGTACAATATACTATGTTTATTATACTCTAGTATATGCAATAATTCATGAATGCATGTATACGATATATTGCACAACAATGAAGGTGCAAAAAAAATGGTGTTCTCATAGATGATTTTATTTTTTCTAGTGTTTTTTTCGCTGCAATAATTTTAAGGAAAAGAGAATGCTGATAAAGAATTGTGCAAGATGAAACTTGTCTATAATGTTGATAAATATAGGGAAAGAATAATATATGGGAGATCTTGTTTTGAAAACATAACCAATTCCGTAGATGAAAAACCTAGATATCGTTTAAAGGAAGGCATCAAAGAAATATCAAAGGTTTTGCTTCAAAGCCTAAAATCCACAAAAATAATTTTATAAACATACTTGATTTTGATATGTACTAGAGCCTATCTAGCCATGTAAGAAGAAAAGAGTTGAATGTATAGCCCGTAAAAGCACAAAATTGTGTCACACTTTATAAAGGAATCGACCAACAACAATTTTTTTTTTGAACTTCGACCACATAAAAGTGGTCTTTATGTTTTGAATTTCAAACTGCTGTAAACTAATGAAATGTAGAACTTTTGATGAAGATTATTTCGGTAATTTTTTAATGTTTTAAAATAATTGTTTTTGTTATGTTTTTTCCAATTTAAGGACAAATTTTGGAATGCTGAAAATTTCAAAAAGAGTGACTTCACAGGTCATCAAGAAACAAAGTGATTTTTTTAAATTTTTCTCCAAATAGATAACTTCAATATATACTACATGGAAAAAATAATCAAATTCTGATGTATATTTTTCTCGTAATAATGTTATAAAGTCAAACATGTCAGAATTTGACAGTTTTCACAGGCCGCCAACTATTTTCAATTTTTTTAATTGCTTAAAAAATAAAATTATACCCTTTTGAATAAGACTCTCTCCTCCACTACACCATAAAAAGTTTTAAATTTTTTTAATATGTTTTACTATATTTTTTATAATTTCTAATCAATCTCTTTTTTCATTTTAACAACCTAATTTCATTATTTTAAAAATAACATATATTAAAACTAATAAAAATATTAAAAAAATCTATATTTGGATTCACCACTCCAAGCTCTACAAAAGGGTATTTGTTTTTTCTGCAGGACAATAATTCTGAGAGGAGAAACACTTTGCCAAAGTTGAATCTTTTAGAAAATTCTCAAAAAGGGTGAGTTGGCTGCCATGTAGGATGCCACCTAGACATGTTTGGTTGAGTCTATTTTGGTCGAATAGGTTTAAGATGAAACCCAATTGGCTGAGACATGCTCGACCGAAAATGTTCGGTACAAAATATATATATTTTTTGTTTAGATTTTTCAACTCAAATAAATTTAGTAAAATATATTTCGACCAAGGAAGACTGATTTCGATAAAGGAAAGTTTATTTCAAAAAAATAAGGTTTATTTGAACAAGTTAGAAGATTTATTCTAAGGTTTATTTTGATAATTTAAAAGACTTATTTTGACAAAAGAAAACACATTTAAACAATAGGAGAGGGGTGATCCTACAATAGTGGTTTACAATTTTTGGCCAAACTGGACACTGCAATTATTATTTTTAACTAAATCTTCATATTCGAGCACCTATAGCGACTAAACCATGAGGAATTTGAAGATGATGCAAACTAGAGTCTCATCACATTTTGTCTGTAGATTCTAAAAAATAAAAATTCAAAAATTTTGGAATCAAATTGCACTTTTTTTTCTATCTCCCACGAAAACTAGTTTTTTTCAGAAAACAACATTTTTAAAAAGTGACGCTCACCGTATACAACATAAATTTTTTTGTATCAAGGATAAAATTCTAATTTTTTTGAATTTATATTTGTAACTATGATATCTAGCACTTTCATTTGGTCTCATAGTTTTTTATTGAATATTTTTTCCTTAATCAAGTTTCAAAGTCAAACCAATTGCAATTTAGATATAGGCGGAGTGTATACAACATAACTTTTTTTGTATGAAGCAAAATTCATTTTTTCTTTTTTAATGGATCAAGGACATCAATACCCAGCCTCAAAATATTTAAAAAAAACTTATTTTGATAATGTGCTAATTTTCCACATGTGCAGACCAGAGATTTTAATTTTCAGTGAAAAACCTATGTTTAATAAAACTAAAAAATAAAATACATAATAAAAGCAAACCATATTAAAATTATATTCGACGGATAGCTCATTCAGAGGACTATTATTATATAGTTGGGTTTCTAAAGTCTTTTGCATTTTCATTTTCAAATTGAGCTTCAAAAAACAATTTTTTACAAAAAAAATCAAATTTTTGGGGAGATCGGGGAAACAGGGTGTTCGGTCGAACCTTTTAAAGAGGTTTGGCCAAACATAGAATAACTAAGAAAATTATTTGAAAGGGGTTCATTCAAACCACACAAAATTGGTTCGGCTGAACCCCTTCACTATACATCTGAAAGTCAAACATCTTTTACAGGTTTGTTTGCGTTTTTCCAAGCTCCTATGTAAACGACGACGATTCTCGTGCTTGCAAGCCTGTCAACTAAAAAAAGACATTTCAAAGGTTAAAAAATGATGAATATTTTGATAATGTTTGCTATTGTTGCATTTTTTTTACTGTTGTAAGTTTTTTCAAGTTTTTTAAGTTTTTTAAGTTTTTTCAAGTTTTTTCAAGTTTTTGTGACAGATTTTTTGCATTTTGGACAAAAATTTGTTGTTGGTTTAAATCAATCATTTGTATTTTGAATAAGAAAATGGGACAAAAAGCAAAAAGAAAAAACAAAGCTGAACAAAATTTTTCAAAAGATAAAGAAGAAAATAGACGCAAATAAAATTTGACAAATTATCATAAAAGGAAACAAGGTACATGTTTATTTCTTCTTTTTCTCATAAAATATGGGTAAATTTATTTATTTACAATTTAGTGGGTTTATCATATGTTTTATCTAGCAATAAGGAAAAATGCATCATATAATTGATATATAAGAAAATTGAAGGTTCCTCATTTCATTTTTTTGGAAATGAAAACTCAAATTCACATCATTAATAAGTTCTATAAAACTAAAATCTACAAGTTATCACTAGATTTTATGAATCCCTATACTAAATATTTTACTAGTTTTGATCTACAATATATTTTCTTTATTTGTATTTTTTTGTGGCACCCAATTTTGCATCTATGTATGTTTATGTCCTTCTTTAAATTATTATATTTATCTCATCCAACTGTTCATCATCAATTATATAGATATGGTAGAAACACCATCTTTCACTAGTATTTCCTCCTCTATCTTGGTATCTCCCTTTGTATCAATACATGAAAATCAATAGTAGGGAAATCATTATGTATAACCAAATTGGATAAAAGAAGATGACACAAGATAATTCAACAAAAGAGAATTTCTAAACTCATCTAAAAAACCTAAATAGTGATAATTAGTGAGAAGGCTGGGATAGCTCAAACACCCCACAAACACACAAAAAATGGTAAAAAATATAAATATTATAATAAATAGAATCATATTAGTAAACAATAACTATTTTTGGATTATGATAGATTTAACAAGTATGATGAATATACACATAAAACATACATTAACTAAATAAGTTTATATGCGAGGAACATATAATGTAGAAATATGTATCTAAAATAATATTTTCTAAATTTTCTAACACATAATCTAACATAGAGTTAGAATATTCTTCATAACAATGAAATAATTCATAAAGAAATAAACATATTGATAGTAAAAATAAAAATGTATTGAATTTGATTACCTAAATAAAAAAGTTGAAAGTTTTAACTAACTTTATTCCTAGATAAGATTAATAACACAAAAATACTATCCAAAATAGATAAATCAACAAGTGTAAATGGTCTTATCTAGATTTGTTTCACCTATATAAACTATGCAAACTTATTTTTCCTATAAAAAAAAAGTACTATGTTTTTATTAAACAAAATATTAAAAATGGGATTTAATTATAAATAAAGAAAAACCTAGAATGAGAGTTGAGAAATAGATATCTTGAATCATGTGATAGGAATCTAGAATATGAATCAATAGAAGATAGTAAAAATCAAATCATGTTTCCTAGATGGTAGCATGACTACATTAAGACCTCTATATGACTAAGATTTTTGTCAAGTACATAAAAAATACCAGTTTATACAAAAAATTGAAAGTCTATAAAATAAGAATAAAATACAAAACCAATAACAAGAAACTAAATAGTAGAATAACACATAAATTTTGTAAAATAAATTAAATGATATAAAATGGTCATAATGTTATTTAAACTGAACTCTAAGATAATATAATTATGATAGATAGGAAAAGACACAAAACCTTCATATGAAGAGATTTCCAAGAATACATGTAGCTAGTTCCACAAAGGGAAAGGGGTGAATTTTGGTTATCTTACCAATATTGTCAAATCCCTAATTTGGTATTTTTACCTCCACAAATAATCAAATAAAAATACATTAGATTAATATGGTTGTGCTCTTATCCTATGTGCATCTAGAACTAAGATGAGTACAACATAAAAAAAATATATTTAATCTATAGCAATAAATGTATCCCTTAGATATATGAAAAAAGAAAATCTAAGAAGATGGATCAACAAGCATTTCCAAGAGAGATATGAATCTACAAGAAGAAATATGAAAATTTGTGATTATGATATTTTCTTAGGTAGTTTCCTCAATGAATATAGCCATCTAAATATGTCATCTTCTTCTACATCTCTTTCTTTTGCTATAAATTATTATCATAATCTTAATCTATATTCATATTCAAAGATATATGCACTATCTAGCCCTCCATGATGTATAAAATGTTAATTCTTCTTTTTCGGAGTCAAAGATTTCATTACATTCTACATGAACCAATTTGAGATTAAACAAAATTTTAAAAGCACCAAAGAGTCATTTTGAATCTCAAACACTGCAAAATTTATTTTTCCTTTAAACCCAATAGGTTGACCTTTATATTAGATACCATGTGCTAATGAAAATTTTGGATCTTCTCCCTCATCTAGTATTATATCATAGGGAGTATCATGTAAATTTGGTTTCCCAAGCTCCTCCCAATTTATTTTAAGAATAATTTTAACATCTACTCCCAAGTTTATTAATATATTTTTCATCCATAAAAATGAGTTCTATATGATTCTGCCCATTTAAAAATATTAAGATGTGAAAGAGATGCATTTTGTTGTAATTATCATGTTCTTAGAATTAATGTCCATTCTAACATGTTCCAAGCCAAAAATTAAATTATGAGTGTTGAAATTTATATATATTTGTTGTTTTATAATTTGAAAATTAGATTTTGTTCAGTATTAATAGATAGGGATTGAAGGTTGAGACACAAATCCTAATGATCTCTCGTAATGGGATACCTTATCTAGAAGAAAAATAAAATATTTAAATTTACTAGATCTTGACTATCTACTTAGGTACAAAGAGGCTCATAGACTTACCACACTAGATCTAAGATTTTTGTCCCAGTTTTCTATCCTTTTTTTTAGTTTTTTTTTCTTTTTTTCTTTATTTCTAGATTAGATTTTTTTTTGTTTGTGCTACTAATCTGTTTGTTTTAGCATGTGTCCAACTGGAATTAGCTAAATGTTATTTTAATTGTTTTTTTTCTTTGCAACTTGCATTTTACATGCATTGGTTAAAAAAGAACATACATGCAAATGCATATGGGTTAAAAAGGACAACACACTTATTTTTCATTGGGTTTAAAATTAACTCTTAGATAGAAAACACTACATACGGTTAAAATTAACCCCTTTGCTTGACAAACACTACAAATGGATAAAATGAACCTTGTGCATTCTTTGTTTGTTCACATTTTGATTTTGGTTTAAAAATAACACCATGCGAGTGTGATTTAAAATATTAATGTGCTATTTCTTTGTTTTTAAACAAAGATCAATTGAACTATGAATATTTTGGTTCGCTTTTGTTAAGCCTTAGATCTTGGGCCTGCTTTGGTGGGAAAAAGTACTCACCCCAAAGCGACTCAAACCAGGAACGCGCTAAAGCCAACCGACACCCAACCAGTATATAAATTCGAATGCTAAGGAAAGCTTAGCATTACAAAACTTCCTGCGGACAAGCAATTGACTCCTCAGTACCCTTGTGGTGAGTTGAACTCGGTAGAACCTAACCTCTGCAGACTGGGATGATAATGCCTCTCACGTGGCCTTCTGAACGGGTGCCCGAAATAAATCCTTTGTTTTAGAAAACCACAAACCTTCTATTCTTTGGTGCAACAATAGTCGTTGCCAAGGCACCCACACCTGCACAGTTCTTAGTAGAAATGATCAATCTACCATGGGATTTTCATGGAGATTGGAAGCTTGGTTGCCCTGAGAAGTGAGTGCAATGTAAGGGGGAGCTTGTGGGACTAAGCTTCTAAAATTCATTCACTAAGGATATGCAGTTCGTGGGATCCATAAGAATACTATCCTTGCAGCCTTAGGATTTTTTTTTTGTAAATATCTTCTATGTGGTTGATTTTCATTCTTTACAATGCCACATGTTTGCCAACTATTTTTAGACAACATGAACAAATGAACATCATCCTCTAATATAGTCAAACTATCAAGAGTCCCCTAAAACCACCCATGACACTAAGTCACAAAAACCTTCCATTAGTCATACCCACCCTAACATTGACAAGGGAAACCAACCATCCACATCATATCCTAGTCCTTCATTCATGTCATATCCTAGTCCTCCAATCATGTCATATCCTAATCCTCCATCCACGTCATATCCTAGTCCTCCATCCACGTCATATCCTTGCATCATAGCCAAATTTGGACCTAGAGTTGCATTTGACCTCTTGCATGAACTTAACTTATCACATCATATCATACCATTTTCATATATGTCATCTTAGAATCATATCCTTTTCATTGCATCCTAGCCCTTACATATTCCTACTTTTGTAGACATAGATCATATCACATATAGTCCGTGTATACATATATATCATTTCACCTAGGTCTTGCATGTACAACCCCTTGCATATATATCAAGATCATATCGTGCTTAAACTTTCCAAGTTGCATACATTCCATGAATTTAATCATTTGCATAGTCATCATTGATCAAATAGAACCCTTATCTCTTGCACGAGTTCAACTACTCTTCATAGGTCTCAAAACCAATCCATTTTTTATCTATCGCCCACATCACTTAAGGTTTATCATGGACTTTCAAGTTAGGGAAAATACCATTATCCTTGCGTGTCTAGGGAAATACTTTTGGAGTCCATCATCTCCTGCATACCCTCTCTTGATCATTGTTCCCTCGTGTTTATCCATCATAACACAAGTCAAGCCTTGCATCGTAACCAAATTTGGACCTAGAGTTGCATTTGACCTCTTGCATTCTTAACTTATCACGTCATATATCATACCATTTTCATATATGTCATCTTACAATCATATCCTTTTCATTTCATCCTAGTCCTTACATATTCCTACTTTTGCATACATAGATCATATCACATAGTCTGTGTATACATTTATATAATTTCACCTAGGTCTTGCATGTACAACCCCTTGCATATATATCAAGATCATATCGTGCCTAAAATTTCCAAGTTGCATACATTCCATGAATTTAGTCATTTGCATAGTCATCATTGATCAAATAGAACCCTTAGCTCTTGCACGAGTTCCACTACTCTTCATAGGTCTCAAAACCAATCCATTTTTTATCTATCACCCACATCACTTAAGGTTTATCATGGACTTTCAAGTTAGGGAAAATACCATTATCCTTGTGTGTCTAGGGAAATCCTTTTGGAGTCCATCATCTCCTGCATACGCTCTCTTGATCATTGTTCCCTTGTGTTTATCCATCATAACAAAATTCAAGCCTTGCATCGTAACCAAATTTGGACCTAGAGTTGCATTTGACCTCTTGCATTCTTATCTTATCACATCATATATCATACCATTTTCATATATCCCATCTTAGAATCATATCCTTTTCAAATGCATTTTTTCCATGGAATTCTTAAGTTCAAGAATCTTTGATTTCATTTGATTTCATATGTTCAACTCCACTTATATATCACCATCTCTCACTTTCTTTGCACAATATTTTGTGACATGTACAAATGGCTCAACAAGCAGGAAGTTCTCAAGCAGAAGTCGAGCCCAATCTAGATATTGGACCAAATGAATCTAGTTCGGTCATGCTCAATGAACTAATTGATAATGAACAAAGGCAAAAGCTCTGAATCAAGACAAAAGGATTATGAACAAAAAATAATTTAGGCAAAGAAACAAAATGAACAAACTTGGAAGGTATCCAGTAAGACAACCTAATGCTCAGAAATTTAGTGGATACTATTTTAAATGCAATAAGTTTTTACATATGGCTTCTTAGTGTAGAAGTAGGATGAGTCAAAGTGTTCCACATTTTTTAGGACAGTGTTTCAATTGTCATAATATAGGTCATAAGTCAAATTAATGTAGAAGAATGATGAGTCAATTTCACAATAGATACTACACATGCAATAGATTTGGTCATACTGTTAACCAATGTAGATCAAGAGGAAATCAACAAAATAACTTGTCCAAAAAAATAAAAGTTATATGCCACTACTGCAACAAATTTGGTCATCTAGAAACATATTGAAGGAAAAAAAAAGGTCCGGTAAACCAAAAGGAAAATGTGTAGGGAGACATCAAAGGAAAAGGAAAAATCACTACAGTTGTAGAAAGGCAACAAATGCAAAAGAAATAGATAAGGAAAGAATCTTCTACTGAAGAAAGTGTACCAGCATCGAAACCTACTTCTGGTAATTCCTCTAGGAATTAGTCTCAGGCTTATGCCCTAGGGGGGTTTTTAAATAAAATAAAATGAACCCCTAACCAGAAAGTATCAGAGGATGCAAATATGTTCAGTAGATGCACAATCAACCAACAAATGTTATTGATCTCATTAAAGGGATCATTATGCCAAAATGGAGGTCTACAAATTCTTTGCTTGCCACTGTGTATAGATATAGTGTAACCAGATCTATTATGGTTACAAAATGTATTGCGAATAAAAGTGTTAGAGAAAAAAGAATAAAAATTCACTTCACACTTCATTTCTCACCTTACATTTTGAAGAAAAATAAGTTTGGAGAGCTCACAAGCAACCTCTGGAAATCGAAGGAAAAATTCAAGCATTGGAAGAGATTCAACATTTCAATTGTGATCCAGCGAAGAAGGTATTTTACAAAAACTCTGAAAAATTGTGATTTTGAAGAAATGAGTACTCCTTTGGTAGTAGAAGTAAAGGATCATCCTCGACTGAATTTCAAATGGCATCCCTATAAATCTCTAGAGACTTACCCCTTAGGAGCCTTTTCATTAGTCCTAAATGGATTTATGCATACAGAAGACATTAGGATTTATATCCATGCAAACCTTGAAGAGATAGGTAGTTCCCAACTTTTGGATCTATATAGACATCACATTGTTGATGAAAATTTTCATGTAAAGCTAGAACATAAGATTTTGGAAACTAAGAAATTTGTACAGATGGCTAAATTTCTCATTTTTATGGAATTGGAATGGGTGCGATATATTTTAAGTCGAGTACATGATGAATTCATGTGGCTTACCATCCCATTTAAAATCACTAAGGAAGCTATCAGCTTCGTAACGAGTTTGAATTCCTCTGGTGGGTTGCCCATTCTCAAATCAGTGAAAAATCAAACTGTCATAGATGTAATTGGATCAACTTACGATAGAGGGGCTATGACTATTGACAAAATCATTGATATAGATGTAAAAAATTCTTCCATGGTAATTTGTTACAAAATCGACCACTTTAGTCGATAAAATTTAGTATCCAACACGGTTATCTATGCAGCCTACCAAATGATCGAAGAAATTGCTGACTATGATCTATGTGAATTACTAAGGATCTAGCTAATGGAAAATCAGGCCAAAATAAATAAGGATAAGAAAAACTCATTCAAATATGGAACCTTTCTTTTATGTTTATTTTGTTATTTCATGAATGAGATTCTGAGAATTGGAAAAGTTCTGTGAAGAAAAGACACTTTGGTAATTGAATAGATCAGATATCAATTGCATAGTTTCAGAGACTCAAAATCAAGGAATGCTACTATGTTGGGATATTTCAAGGAAATCCAAAAACTGATGCAAGCAAGAGAGAGGATTCCTACCTTTATTGTAGAAAAATACAAGGACTCTATTTGCTTCATGGTGAGCATTGATCATTGCATGATGGAGGCAACTGACCCTAGAATAGTATGGATTATGCCTATGTGTTATGAAGTTTATGGAGCAGTCTTAGACATGTATGCTCAACATATCTTGAGTAAACCAATTGATCTAGCAGAGGAAATATTTGGAACCTATGCTAAAAAAGATAAATAGGTCCATATTGAATTGAGAAATCCTATTGGCACTAAGCATGTAAGGATAAAAGTTGAGATTTTCACAGAAAGCATGAGAATTCCTCCATAATTGATCAAAAATGGTAGAGAGAAAATAGTTGAAGATGAAGTTACAAGGCAAGCCGCCAAAGAGGAATCAAAGACAAAATAAGATGGTTCGATAGTACAACCCAACAAATCTACGACAACAAGAAGTTTTGTTTCCTAGTTAGCCCTTGTAGTAAAGCTTAATTTTGTAAAAGTTGGGCCTAAGAGATCTGGAAAGGAAGGGAAGAAGAAAATCAAAAGAGTATATATGGCTATCTCAGATGATGAGGAGACAAAATCTAACAAAGAAATCAAGGAGATCCAAATCCAAGGCACCAGAGTAGTTGTAGTCACTCAAATTAATTCTTCTGGTGAAGGTGATCAAGCCAAGAAGAAAGCAAAGGAAAATGAATTAGGTATGATTGTGCAAGCTATGATTTAGGATGGACACTTAAAACAACTTCAAAAATGGTATGAATCCTTTAATGTTTCTAATAAAAGAACTCTAGAAGAGGTAACTATAAAACACATGAACGTTTTGAATAAATTTTTGATTCAAATTATGAATATATTGCCGAAGAGTTTATATGACATTTTGGAAGCCAAGAGCTTAAGTGCCAAAAAATGAAGAAAAACAAATGAGAAAGGATTTTAGTTGAACTATGTTTGTAATGCCCCACCACGCAACCCTAGAGGAAGTTTCAATTCACTAAAAAAGCATACTAATTTTTTTTTTTTTTTTAAGTGAATTAAACATACATGTTCACCTATAATTGACAAAATCCCCTAAGGCTACATAACCGAGATTACTTAAATCCCCGTTAACATACATCATTAAAACTACATTGCATTAAATATCTCAAGTAGTAAGCATTCATTCAACATAAGTAAATACCAAGATAGGAATAGAATATCCATAACATATATCCATTACAAGATTAACTGATCACATCACTCATTCCCAAAATGAGTCAAAATACAAAAGTGTTAAAATTACATAAATCCACCTCATAATAACAAGACGGGTAAAAAAACTCATTACAATTTGAATTATAATAGTGCTAGAAAAGAATAACAAGATCCACGAGTTGTCCAACTGGATGTCTAACCTCCATGAATTGAAGAACTAGGGGGAGCCAACGGTTTTGGTGCATGTTCCACCCAACCTAGTGGTACCCGAAGGCCCACCCCCCATGCTAGGAGATAGTAAAAATGCAACATGGACAAGAAATCTACTACCTCTAACCAAAGGCAGACTCATACTGACACATACTGACTCAACTAGCATATGCACAATATAAATCTAACACTAACATGATTACATTGCTTCTAGACATATTATAATCAAGTGTACTAAAGAATCCATACACACAACATAAACTCAATGTTATCCTAGATAGAGTGTCATCTCAAGGTTCGTCATGAGATCTCCTCTAGGCATTCTTCATAGGTTTCGGTAATCCTGGTGACCTCAACCGAATCTCGGCCCTCATACTCACTCATGCGGAATCAACTACCTCTCATGAGGACAAGATGGTTGATCTTGCCATTCCAAGCCTTCTCACTCAACCCAAGTCTAAACAAGCCCTTGTGTCTGCGAGTGAGGTTAATTTATCTTGATTAATGTGAATGCATCTGAATCATCTAAGTACATTACTTTAATTATCACTTACTAAAAACACTTCTGAAGGTTACCCGATTTACCTCTTTGGGCTCCGGCCCCTAACAAAATCCACTCTTCTAATGGATAACACACTACTCAAATCTAGACTCCAAGGGTAACTCAAGTGCTATAGAATTGAACAACACAATCTCTCCTATTCTAGGAGGCAACAATAAAGAATTCCACTCCAACACTTGGAGGAAAACAAACTCATACAACACTACCCAAAGGAAAAATGAACATTAACTTAACAAGGGAATGACCCACATTCACTGGAAGACTTTACAGTTTAAATCTTAATCACCCATTCCCAAAGCAATCAATAAAAGGGAAATTAATATAATTAAACACTAACAATGAAAAAAATACTATATTTGGATATCTTAAATCCATATTCTAATCTAATGCTTTTCGTAGAAAATTAAACTAATAACCATTCATATTTCCATTAAATAAATAAATCCCTCTTTTAAATAAATATTTATCACAAACTTAATAACAATGCATAAAAATCATTTCAGTTAACCCATTGCCTAACTACTTGCATGCATTAAAGTGCCTAACAAAATATTAAAAATATATAAATAATTCTCTTAATAAGTTTGAGATTCCAAACTATATAAATAAACAAATAAAATCTATTTTTTAATATTCATGATAGGCCTATGTTTTACAATATTTACTAGTCTGAGACATTAATTAATTTGTCTATAATTTTAGCAGACACCACTAATTCCTAAAATACAATATATTTATATTAACTATTGCATATTAACATTTAATATAAGTATAAAATTGATTTTATACAAAGAAAATTTAAATAAATAAAACAAAATAAAAAGTGTAAAGGCAGGACCGGACGGTACCGCCGGTACCTACAACCTGTGCTGACTGTACTCAAAGTACAGTGGTCTGCTATCCTAGGGGAGGCCACACCTCTCATGGGGAGTGCGTCCTCCAAGGGTGGGCTCACTGCCCATGGTAGGTACGTCCTCCCTTGCGAAGGATGAGCAATGGGGGTTTGACCTCCCCACCTGCCATTAATTAAAGCTCCCCCCCTTTTTATATTTATTTTCATTTTTTTAAACTAAAACAACTTTTATCAAATTTCGAAACCCAATTAATAATTTATAAAAGAAATCAATGAATTTTTTTGAAACTCATTTCCTAATATTGTCGTACGGACGGTGTTTTCTTTTTGAAAGGACAAATCACATAATTTATATAGATAATCTTAGATTTTTTATCATAAATATATTTGTAAATGTATATTATATGTATTTATATTCAAAAATATATTACATGTATATATATATATATATATATATATATATATATATATATATATATATATTAACACAGAAAATATTACTGGTAATATTGAAAGAAATTAAATAAAACTAGTCATAGGAAATTAATTAATATTTTTTTTCTAGAATATCTTTCGAAATTTCAAAAGGTATAGATTTAATTTCCTTCAACTATTCCTTAAAATTTTCAAATAATTAAACAAAAGAAAATTGAATAGATCTTAATTTTATTTAATTTTCAATGGAGGTTTTCTATGAGGGTTTGAGTTTTCGAAGAACAGATCTAAATATTTTTAGAGGGTAAAATCTACATACTAAAACCTAAATGTTTGAAGCGAAACCAAATGTTTAATTTCAACAATGAATCTACGAATTATGTTTACTGAATAAAGTCCTATAGTAAATTTAACAAATTTTTCCCAAATTTGGATTAAGTTAAACTTAGATTTGATTAACAAATCCTATTGCACAATTAATTCAATACAGATTCCTAAACCATTAAATTGAATTGAACAAACAAGAACAAAACCTAGAATCTAAAGCTATAGAAGAAGATGAATTTCTTTGATACAAGCCTCCTCCAAGAATTTCCTCAAACGTGCAACGAATCCAATCCAAAATCCAAAAAACTGATTCAAACCCTTCTTGTGCAAATTCTCCAAAAATCCTTCAATGCTCTGAAAGATGGATTCTTTTCCAAAACTTCTCTCTCCCAAAATTGAAAACATGCATTCCACATAAATAAAAAAAAAAAAATATCTAATACAACCCTAAATCCCTTTGCATGCAAAGTTGAAAATTAGATATTTATTTTCTTTTCTATTTTCGAAAACCCAGATTGAATTTAAAATACAATTTCAATTTCTCTTGATTTAATTTAATTTAATTTAATCCAATAAACTTAATTAATTAATTTTAATTATTTAATAACTAAATTCAACCCTTTTGAGATTAAAATTTAATTAATTAAATAAATTAAAATTTAACTAAGTTAAATTTCATTAACAACTTTAAATATAACATCAAAGCATAATATTAATTTAATATTAAAATAATAACTACTTTTTCCATTGCAATTATTCTAAGCATTAATCTAACAATAATGCATCTAATAGAATCATATAACATTAAATCAAGTAAACATGACTCACTAATCAGGACTAATGACACACTAAGGCTAGGGTGTAGACCTGTCACATGTTACCTAGCTACTATCTCCCTTTCAACTTAACCGTTGGATCGACACGCTCAAACCTATGAGACCAGGTGGAGTTGATGTCATGTACCTGCAACCTAAAATCAAATAAAAACATAATACAATATATCCAGCATATAATACACACCGTGAAGAAGAAATCATGGATTCGTAGGGCACTTGCAAGTGAGTGATGCGAAACTGTCCTCTTCACCAATCCACTCATCAAAGACTAACATTACATCATAATCAATAATCACATAATAATATCTCATGCGAACTCTACTAACATCATTAATCCATTATGCATGTGAAACAATAATCAAATAACCTCATCACACAATAATAGTTGTCACTCAATAGTAGCGATCAAAACACAAACAAAAAGGTGTGTCCAGTATCATAGTAGCTGCAACCCAAACATAGCATAAACAAAACAAACAAGAAGCAAAACAAAAGGGTATTACATTCTCCCCGCCAAAGACCAGGTTTACTCTTGGAAGCCTACAAAAAAGTAGGGATATAACTCCCTCATCCTAACTGCATCCTCCTAGGTGGATGATACATCATCCCTAGGATCCCTCTGAACTCTGACGTGATCAATATCTCGCCCTCGAAGAGCGAGGCTTCTGCGCTCTGTTATGGCCATGGGCTCCAAAGCCAGCTGCCTGTCCTCTACCTGTAAAGAATTCCAATCAAGGATGTTAGTAACATCTAGATGATATGGTCGAAGAGCTGAAACATGGAAAACATCATGAATACATGCTAAACTAGGTGGCAAAGCAAGTCGATTAGCAACTGGACCAATCTTTTCAAGTATCTTGAAAGGTCCGACAAAGCGAGGTGCCAATTTAGAACCCTTTCCATATCAGATAGGACTCTTTTGCAGATGCACCCGCAGAAATACTCTGTCATCGACAGAAAATATACGATCCACTCTATGCACATCTACATACTTCTTCTGCCTATCCTGTGCTATTACCAGGTGCTCTCTAATCTGATCCACCTGCTGCTCCATATCCTGCAACATCTCTGGTCCCAATAACACTCTGTCCTCTAATCAATCCCAACTAAGAGGAGTACAACAAGGACATCCCTACAAGGCCTGAAAAGGTGTCATGCCAATGGAACTCTGGTAACTATTGTTATAAGAAAACTCCACTAGATAAAGATAATCCTCCCATCATGTCTACTGATCCATGACATATATGCGTAACATATCTTTGAGGATTTGATTAACCCTCTTAGTTATTCCATCTGTCTCAAGGTGATATGCTGAACTAAAGTTCAACTGTGCCCCCATAGCATGCTGTAATGATGTCCACAAAGCTGAAGTAAACACTGGATCCCTGTTAGAAATAATCCAACGCAGAATACTGTGTAACCTCACAATATCCTCCATGAACACTCTAGCAACTGATGATGCATTATAGGAAGCACGCATAGGTGAGAAGTGTGCTACCTTCGTCAACTTGTCGACTGTCACAATAATAGCATCATGTCATCGTGAGGAGTTGGGTAAACCAACAATAAAGTCCAATGAGATAATATCCCACTTCCACTTAGGTACAAGGTGTGGTTGTAGAAGCCTTGCTGGATGTTGGTGTTCAGCCTTCACCCACTGACACTCCAAACATCTCGCTACAAAGTCTACAATATCCTACTTCATCCCTAGCCAGAAATACAACTGGCGTAGATCTGTGTGCATATTCCTCACCCCAAGATGGGCTAAATAAGGTTCTCGATGAGCCTCATTCAAAACCAAAGAACGAAGGTCACCTACTGAAGGAACATAAATATGCTCTAAATTCCTAAGTAACCCATCTAACTCAAGTGAACAACCTATAAATCTGCCCTCAAGAGGTCTACCTACTTCAATCTCTACTCTCACATCCTGGTACCAACTATCTGCTAGAAGAGTAGCAAGAATCCAACTCCGTAAATCTACCCTAAGAGTCATCTCGGATAACTCATGCCTACGTCTGTTGAGTGCATCAGCTATGATGTTCTCTTTTCCCTAAATATACTTCACCTCAAAGTCATACTCACAAAGAAACTCCATCCAACGCCTTTGTCTAGCATTAAGGTTCAGCTGACTGAAAATGTATTGCAGGCTCCTGTGATCGCTATGTAGCTCAAACTTGTGCCTAAGTAAAAAATGTCTCCATCTAGTCAATGCATGGACTACTACCACTAACTGAAGGTCATGAGTGGAATAATTAAGTTCATGATCCTTAAGTTTATGTGACTCATAAGCTATCACTCATCCCTCCTGCATTAGGACTGCACCTAAGCCCTCTAAGGATGCGTCTATACAAACCAAAAAGTCTCCTATGGGATTAGGTATCGCTAAAATCGGTGTACTAGTCAGCTTATCCTTAAGAATCTGAAAAGCTGACTCAAACCACTCTGACCATCCAAAACTCTTCCCTTTCCTCTGAAGAGAAGTGATAGGATGACCTATCCTGGAAAAACTCTGCACAGACCTCCTATAATATCCTGCAAGCCCCATAAAACTACAGATCTCTACCACATTTGTGGGCACATGCCAATCAAGAATAACTTGAATATTTTAAGGATCCATAGATATTCCCTCTCCTGAGATCACATGACCAAGATACTTGATCTCAGAGTTGAAGAATTTGCATTTCAACAAGTTGGCATAAAGTTGGTTTTCTCGCAAACACTGCAGAACCTGTCGCAAATGCTCCTCATGTTCCTCTACTGTCCTAGAATATATCAATATATCATCAAGAAACACAAGAACAA
Source organism: Sequoiadendron giganteum (assembly GCA_007115665.2). Taxonomy (NCBI): domain Eukaryota; kingdom Viridiplantae; phylum Streptophyta; class Pinopsida; order Cupressales; family Cupressaceae; genus Sequoiadendron; species Sequoiadendron giganteum. Next base: position 650,980,953 of record CM021101.1, on the reverse strand, counting down.
ACCTATCAAGGTACGTGTAGAATACTCCATTCATCAAACTCATGAACACAGATGGCGCATTTGTCAACCCAAATGGTACCACAGTGAACTCGTAGTGACCATACTGTGTCTAAAATGCCATCTTATGGATATCTGCATCAAAAATACGGAGCTGATGGTATCCCGACTTAAGGTCTATCTTTGAAAAGATGGTAGCACCTTTGACTTGGTCAAACAAGTCATTAATTCTGGGAAGTGGATAACGATTCTTGATCGTTACCTTGTTCAACTGTTGGTAATCAATGCACAACTAAAGTGAACCATCCTTCTTCTTCACGAAGATGATAGGTGCTCCCCAAGGAGAAACACTAGGATGAATAAATCCCTTCTCTAATAACTCCTCCAACTGCAAGCGAAGCTCTTTCATCTCCTAAGTAGTCATGCGGTAAGGTGCTCGTGAAATAGGCTCTGATCCAGGTACTAAATCAATCTTAAAATCTATATCTCTCCTTGGTGGCATTCTTGGAATGTCATTAGGAAAGACATCTGTGAACTCATAAAGAACGGGATGACTATCAAGAGATACCTTCTCCTCTCCATCTCTTAAACCTAAGTCCTCAACTATAACTACAAACAACTGACATCCACGATGAACACATCTCCTCAAGTGCATAGTTGAGATGATTCTCAAAGATATTGGTCTCTAAACTCCTATAATATCCACCTCTCCACCAGATGCATTAATGCACTGAATCGACTTACGTCGACAATCAATAGCTACTCGGTGAGCCTCTAACCAATCCATACCTATGACAACATCATAGGATCCCAATGGTATAACCCATAGATCTAAGGTAGTAAGAAGTGGTCCAATCTCCAACCTATAGTCAGGTACTACAGAATATGATGCAACCTTCACACCAGATGCTAACTCTACTTGCCACCTAAGGGCTTGCCTTATAGCTCCTAGTCTGCAATGTGACACTATCGATGAGGAAATGAAGGAGTCAGATGCTCCTGAATCAAAAAGAATAGTAATAGGATTACCCAGTAACATATCATAAGTCTCTACCATGGTACCCTAGTGCTTTGCCTGGTGGTTATCAACCGCTGTGAATACACGATGGCCTTTGCTAGCATCTCCCATTATCGGCTCTGATGCCACTGGTCTCTGTGTAAATCCTGACGTGCCCTTATTGGGACACATCCTAGAAATATGGCCTTGCTGACCACAAGAGAAGCAACCTGTGCCTCTACCATAACCTCTGCCTCCTGCTAGTGCACTAGACTATTGTACACTTCCTCTAAAGGTGGACTGGGCACTCTGAGCGGGTTGCTCAACATTGAAATGCTTCAATCACCTCCAGTTCCTACTACCTTGTCCCTACTGGAAACCTTTTCATTTCCCCTGAAATGACTATTGTTGACTACCCTGTGCTAATACCAACTGAGTCTTAAGAGGCACAACTCCATGTGTTTGTTCCCCTTGAGCACTAGTCCCAGCTCCTGTACCATTGACAATAGTAACACTTGTATGACCTCCCAATACCATAGTCAGGTTCTCCTCCACCAACCGTGCCTTCTCCACAACTATCTCCATATACTTGGGTTCAAAGAACCGTACACCACCACTGATACGGGCGTTTAAGCCCTTGCTGAAATGTTGCACAAGTATTCCCTCATCATCCCCTATTCTTGCAAACTGTTTAAGTTCATAGAATTGCCTCTCATATGAATCTACTATCATGGCTAACTGTCGTATGGCATGGAACTCATCACCTCTACACTGATGCCAATGATCAGAGAGAAAGCAGGCTCTGAACTGCTCAAGAGAGATCTCCCAAGACACTGTACTCATGTCTATATGGAGCTTCTACTCCTCTAGCTTCCACCAAGTGGCTACAAATCCTCAGAGATGAATAACAACACACCGCGCTTTGGTGTTACTATCAAATGGGTGTATGGAAAAACATCGGTCAAGACCTATCAACCAAGTTTCGGCCTCTAGACTAGTACCTACTCCATCAAATCCCTCATATAGTTCACTACTAACATATCAGACTAAGCTAAAACTATCCTAACCAAAGGTTTAACCACAGGTACTTCCTATCTTGGAACCAATAATGCCAAAGCCTCCTCGAAGGCTCTACGTGCAGCTTCGACCCTAGGAGGATCTAATTGTCTACCACTACCTCCTAGACCATTTTGTGAAGCTTGATGCTCCTCCTACTTTTATATATGTGGCACATGAGGTGGCGAGTCATGTTGACTCTCCTCTCGACCGCCTACTTGGCCACGTCCACGTACTCTCCCTCATCCACGTCTAGGAGGCATACTCCTACACAGACACAAAAGGGTATTAGAAAAGGTACTCCTAAAAAAAAACCTACGCAACTAAGCTTAATGGGACATCATAATTCTAGAGCACCTAGTGTTTAAACCTAGGCTTTGATACCATGTGTAATTCCCTACCACGCAACCCTAGAGGAAGTTTCAATTCACTACAAAAGCATACTAATTTTTTTTTTTAAAGTGAATTAAACATACATGTTCACCTATAATTGACAACATCCCCTAAGGCTACTTAATCGAGATTACTTAAATCCTCATTAACATACATCACTTAAATTACATTGCATTAAATAACTCAATTAGTAAGCATTCATTCAACATAAGTAAATACCAAGATAGGAATATAATATCCATAACATATATCCATTACAAGATTAACTGATTACATCACTCATTCCCAGAATGGGTCAAAATACAAAAGTGTTACAATTACATAAATCCACCTCATAATAATAAGAGGGGTAAAAACAGCTCATTACAATTTGAATTACAATAGTGCTAGAAGAGAATAACAAGATCCGTGAGTTATCCAACAGGATGTCTCGCCTCCATGAACTAAAGAACAAGGGGGACCCAACGGTTTTGGTGCATGTTCCACCCAACCTAGTGGTACCCGAAGGCCCACCCCCCATGCTAGGAGATAGTAACAATGCAACATGGACAATAAATATACCACCTCTAACCAAAGGTAGAATCATACTGACACATACTGACTCAACCAAGATATGCACAATATAAATCTACCACTAACATGGTTACATTGCTTCCAGACATATTATAATCAAGTGTACTAAAAAATCCATACACACAACATAAACTCAATGTTATCCTAGAAAGAGTGTCATCGCAAGGTTCATCATGAGATCTCCTCTGGGCATTCTTCATCGGTTTCGGTAATCCTGGTGACCTCAACCAAATCCCAGCCCTCATACTCACTCATGCGGAATCAAATACCTCTCATGAGGACAAGATGGTTGATCTTGACATTCCAAGCATTATCACTCACCCCAAGTCTAAACAAGCCCTTGTGTCTGTGAGTGAGGTTAATTTATCTTGATTAATGTGAATGCATCCTAATCATCTAAGTACATTACTTTAATTATCACTTATTAAAAACACTTCTGAAGGTTAGCCGGTTTACCTCTTTGGGCTCCAGCCCCTAACAAAAGCCACTCTTCTAATGGATACCACACTACTCAAATCTAGACTCCAAGGATAACTCAAGTGCTATAGAACTGAACAACACAATCTCTCCTATTCTAGGAGGCGACAATAAAGAATTCCACTCCAAAACTTGGAGGAAAACAAACTCATACAACACTACCCAAGGGGAAAATGAACATTAACTTAACAAGGGAATGACCCACATTCACTGCAAGACTTTACAATGTAAATCTTAATCACCCATTCCCAAAGCAATCAATAAAAGGGAAATTAATATAATTAAACACTAACAATGAAAAAAATACTATATTTGGATATCTTAAATCCATATTCTAATCTAATGCTTTTCGCAGAAAATTAAACTAATAACCATTCATATTTCCATTACATAAATAAATCCCTCTTTTAAATAAATATTTATCACAAACTTAATAGCAATGCATAAAAAGCATTTCAGCTAACCCACTACCTAACTACTTGCATGCATTAAAGTGCCTAACATAATATTAAAGAATATATAAATAATTCTCTTAATAAGTTTGAGATTCCAAACTATATAAATAAATAAATAAAATTTGTTTTTTAATATTCATGATAGGCCTCTGTTTTACAATATTTACCAATCTGAGACAAATTAATTAATTTATCTATAATTTTAGCAAACACCACTAATTCCGAAAATACAATATATTTATATTAACTATTGCATATTAATATTTAATATAAGTATAAAACTAATTCTATACAAATAAAATTTAAATAAATAAATAAATAATTAATAAAAATAAATAAATAAAACAAAATGAAAAGTGTAAAGGCAGGACCAGACGGTACATCATCCGATAGATGGTACCATCAGTCCCTGCAACCTGCATCGACTGTACTCACAGTACATCGGTCGGTTATCCTAGGGGAGGCTGCACCTCCCATGGGGAGTGCGTCCCCCAAGGGATGGGCGCACTACCCATGGCAGGTACGTCCTCCCTTGGGAAGGATGAGCAGTGGGGGTTTGACCTCCCCACCTGCCATTAATTAAAGCTCCCCCCCTTTTTATATTTATTTTCATTTTTTTAAACTAAAACAAATTTTATCAAATTTCGAAACCCAATAAATAATTTATAAAATAAATCAATGAATTTTATTGAAACTCATTTCCCAATATTGTTGTACGGATGACGTTTTTTTTTCGAAAGGACAAATCACAAAATTTATATAGATTATCTTAGATTTTTAATCATAAATATATTTGTAAATATATATTATATGTATTTATATTCAAAAATATATTACATGTAATATATATTATATGTATTTATATTCAAAAATATATTACATGTAATATATATTTATATATATATTTACACAGAAAATATTACTGGTAATATTGAAAGAAATAAAATAAAACCAGACTTAGGAAATTAATTAAAAAAAATTTCCAGAATATCTTTTGAAATTTTAAAAGGTATAAATTTAATTTCCTTCAACTATTCCTTCAAATTTTCAAATTATTAAACAAAAGAAAATTGAATAGATCTTAATTTTATTTAATTTTCAATGGAGGTTTCCTTTGAGGGTTTGAGTTTTCGAATAACAGATCTGAATATTTTCAGAGGGTAGAATCTACATACTAAAACCTAAATGTTTGAAGCAAAACCAAATGTTTAATTTCAAGAATGAATCTACAAATTTTGCTTACTGAATAAAGTCCTACAGTAAATTTAACAAATTTTTCCCAAATTTGGATTAATTTAAATTTAGATTTGATTAACAAATCCTATTGCACAATTAATTCAATACAAATTCATGAACCATTAAATTGAATTGAACAAACAAGAACAAAACCTGGAATCTAAAGCTATAGAAGAAGATGAATTTCTTTGATACAAGCCTCCTCCAAGAATTTCCTCAAACGTGCAACGAATCCAATCCAAAATCCAAAAAACTGATTCAAACCCTTCTTGTGCAAATTCTCCAAAAATCCTTCAATGCTCTGAAAGATGGATTCTTTTCCAAAACTTCTCTCTCCCAAAATTGAAAACATGCATTCCACATAAATCCAAAAAAAAAAATCTAATACAACCCTAATTCCCTTTGCATGCAAAGTTGAAAATTAGATATTTATTTTCTTTTCTATTTTCGAAAACCCAAATTGAATTTAAAATACAATTTCAATTTCTCTTGATTTAATTTAATTTAATTTAATCCAATAAACTTAATTAATTAATTTTAATTATTTAATAACTAAATTCAACCCTTTTGAGATTAATATTTAATTAATTAAATAAATTAAAATTTAATTAAATTAAATTTCATTATAAACTTTTAAACATTACATCAAAGCATAATTTTAATTTAATATTAAAATAATCACTACTCTTTCTAATGCAATTATTCTAAACATTAATCTAACAATAGTGCATCTAAATATAATCAAATAACATTAAATCAAGTAAACATGACTCACTAATGAGGACTAACGATACACTAAGGCTAGGGCATAGACCTGACACATGTTACCTAGCTACTATCTCCCTTTCAAC
>CM021101.1:650952955-650974818 GCA_007115665.2 Sequoiadendron giganteum | reverse complement strand
TATATAAAATATTTATATATATATATTTACATGGAAATAAATTACTAGTAAAATTGAGAAAATTATAAAAAAACCAGTAATAGGAAATTAATTAAATTTTTTCCAGAATATCTTTCAAAATTTCAAGAGGTGTGAATTTAATTTCCTTTAAACTATTCCTTCAAATTTTCAAATAATTAAACAAAAGAAAATTAAATAGATCTTAATTTTATTTAATTTTCAATGGAGGTTTTCTACGAGGGTTTGATTTTTCGAAGAACGGATCTGAATATTTTCAGAGGGTAAAATCTTCATACTAAAACCTAAATGTTTGAAGCCCAAACAAATGTTTAATTTCAACAATGAATCTACGAATTTTGTTTACTGAATAAAGTCCTACAGTAAATTTAACAAATTTTCCCCAAATTTGGATTAATTTAAATTTAGATTCGATTAACAATTCCTATTGCACAATTAATTCAATACAGATTCTTAAACCATTAAATTGAATTGAACAAACAAGAACAAAACCTGGAATCTGAAGCTACAGAAGAAGATGATTTTTTTTTTATGCAAGCCTCCTCCAAGAATTTCCTGAATTTCTTCAAATGTGCAACGAATCCAATCCAAAACCAAAAAAAACTTATTCAAACCCTTCTTGTGCAAATTCTCCAAAAAACCTTCAATGTTCTGAAAGATTAATTCTTTTTCCAAAACTTCTCTCTCCAAAATTGAAAACATGCATTCCACATAAATCCAAAAATATCTAATACAACCCTAATTCCCTTTGCATGCAAAGTTGAGAATTAAATATTTATTTTCTTTTCTATTTTCGAAAACCCAAATTGAATTTAAAATTCAATTTCAATTTCTCTTGATTTAATTTAATTTAATTTAATCCAATAAACTTAATTAATTAATTTTAATTATTTAATAACTAAATTCAACCCTTTTGAGATTAAAATTTAATTAATTAAATAAATTAAAAGTTAACTAAGTTAAATTTCATTAACAACTTTAAATATAACATCAAAGCATAATATTAATTTAATATTAAAATAATCACTACTTTTTCCATTGAAATTATTCTAAGCATTCTTCTAACAATAATACATCTAATAGAATCATATAACATTAAATCAAGTAAACATGACTCACTAATTAGGACTAACGACACACTTAGGCTAGGGCGTACACCTGACACATGTTACCTAGCTACTATCTCCCTTTCAACATAACCGTTGGATCGACACACTCAAACCTATGAGACCAGGTGGAGTTGATGTCATGTACCCGCAACCTGAAATCAAATAAAAACATAATACAATATATCCAACATATAATACACACCATGAAGAAGAAATCATGGATTTGTAAGGTGCTTGCAAGCGAGTGATGCGAAGCTATCCTCTTCACCAATCCACTCATCAAAGACTAACATTACATCATAATCAATAACCACATAATAATATCTCATGCGAACTCTACTAACATCATTAATCCATTATGCATGTGAAACAATAATCAGATAACCTCATCACACAATAATAGTTGTCACTCAATATAGCGATCAAAACACAAACAACAAGGTGTGTCCAGTATCATAGTAGCTGCAACCCAAACATAGCATAAGAAAAACAAGCAAGAAGCAAAACAGAGGGGTATTACAATGTCTAGCTATGAATCTTGATGAAATAAAGGCACTCCTGAATAGATCAAAAAAGAAGTTAAAAAGTAAAACAAGGGTTAACCAACTTATGATTGGTAAAATAGAGGAATTCACAATGGAAACGAAGAAATTTCTAAGGGAAATACTGCTAAACTTGTGAAAATATTGATACTGTGACTATGGAAACCCATGTTGATAATGAAGTAGGAATAAATGTTGATGATAATAATGAATCATTGAAATTCCCATGGAAGTCAAGGAACCTGAAAAATAATTCAGTTGAAAAGTAAATTGAAAAATCTGAAGCAAATCCCAACCCTTTAGCTGAGGAAACACTTGTCAAAGTAAAGGAAGAAGTTCTTATTGCTACAAGAGACATTGTTGAAGTTGTCAAGCAATTTTTGGATGCAAAAAATGAAGAACTAGATGTAGAATTCATCAATGGTCTCATTCACCTATCTACCTTGAGTCCAATCCAAAAGATGAGAATAGCTACACTCGCTCAAGCTTAGGCAAGAGAGGAGTTACTAAAATCTCATGTTGAGGACAGTGAACTGTTAAATCTAGCATCCAGGGTATTGTAGAAACTAATGCCATCTTATGTAAAAGATTTAGATTATTGGTGTAATTAAATATGTTTTACCTTATCCTGGGTCATAATTACACCTTAGTTAAGTTTACTTAGGGACCACGTAGAAGTTCTTGGAGAATTTTCACTTTTGGTGGACTTATCATTTCCACCTTTTGTGGACACATTATGTGATTCCTCTCCACCTTTTGTGGGTGATCCACTATTTGTGGTGGTTATCACATTATAAATTTCCAGTTTAGGTGGATTGATAGCTTTTCATTGTTGTCTCATGTCATAAGATTACGACACTTGCCATAATCTTATGCCCTCCTATGTTCTCACCTTGGCTATATAACCAAGGGGTATCTCATTGTAATCTCATCTCATATCATTTAAAATTGAATATATTTTATTCTTGCCACATTATTCTCTCTTCTTTGTGTTTTTCATTTGGTCCATAGATCTTGGCATCCATAGCCAATTCTAACATGGTATCAGAGCCGGTTGGGTGCCATTGGAGAGTCTTTTTCTGAGGAGAGATACCAAATTTAGGGAGGAGCTTGTTCCCACTAGGTTTTCTCCTTTTCTACGTTTGTGAGAGATTGCATTGCATTTGTACATGGGTACCTAATGTGGCGTAGTTGTCAGGACCCATCTTGTATTGTTTGCATTTGTGTACATTCTCCCTAAGTTGCACTTAACGGGTGGTGTTGGTGTAATTAAATATGTTGTACCTATTCCTAGGTCATAATTACATCTCAGTTAAGTTTACTTAGGGACTATTGATGGTGTTTTTTTGCACTTCACAACACAGGTAATATGTAGGTGCATTGCCTTACCTGTCTTGAAAGACAATCCTCCATAATCAAATTGCAGAACACTATCCCAAGGTCTCTTTGATGTCAAGTCATGACGATACTTGGAATATATCAGTTGTTTGATGTGATTTTGCTAGAATCACAAGGCAGTCTTACGTGGTTTAAAGATGTAGGAAAATTGGGTCAATGAATGGAGTTCTTCGAATATGAAATTACTGCACTTCATTGTAGGCTCGGACAATAGTCTGGGACTCCATTGTTTCGTCAGATTTGGCTTTACAACGTGCAATGAACCTTCAAACAAGTTGTTTCTAAATAAAAGGAAAAAGGGCAAGGAAGAAGGATGGTTCCTGGACATGCAACTACCGATGAAAAGTGATCATGGAGGTTCTTGCCATGGATAGTTTCCTTAAATAGAATTTCACTTAATCTGAATTCTCACAATGTCATGAAATCTATGCTATCTTCTAAGGACTGCAAATATTCATCATTCATTCGCCATGTAAATATGAACAAAGAAAAAGTTTAATGGGCAGCTATGAAATTATAGTCTAGGCTAACTTTACACATTCATTTACCATCAACAAATGACCAAAAGTAAGGACAAGAAAAGCATACACACAACAACAATCTTCAAAACCAAAGGCAACATACTAGATCCACTAAATCTAACTAAAGGAAACTAGAACAACAAATTAATTTGAAGTAAAGTTTTTACTAAGGGAAGAAGAATCATGAAACATGTAGAGAAACCCAAAAATACACTAGGAAATTACTGTATTTTCTATTATAATTTCTATAGCATGCCTTTACAACAACTCAACTCTCTTAAAATGAGAGGAGGAGAGCCCTATTTATAGTTTCCAAAAAGAAAAATGAGTGGCCAAGATTCGATTCTATTGTGTGGCTAGGATTTACTTTACACTAGGGTTTCACCTACCCCTAAATATATTACATTTATAAATTATTTCTTGTCTTTTCCCTATTTTGTCCTCTAGTGACAAAATTGTAGCAATTTCATCCTTTTGCTATTTGCCCTTTAATGTAGCTATTCTTTGAGGAATTCCTCATTGATGACTGGGTTGCCCTCATGTTTCTTTAATGCTGCATACTCTATGAACCTCAGGATCACTGGCTGGAGCTTATCCATCTCCATGATATCCGATCGCAGCACCTGGTAGCTCCATTCTTGTGAATTGCTAACCAGTTTCTTCCAATCTTCATCATACTTAGCAACAGTGATTCTGAAAAGCTCTAACTCGGCAAAGGCTCGAGTGGAAAAACTCAAGAATTTTGCGGTCACCTCTGCCGACATCCCATCTTCCATGTTTCTTAAGAAGTGGGGCTTTATGCTTTCTGGATTTATTTTGATAGTAGGTAGCTCGTACCCCATCATTAGCTTGAGGTACTGAGAGCAATCTTTTCTAGACTCCTTGGACCATTCGATATCTGGCTCTATCTGTTCCAGGATTTGCTCCAGCCTTCTCTTGTGGTGATTGAAATCTCGCTTCCATACATCCACTAACCAATGGTCATCATATTTGAGGGCAAGGTTCTTCTCCCAAACCTCACCTAGCAATGCGAGTATGGCCTCAATTTTTGGGTAGGCTGCTCAGTATTTTCCCGAGAACTCTTCAAAGATTTTCCTTGTACCCTCAAGAGTTCTCTGCACTTCTAAGAACTTATTTGTTGTGCGGACAACCAAGTTGATACCTATGTTTCCCAAGTCTAAGACCTACCAGAACTAGTTTTCTAGTCTTATCCAAGTTCCTTCTCTTTTCTAATTTATTAATCTATTCTTGAGATAGCAACTGAGGCGGGGCTAATGATGTCGTGGGCTACTCATCCAGGAATGACCACTGCTAAATATAGGTCGTTAGATCGGCCACTTGTGCTTTGAGTTCCTCCTTAGAAACCTTATCCTATTGGATAAGATGCACCACTATGGTGACCGATTCCTAGAGGTGATCAACCTTTTGCTCCCTTGTGGCCACTCCCAAGTCGATGGTGGAGACGTTGTAAGATATTCCTTGTTCTCCAACCACTGGTGTCGCTATTTGTACCACCCTAGATCCTAAGGCATCCATGGTCACCTTTCATCTGATCTTTTCCTTCTTCTTTATCTTGGTGCTTATTTGTGCTCTTGCCAGAATAGCTTCCAGCCTTGCCTTAGGATCTTTTAAGGCGGGAGTCTTTTGCTTCAACTGCCTCTCCAGCCAATCAGGCACTTAGGGCTCTTCCCTAGCTAGTTCATTTTGATTCTTGCTATCCTCCCTCTGAAGCTCAAGGGCTTTAGAAACAAGAGCACTCTTCTCAGTTCTTGCATCTTCCTTCTCCTCATTGGAGTCTTGTTGGAGGGTTTCACACCCAGTGGGGGACTCAGTGTGCAACTACTCCTTGGGTGGATCTTCCCCTTCAACATCCCTCTCTTCTTTGTTTTGGTCGTGTTCATGTTCCTTGTGCTTTTCTTCTTGCTCATCTTTGTGGAGGGATGCTTCCTCATCGTGTTCAAGGGCCTGACCATGCCTTTCAATTGGAGACCTGTTGCCTTGAGTCTCTGGAGCAACAATTTCCTCTTCTCGTGCAAGCCAATCCTCAGCTTCCTTATCTTTGATCTCCTTAAGTTGTTTTCCCCACTCTGCATTGAGTTCAGGGTCATTCGTTTTCCTGATCAGTTGAACGTCCATCTCCTCACTGCTCTCATTGGATGACTCGTAGGCCACCTCATCTATCTCTTGATGTTCGAACAGTGGATGCTCATGGTACTCAAATTCTTCATCTTATGGCCTCTCTGCAACCTCTAGCTTTCGTCGCTCAAGTTCATTAGATATCTGCATTGTTGCCTCCATTCTTGGCGGTTCGATAGGGGGAGGGAGCTGGAGCATGGACCATATCCTGAGCTATTTCAGCTTGCACCATTGGATTAGTAAGCATCCGCGAAAGCTCAGATGGCACGTTTTGCATGTACTTCACAAAGGATTCTGGGAGGCTAAGGGTAGGCATCATAGCAACATAAATGGAGGGAAGGGAAGGAGACATAGAGGACGAAGAGACTAGCGAGGTCATGGTAGATGATGAATCCATGAGAATAATCTACACGATTAGAGAGGTGGAAGCAAGGTGGACAGAAATATCCACCACAGGCAGGGAGGAAGTAGAAACTATAATCAAAGTATGCAGGGTAGGAGCAGCAGTAGTAACGACAGTGATTGTAGTAGACAAAGACCTTGGCGAGTTAGATCCTAATCCCCTGATCCCACGGGGTAGAACTTTGGGTGCCACAGACATCTTCATGCTTTCGGTTGTTTTCCTCTTCTTCTTGGTAGGTTCACCTTCTAATGCCTTGCGGGCATAAACCTTTGGTTTGGGCATTTTCCCACTGGCTTCTTTTCTCTTCTTGGTTTTGACCGATGGTGGGGTTTTGGATGTTTCCCCAGTTGCAGTGGTAGCTACCCCACCATCGGAGCCAGTTGGTTCACTTTCCAGTCCCTTGAATGTCAAGGCAACTCCTTGTTGCTTCAGTTGGGCCACTTGTTGGTCGATCCATGCCTTTGTTCGGATCTCGATGGGCTTAGTGAGTATGTTGATGTCATCAAGATCTCGCTCATTCCAGTCAATCACAGGTAGCGGAAAATTGGTGATGGCATCATATCTCGGATCGATCACTATGTCCTCATCCTCTTCAAGCTAGTCAAGAACCAGGCACAAATTTATTCTCCGCACATAGTCAAGGATGGTCATCCACATGTAGTGTTGCAGCCGCACTTCAAGATCATCTTTACAATTGGCCCAAAAATATTTGACGTTGTGGAGGTGGGCATACTCCCATCCCAGTGCCTTTTTGATATGTTCATATGGGTCCATTCGAGGCTGAGCTGTATATTGCTTAAAGTGGTATTAGTCCAACTCCCTTTCTGAGTACCCCGCACATTGGGAGGTATGGATCTTGTACATTCCTTGGCCGAGCCTAATGGGGCAAGGTGTACCCACCAAATGCTTGCTGCCCAAAATGTTATGGATGTGTCAGAGCTACCAAGTCAGCTCTAATAATATAATTTGGTTGTTGGGGTACCGAGGTAGCTTGTTTGGTCTTTCTATGAACCCCTGGGCATGGATGTACGTGAAATTTTGGAATTGTATGTAAAGGAAGGCGTATTGCCTGAGGAGGGTTTTGGAACTTTGGGAAACTCTTCTTTGAAATTCACCTCCTAGAGAACAAATGATGTGGGCGTTGAATGCATCATTCACCCTACAATAATCCCTATTGAAGTTTCGATACTATAGTTGAGGTTATTTATCGTAAGGCTTGAGCTCTACCCCCGATGCCTCACTAGGTACCATAGTCAATCCCTAATAATTTCGTTGATTAGCGAGGGAATACACCAAGTAGGAGGTCATGAAGAACTTGGAGGTCTTTTTCATGGTTGTAAACTGTTCATGGAAGTAGTCACTAATTATCTCCCCCCAATAGAAGGCGGTGTCATCACCATGGAGAATATGCTCCACAAAATAGAACATCCACTCTTGGAAGAAGGCCGTAGTAGGAAGGCCCATCACTCATCTTAGCAAGGTCATGAGGTCATGGTAATCCTCAAAGAAATCACTGTGAAAAATCTCCTAAGGGAGCTTGCCAGCACTACCTCGCTTGTCCTTCAACCAATACTAATTGATTATCTTCTTGCACCTCAATGGATACTACTCCCATAGCTCTTTGCATTCTTCTATGGTGGGGGTCTCCATGCCCTTAAAGGCAGGAATGTGGAAAGTTGTCATTATACCCGATGGGGACATGTCAGCAAGGATATGCCCATCCCGATCCACTATAGTTCGAGTCTCATGTTGATATGCCTCAACACACGCCATTACCAATTTTGAGGCCACCAAGGCCAACGGGAAGCTTGCAGCTTTGACAATTCCGCTGCTCCTTATCAACCTCATATTCTCCATTTTGGGGTTCAACCTAACTATCTATATAAATTCATCAACATCGACCTGATCGATGTTGATATCTATGATATCTCTCCAAAGAGTGGTGATTTTGGATTATAAGGGGACCCTTAAAACTTATACTTCATCAAATCCTTATCCTCCTTGCCTCAAGTTGTCTTGGCTATTCCTTTCCCCTTCTCTTTGGAGGCACCAAAATTTTATGCGCCAGATTCCATAAATCTTGCACAAAAGACGTGAATCAGTAATATCAAACACAACCAAACGGCTTCAAAAAAATCCCTATACATCAAGATTAGCCCTACAATCATTATTCATATTTAATAATCACATAAAATTTGATACTACATCATTAGAAAGCAAGGCAGCCAACTCGGGTTCCCAGGGTTGGAGTTCCCTTGGCAGAATACCGTTTGGAAGGAAAAATCAGGTATGGAACTCCCAAAGGTGTTTCCCAGTGTTGGATTTGGTCAATTGAAGGTAGTCGTAAAGGAAGACCTAATTTTAGCAAGTGGGTCGAAATCCATTTTGGATTTGGAGGTCATTTGAGCCTTCATTTTTTAGTTCGGGTATCAGCTGCAAGACAGTTGTTGGGAATGGTGCAGGGGAGATGGAATTTCAGGCGTCAGAATTCAGAGCTCGGACTGTCATTGTTGGGAAGCGGTTACGGGTGAGCCATCGAGGACGGCGAAATGCAAGAGGCAATCTGAAGGGGGAATTCCAAAAGATAATCCTCGGAGACATTTCAGAAGTTGGGAAAACCAGGCAGCGAACAATGGGTTAGGACTTGGAGGTTGGGAAGTCATTCTGAATTTGTCGTGCAAAACGATGCCAGTGGAACGGAATTGAGGAAGCAAAATTCTAAGGGTCAGGGTCTGAATATATCTTGGATGCTTGGTTTTTTGTTCGGATTTTTCATAAGGCGAAACAAGGACCAGGGTCTGGGACTTGGAAAGACATCGTGGGACGGTTGTGTAAAATAGTGAAAGCGACACAAAATTCCTAAGGTCGGGGTCCGGAGACACTTCATATTTTGGTTTTTCCCTTTGAATTTGGAATCGGACCTTAAGCGAATGAGGTTCGAGGTCCAGAAAGATGCTCAAGACAGGTTGTTGGAACGATGAAATCAACATGGAATTCTGTGAATGGAACTCCGAGGGTCAGATCTCGAGGACAATTCTTTTTTGTTTTTCCAATTCGATTTTATGCAAGTTTTGACACGTATTTCACAGGATCGGGGTTCGAGAGTCAAAAAGATGCTTGGGGAAGGCCGATTAGAATGGCGGGGACACAATGGAGACTCACAAGGGGAAATTCGAAGGCCGGGGTCCGAGATGATCTTGGCCACATGAATTTTTAGTTTGAATTTGAGTTTTGAGCTGATAGCTGTGGGAAAGTCTGGGCCTAGGAGATGCCAACAACCATTCCAAAGAACAGTCATGGCAAGGTCAAGCTCCGGTTTGAATTATGATGTCTTAAACAATCAATTTTTCATATTTTAAAATGTGGGTTTTTAGGGGAGGGTACTTATCTACCAGGTTTTAATCTTGCTTTACATTTTACCTCGTTTAAGACTCTGAAATTCACAAAATAAAGGACAAGGCACGCAGACGGAATGCATACCTCAAGATCTCGAAGAAGTAAGTTGTTGGTCGCACGGAGGACGTTAGGAAAAGAACTTGGATTTTGGGGCTGAAAATGCTAGATGCTTCGAAGCTCTCCAAATTTCTATTACTTTAGTCATGTGAAAATGACAAACGAAAAATCCAATTTTATAGCCAAAACTATTATTAATACCACAATTAATTCCTTCATACGATAGTCGGAAAGGTTGGTGAGTTCAAATCTCATAGGCAGTGGTGGGCGACCCGGAGTTTGGTGGCCGGAAAGACAGCCAGCCACGGCCGTCAGGAACAATGAAGTTCAATCAGAATTTTGGACGCAGAAATTCGAGATTCAGGGTTCAAGGTCTGGAAAGACGTTGGGTGCCAGACGCCAGCAACAGCGAACCCAGAATGGAAATCCAGAGAAGGAAACCCGAGGGTCCAGACCCGGAAGGGGCCATGGACAGCCGAAGGGCATTCTGATAAGGAAAACCTGAATTGACCTTAGATTTATCATTTTTAAAGGGGTCAAGTTTGGTCAAACTTAGTATGTGACTTTGAAGGGTGAGTTGACCTATTAGGGCACAAAAGGGGACATGCAAAATGAGGTGAAGCCAAAAGGACCCCGCAATCAAAAAATGAGGGAAGAGAGGGTCCCCATTTTGAATGAGGCATGTGTGCAACAGGTACAACATGGACCGCATAGAAGTTGTTTGAGAATTTCCACTTTTGGTGGACTTATCATTTCCACCTTTTGTGGACACATCATGTGATTCCTCTCCACCTTTTGTGGGTGATCCACTATTTGTGGTGGTTATCATATTATCACTTTCCACTTTAGGTGGAGTGATAGCTTTTAATTTTTGTCTCATTTCATAAGATTATGCCACTTGTCATAATCTTATGCCCTCTTATGTTCTCACCTTGGCTATATGACCAAGGGGTCTCTCATTGTAATCTTATCTCATATCATTTGACATTGAATACAATTTATTCTTGTCACATTATTCTCTCTTCTTTGTGTTTTTCATTCAGTCCATAGATCTTGGCATCCATAGCCAATTCTAACATGGTATCAGAGCAGGTTGGGTGTCATTGGAGAGTCTTTTTCTGAGGAGAGATATCAGATTTGGGGAGGTTCCATTTTTGGCTCTTCATTGCAAATTTATATCAGAGATTTTTGGTGCAAATCTAAGCTCATCATTGCATCTGGAAGGTTCGAGAAAGTCTATTTTGCCTTTTTTTTCATCCAAATAGGACATATGAGGCCAAATCTATGAAGGATTGAAGCTTAATTGTGGTTGCTAGATCCAGAAGGTAGTTGCATTTTTGGAGAATTTTGGGTCAAATCTGACCTTACCATCGTGTCTAGAAGGGCCAAAAACACTAAGATTGATTGTCAATTTGTCAAAATCGGACGACTTTTCCCGAAGCCATCTAGAAAAAATTTCTCCTCCTCAATCGTCTAGATCATCATTAACGTTCGGAAAAGTTTTGAAATTTTTTTTTATAAAAATCAAATTTGATTTTTTGATTTGAAAAAAAAATGAAAAAAATCAAAAATTAAAAAAAATTAAAATTAAAATTAAATTTTTTTTTTTAAGGTACTTTGCAGTACCTGTGTAGAAGGTACCACAAATTGTACCTATGGGGCCCACAAAGAGCACCCACCCTTCCTACGTACCGACAGTCCTCCTCATCGACAATCAGACAACCAAATTCAAATTTCGACAACTAAAATCTAGCAGTCGGTCGGTTCAAAAGATTCCAAGAAAATCTAAAGATTCTGATCAGTTAGGGAATATTCCAAGAAGATGAAGCATATTACGTCAGCCACAAGATTCTACCAGCAAAATCGGCATATACTAGCCAAAAATTGAATATTTCATCGGAGGTGCGTATTTTTCATTGACGGGCCATAGGCCATCAAATTTAAGATACTTGTTGATGACATCAGCACCACGTAATCGATGACATCAACACTTTTCAAAAAAATTCCTACTCCTTACCATTTGCATTTTGATTTTGGAAGCTGATTTTCAAAGGCTCATAACTCAATCATTTTGGCTCCTTTTTTTGAGAATTTTTTTTTATTTAGGCTAATTTTTTACGCTCTTCATAGTGGTACAATTAGGTTTTAGTTTTGGCTTCTGGATTTTCCAAAAATCACATATTCTCACAGGTTTTGCTGCTTCTTACTCATTTTGGGAACTTCAGGAGCTCATATCTTGCTCCTGCAATAACATTTTTGGGTGTCATTTTTTTTAAGTGCTTAATTTTTCATGTACTTCTCAGTGGTGTGATCAAATCGATCTCATTTTGTACCAAAAATTGTATTGGAATCTGTGGCCTATTTTGGCATTTGCATGTACCAAAATCAAAGTCCACTTTGTTGTTTTTGGTAGTGGAAATTGTAAACGCACTAATTATAAAGTGTCAAATCAGATATTGCTTGGGAGGTTTCTTGATTGAGTGATTTGGGGGGGGTCTCTTGGTGCATTCTTTTGATCTGTTTGCTTGTGCTCTCTTGTTTTCATGGATCATTCTAAGGTTCCTTTTCTCACATCATATAATTATTCAACATGGCATCAAAATGCATGGAGTATTCTAATGACAAAAGGTCACTCTCTATATGTTGAAAATAAGGTACCTAAACCTACAGATGTAGATAAAAAGGATGATTGAACATACCAAAGATCTAGGATGTCTTTGTAGACCAGTCTCTCAAGATTTTTTGTTTCAAATTGAACCTTGCACCAATTCTCATGAAGTTTGGAACAAATTGAAAACATTGTATGGTACTACAGATGAAGTAAGAGGCTATCAAATTGACAATGAAATGATGAGCCTTGATCCTAATAACTTTGACAACATCCAAGACTACATCACTAAGGTTAATGATCTATGAGAGCAATTTAAAGCATGTGGAATTGATAAGGACATTCAATTGATCTACAATATAATGAACAAACTTGGTCCTAATTATGCTTCTTTTTTTTCTAGCTTTCATACTCATAGATTGACTATGGGGTTTGCATATACTACACCTTTATTTGCATCATTTTCTGAGATGTTGATACATGAGAAACAAAAGCTTATCTCAATGGGTCTCATCAAGACAACTAAATCTCAGGAATTATTGGTCAATCAAGTGAAAGAATCAAGAATCAGATAAGAAAAAAAAGAAAGTAAAGAATAATCCACATTCAGATCAAGAAAAGAAAAAATCCTCTTCCAAAGGGGAATTATCTAAGAAGGAGAGGCATTTTTGTGCATATTGTAAGAAGGATGGACATGAATAACACTATTGTTATAAGAAGGACATTGGTGCTCGTTGAAGAATCTTCTCAAAAATAATCACATTGATTTTTCTTCTAGAATGTTTGAATCACCTTCTTCTACTTCTACTTCAAAACAATCTAAGGGAAAAGTTCATTTGGAACCTACATCAAGATATAAAGGTCAAGCTCTTTATGCTTTTTCAGGTTCAAGATCACGGAAATGGCTTCTAGATTTAGGAGCATATCATCATATGGCATCTTAACAATCTATATTCTCTTTATTTCAACCTTGTTCTCTATCTCCTATCTTGATGGTACATAATACATACATGAGTGTAATAGGGAAGGGATCTATTAGTTTTTGGGACAACACTTTCTAGGATGTTTTGTGTGTTCCTCATTTGATGAACAATCTTCTTTCCATATATCAAATTACACATGGTGGAGATGGGAAAATTGGGAGTTCACACCTAATTTGATCATCATTTGAGACTTGGAGAGTAGAGAGATCATTGCTATTGGGATAGTTGATCATTCATCTTGGTTGTATACCTTTGCATATTTTGCTTCTAATGGTGGTATTGTTCCTTCAGCTATTGATCATATGAACCATGATTCAGAGGATACATTTGGCTACTTGAACTTGGGAGTTCTCACATAAGATCTAGTACTTGAGCCATGCATTTCATCTCCTCCATCTACTATTGCAGTTGATGATGCTTGTGATTCCACAATTTGGGTTCCTTGTGATTCAATGCAATAGGATATACATTTTCTTCTAGATATGGCTACTTCGGATGGATTCTTGACAGGTATTTCAGACTTGTTTTTGGAGTCCCATCTTGCATATTTGGGTGAAATCATTGATGAAATTCATCTTCTCTTTGATGAAGATTCTCCTTCTTCAATTGCTGTGAGGAAACACCCTGACCCTCTTGTTCATTCTCTATGTGATCATTCTTCACAAATTGGCACGAGTGTGGATATTTTTGGACAACATTTGGAGGAGGCTTCTTTGTCTTTAGAGGGGATATCTTTCTCTTTGGATCATGTTCTACATTCATCTCTGCTAGATGTTGGATTGTACTCTTTAGCATTGTGGCCTAGAATGCCTATTTAGAGTGTGTCAGCTTTCAACATCGACATGGAGACACTTGAACATGCTTCAGAGACATCACCATCCATCATTCATCTTGACATCCTACATACATTCTTGGTTTTGTTTCTTCCTAAGGGGAGGAACGTTGTTCAGTGAGATTGGATCATCTTCAGCATTCAATGTCGAGCTTCCACCATCATTGTAGGAGACTCAACATTAAGGCGGGGATGCCTTATCTCTCTTCTACTTCTCTCTTATGGGGGGGTCTTTTTCCTCACATGGGGTTTTTACCTTCTCATGCATCATTGAGAGATTTTCTATCTTGTATTTCATCTCTCTTTTGGGGAGGAGTTTTGTCCCACTAGATTTTCTCCTTTTCTCTGTTTGTGAGAGATTGTATTACATTTGTACATGGGTACCTAATATGGCCTAGTTGTCGGGACCCATCTTGTATTGTTTGCATTTGTGTACATTCTCCCTAAGTTGCTCTTAAGGGGGGTGTTGGTGTAATTAAATATGTTGTACCTTGTCCTAGGTCATAATTACATGTTAGTTAAGTTTACTTAGGGAGCACATAGGAGTTGTTGGAGGATTTCCACTTTTGGTGGACTTATCATTTCCACCTTTTGTGGGTGATCCACTATTTGTGGTGGTTATCACATTATCACTTTCCACTTTAGGTGGAGTGATAGCTTTTCATTATTGTCTCATGTTATAAGATTATGAAACTTGTCATAATATTATGCCCTCCTATGTTCTCACCTTGGCTATATAACCAAGGGGTTTCTCATTGTAATCTCATCTCATATCATTTGACATTGAATATAGTTTATTCTTGTCACATTATTCTCTCTCTTTTTTTCATCCCATCCATAGATCTTGGCATCCATAGCCAATTCTAAAATGGTATCAGAGCGGGTTGGGTGCCATTGGAGAGTCTTTTTCTAAGGAGAGATACCAGATTTGGGGAGGTTCCATTTTTGGCTTTTTATTCCAGGTTTATATCGGAGCTTGCTGGTGCAAATATTCTTTGTTCTTTTCATTCAATCCATAGCTCTTTGCAACCATAGCCAATTATAACATGGTATCAGAACGGGTTGGGTGCCATTGGAGAGTCTATTTCTGAGGAGAGATACCAAATTTGGGGAGGTTCCATTTTTGTCTCTTTATTGCAGGTTTATATTGGAGCTTACTGGTGCAAATATTCTTTTCGTTTTTTCATTTGTTCCATAGATCTTAGCATCCATATCTCATCCTCTTGTGAGCTAAGAAGGCTGATCAACTCTATTGACATTCATTTTGAGTCATTCGAAAAAGAAACCATGAGAAAAGTGCAGAAAGAATTCAATGTCAAGAGATTTAGTAGCATAATAGAATTGGTTGGTAAAGATAAAGAACTCTTGACCACATGCACCAAGAATGTAACAGATGCTCTATCTGAAGGTGAAAATATTTATAAAGCATGCATATCTCTTTCAAAATTTACAAAGAAAAATGAAAAGAAGGTCAAGGAGTTGTAACTCAAACTAAATGTTATCTCATAAGTATTCGATCAGTTAACCAGTAGTGTTGGGAAATTAGAAGGAGAAGTGATGTCTCTGCTCAATAATATACAAGGGTTGAAACATAAAAATGACAAACTTATTGCCAGAAGTTGTGAACTCCAGAGCATCATCTATCCAAAAGTTGACATATTGTTAAGTGCTCTCAAAGAATGAGAGGAGTATTTAAATTTTGAAAATCCATCTAACATGGAGTCCGCAAAGACTCAATCCTTTCTAATTTGTGGTCACATCACAATTTTTGAGAGTCTGAAAAAGGTTTGGGATACAAATCTGGATCAACTAAAGAAATACTTTGCTAATACTTTTCAGTTCAGGTAAGTTACAATTTTTACTCAAAATTTCTATGTATCAATACATTTTTGGCACTCGACACCCACGTTTTCCATTGATGTAAAAGGGGGAGAATGAATAGAGTGAAAAATGCTTAATCTTCTCACGGGAAGAATTGGAGAATCACACTTTTGAATACAGTCTATCTTGGCACTTGGTCCAACACTTAGCCATTTTTCACTAAGTGATGCCATCACTTCAAAAGGGGGAGATTGTTGGAAAGAGATCATACGATGATCACTTGGTGTTTTCATTGATGGCAACCATAATGGATGTTCAGATCTACACACCACCATTTGTCCATACCAGCAGGAAGATTGAAGAATGTCAAGAAAGAACAGAGTATCTAGCAGCACAATGTTCATTGATCTGAAAGATGATCACAAGTTATTATTTTTCTTTTCAAATCTCAAGGAATATTATTTGGCATATCATATTCGTCTTTACTAAAGCGTAGTGGCTCGTACCAGATTATGTGAAAGATAGAAGATCTGGTTATAGTGTTCACAAGTTTTCTTGTATTAAGGCCGACTACTTTAATATACATCTAGTCGCAGATGTATGGGAACTAAGTAATTAAGTATAACCTTGTATTTATGTCATTATTTGGTCCTTAGCCAATTTTTGGCTGACCTTTGTGGGTACGGTTTGTATATTTCCTAAAATATGAGCCGACAATTATAATTATCTTGTATTTTGTTGAAGCTGACAATGTGCAAAATAAATCTATGTTGCAGATATATATACTTGATCCCCCGTACCACTTTGTAGGATGTATAAGGTATTTCATTATCCAATCAGGTAGTTAGAGAAGAGTGGAGGTGAAATAATGCATAATTTAACTTGTGCATAGATGATGTGTATTGTGTGCATAAGAATAATATAATTCAAGATTTAGTTTGTAGAAGAATGAATCAATTGATGTACTTTAATTGGACCTGTAATCAAGCATTTTAGATGCTAATCCTTAGGTTCAAATTATCAGATGATTTTAATCTAAACTCTTTTCTTTTGAGCAATGATCTTTAGGGAGTGTGCCTAAATGCAAGTGCATTCCCTTGTAATATTCAGTTTTGAGTATACTCAAAATCATACTTGTGGATTGGCCATCCACCGTGGTATTTCCCCTAACAGGGTTTTCAGGTAAAAATATTGGTGTGATGGTGTTGTTCTTTCTTTCTTATTCATGCGTTATGAATGTATGTTACTAATGGTTTAAAGCTAAAGATTATTGAAGTTAATTTTTGCATAACACTGATTCACCCCCCCTCTCAATGTGGCTTGTTTCCAACAACTACAACACACATTTTGTATTTAATTATCATGATATATATAGTTGTATGCTAATATCTAGCTAATCATATCAAACAACCATGAATAATCAACTTCCATTGCACTTTCCTAGAATTAACTTATAAACACCTTAATATAATTCGAACTATAATACAAAATAGATATTATCATACCACACTCTAAATTAAACTAATCAAATTTTTAAGAAAATCTTGTCAAAAAAGCTAATATGATTAATCATAAAAATATCTTTTTTAGATAATTATCCATCATAATATTCTATTCACTAAAAACAAAGAAATTATATGTTATACAAGGATTAATCTCGTTGTCTAGTACATAAGATTTCCTTGTAAATTTTTATCATCTTCTTAAAGTTAGTTTTGGTTTGAAAACCAATCTAGAATGGGTATATGTTAGTAATGGATATCTATATTAGTTATAATAGAATGTATATCTATATTATAAAATAATCATCCATTACTCAAAACAAATATCCTTTATTCAAAATAAAAATTTGTTATTCAAAATCCAAAAAATCACACTTTAGTAAAATAGGCTTATCAATCTTATCTAAAGCTAATGAAAATATGAAAATCTACCCAAAAAGAATTCACCAAATATTCTTTGTAGATAATAATTTAAAATTGATTGAAATAATAGAATTTTCAACATCAAATATTTAGATCAAAATGATCTTACAGCTATATAAATACCATATTACAAACTTTAGGCACTTTGCTAAAAATGGAGGACCACTATTTACTTTTTATTAATTTTGAATGTTCTCTAGCTTACATCATAATAGGAATGAGTGACTATTTTATAAAGATTCAAAACTAAATAGAATAAATCATAAAAAATAAATTGTACTATACATATCACTATACTTCATCTAAAAATAGCAACAATCTTTACACAAATAATATTATCTTCTAAAAAAATTTGTTAGGATAAAAATAATTCCTTCATGTTGCAGTCCAAATCCTTCCTACACAAGCATTGAACTTGTAAAAAGAGAGGGGTAAACAATAGGTAAATAAATTATTCAAATAAGATTAACTATCAAATGGAAACGCTTTATGCTCATAAAACTATATTTTCTCTATGGGCTCCCACAAACCATCCAATAGATATCATTCATGATCAATAGAGCCTCAAAGTGTTGGGATGCAAAAATGAACCACACTCCCAATGGAACTTTAGAATAGGGGGGATCGTTTGAAAATAAAGAGTTGATAAGAAAAGACATCTCTACATACTAGAATGATTTCAAGTGTTACTATAAAATATTAACAATGGATTGAAGATAGCACATGAGGGTAAGTGCACCAAGATGGTTCCCAAAACGGGGACTTAAATGGATAGCTTTTTTCTGAAATTAGGATATACTGACCTTGGACGTGAAATTGAGGATACTTAGACTCAAAATTTTGAGATGGAACAAAAAGAAGGATTCAAGTGCTCCGAGTCTACTTTCTAAACTACTAATTTATTTTGAAAATGATTGAGATTAAGGGGTTCAAACAAGGGACGTACACAAATTGGTGTTGTTTTTGTCAGAAAAACATAACATAGCAACTCTTGTATGACCCTCGTACGGTGAAAAAAATTTAGTATTTTTAAAATCGCAACGGTTAGAAGTTAGTTAACAGTATATAGTTGATGCACGATTTTTCTGATAATTTTTTAATGAATATTTGATTTTTTACTAATTTGCGAAGTGGACATATCCTGAAAATAGAATTTTGGCCGTGCTACCCCTACAAATTTTGGAAACTAATTGATTTGTTTTTTTTTTGTTTCTTTATTTTGTAGAATGGAGTCTAGTTTCTAAAAATGTAATTTATTTGAAAATTGATGAATGGTTAATTTATAACAAAAAAAATACCAAACGCTGCTTTTTGGCAAAAAAAAGACATACAGATAAAATAAATTATGGATGAAAGACTTAACATTTTCAAAAAGTGAATTAAATTACATCATTGGATAGCTAAGAGATAACTCAACATTACCCATGTGCTTGATTTTTTTGATATTGAACCACATGCAATCCTGATGATGAGCACAAACTCGATTATGAGAAATATGGTGGATTTTTTAAAAACACGTCTCTGGTTGTTGGAAATGCCCTTCAAGCCTCTGGGGTGGAATTCCAAGGAAATACCAAGTTTAAATTTCAGTAATTCTCAAAACAAGATATAACGCGAGCGCGTTATAACGTACTCGCGTTATATCTCACTTTTGACATGGTTTTTTCTTCTGTGGGGAACATGTCTACTAGCACATAACGTGAGTGTGTTATAACATGCTCGTGTTATGTCTTACTTTATGTTAAATGATAATATATTGATGTATGCTGATATATTTTTATGTGCATGTATGTATGTATGCTTGTATGGATGTAAGATTATATGTGCAAATGTATTATGCTTGTATGTATGCATTTATGTATGTCTTTAGATGAAGGGAGAATTTAGAGAGAGTCTAGAGAGATGGAGAGTGGGTCAAAGTGAGAGTTTAAGAGAGAGGGAGTGGGAGAGAAGGGGTTGGATTGAGGGGAAATTATCTAGGTAGGGTGGAAGGGATAGAGGGAGGGAGAGAGAGAGAGGGGGTGTCAGAGAGAGAGAATTGATGGAGAGGGAGAGAGAGGGGGGTGGGAGAGAGATAATTGAGGGAGAGGGAGAGAGAGAGAGAGACAAAGAGAAAGAGAGGGTTATGTAGGTAGGGTGCGAAAGGGAGAGACTTGAGAGTGTGAGAGGGAGAGACTTGAGAGATAGGTAGTGAGAGGGAGTGTGAGAGAGAGGGCATGAGAGAGGGTGGTAGGGATTGATTGAACGAGAGGTATGTAGAAAGAGGGAGATGGTACATTGAGAAAATTAGAGAGGGTGGGAGGGAGGGAAGGAGGGAGAGGTGAGATGTATAGATAGAGAGAAAGTGATAGGGGTTGAGGGTATAGGGTTGAGGGATTAGGATGGAGGACCTATAAGGTTGATGGTTTCTAGGGTATTAGGGTTTAAGGTTTGAGGGTTGATGGAAGAGGTTTGATGGTAGAGGGTATTTGGTTGAGGGTATATGGTAGAAGGTTTAAGGTTTAAGCGTTTAGGGTTGAAGGGTTTGGGGTTGAGGGTTTAGGGTTAAGGGTTTACTTGGTTGAGGGTAGAGGGTTTAGAGTATAGTTTTGAAGGTATATGGTTGAAGGATTAGGTTCAGGGTCCAATGTAAGGGGTAGAGGGTTTAGGGTTTAAGGATTCAAGGTTGAGGGATTAAGGGTTGAGGGTTGAGTGTTTAATGTATAGGGTAAAGGGTAGAGGGTTTAAGGGTAGATGGTTGAAGATTGAGGGTTTAAGGTATAGGGTTGAGGGATTAGGGTTGAGGGTCCAATATATAGGGTAGAGGTTATAGGGGTTGAGAGACTAAGGGTTGAGGGATTAGGGATTAGGGTAGAGAGTATTGGGTTGATGGTAGAGGTTAGAGGGTAGAGGGTAAAGGGTTTAATAGTTTAGGGTTTAAGGGGTTAGGGTTGAGGGTCGAGGGTTTAGTGTTGAGTGCTTAAGGGTTTAAGAGTTGAGGGTTTAAGGGTCAAGAGGGTTGAGGGATTAGGGTA
Source organism: Sequoiadendron giganteum (assembly GCA_007115665.2). NCBI lineage: Eukaryota > Viridiplantae > Streptophyta > Pinopsida > Cupressales > Cupressaceae > Sequoiadendron > Sequoiadendron giganteum. The sequence continues at coordinate 650,954,055 of CM021101.1, read as the reverse complement.
GATATTTTACTAAGTGGGTTTGAGGGTTGGGGGATTAGGGTCGAGGGTAGAGGGTATAGGATTGGCGGTAGAGGGTAGAGGGTTTATGGGTTAGGGTTTAAGGGTTTAGGGTTTAGGGATGAGGGATTAATAGGTTATAGGAGTTGAGGGATTAGGGTTTAAGGGTTGAGGGGATTCAGAGGGTATAGGGGTTGAGGGATTAAAGTTTAAGGGTTGAGGTTGAGGGTTGAGGATTAATAGGGTACATAGGGGTTGAGGGATTAGGCTTTAATCACTGAGGGTTGAGGGTTCATGGATTAAGAGGGTATAGGGGTTGAGGGATTAGGGTTTAAGGGTTGAGGGTTGAGGGATTAAGAAGGTATAGGGGTTGAGGGATTAGGGTTTAACGGTTAAGGGTTGAGAGTTGAGGGATTAAGAGGGTATAGCGGTTGAGGGGTTAAGAGGGTATAGTGGTTGAGGGATTAGGGTTTAAGGGTTGAGAATTAAGGGTTCAAAGATTGAGAGGGTATAGGGATTGAGGGATTAGGGTTTAAGGTTTGAGGGTTGAGGGATTAAGAGGGTATAGAAGTTGAGGGATTAGAGTTTAAGGGTTCAGGGTTGACAGATTATGAGGGTATAGGGGTTGAGGGATTAGGGTTTAAGGGTTGAGGGATTAAGAGGGTATAGGAGTTGCGGGATTAGGGTTTAGGGATTGAGGGTTGAGGGATTAAGAGGGTATAGTGGTTGAGGGATTAGGGTTTAAGGGTTGAGAATTGAGGGTTCAAGGATTAAGAGGGTATAGGGATTGAGGGATTAGGGTTTAAGGGTTGCGGGTTGATGGATTACGGTTTGAGGGTTGAGGGATTAAGAGGGTATAGAGGTTGAGGGATTAGGGTTTAAGGGTTGAAGGATTAAGAGGGTATAGAGGTTGAGGGATTAGGGTTTAAGGGTTAAGGGATTAGGGTTTGAGGGTTAAGGGATTAAGAGCGTACAGGGGTTAAGGGTTGAGGGATTAGGGTTTAAGCGATGAGGAATTAAGAGGGTATAGGGGTTGAGGGATTAGGGTTTAAGGGTTGAGGGTTGAGGGATTAAGAGGGTATAGGGGTTGAGGGATTAGGGTT